>CP137678.1:3365528-3523028 GCA_037976565.1 Mesocentrotus franciscanus
GACTAACTTTGATGAAGATCGTAACGCCTTTGCTTCAACCATTTGATTATTTTTGTTTCCTGGATATTTTTAAAGCTAAATTACCGGTGAAACTATGATTTAGCACACACTTCAAAAGTGCTTAACTCGTTGACCGCCAATGATTTAGCGAGAAATTCCACAGGTGTATATCTAGGGACGAATAAATGATGACCATTCAAAAAAACTTGGAACATAACAATGGTAACCATCATTTCTCATTTCTGTTTGTGTTGTTGGTATAGTATCTTTAGATTGATTCAGTTTTTCTCTTCTTATTTTACTTCTTCTTCTTTTTCTTCCCCTTCTTCTTCTCCTTCTCCTTCCCTACTTCTTCTTCTGATATTTCTTCTTCTTCTTCATATTTTTTCTTCTTCTTCTTCTTTCTTCTTCTTCTACTTCTTCTTCTTCTTCTTCTTCTTCTTCTTCTTCTTCTTCTTCTTCTTCTTCTCCTTCTTCTTCTTCTTCTTCTCCCTCTTCCTCTCCTACTCATCCTCTTCCCTTCTTTATATATTTAATTTTTGTTTTTGTTTTGTTTGGGGGAGGGGGTATTTCAATTGCATCCAGAGTGAACATGATAACTGGAGAAAACATAATTATTTAAATTAGAATAGCTTTCCGAATCCACTTGGATGGCGAACGAAGGGTTAACAAGGTTATAAATGGAGATGATTAATCGGAGAGGAAGTTTGACTAAAGATCGGCTTCTTGACTTTAACTGGTCAAATTAGTTGGGCTACAGCGAGTCAAAAGGTTAATCCATTTTGCAAATTGATTTAAAAAAGAAATAACTGATTAAAAAGGATGATACGGAATTTGGAATTCTGTAAAGGCGGCAAGAAACAGATGTACTGCATAATTTTGTTGTCTGATATTTAAATTGCCCTCCAAATGAGTATCTATACTGCCTTATAATTGCCCTATTTTACAATGATAAACCACAGCAGTGAAAGAGAGGGCAAACTCTCTTTTAATGAAAATATCGTGACGGTTATGGCGAATTAAATATATTATTCCCCTGAGGTTTTGACGAAGATACAAGACAGGCCTAGTTTAAATCGAAGATTCGTTAGACACACCGACGTAAACCTGATTGTTGTTGTCTTTGTTGCATATCTCTGTTTTCATAGTTGAAATAATTTAAAAATCGCACATAAAATATTCCTTCTCTATCCCAGCCACACCCTTCTCTGTGTCCCTCTCCCCTCCCTCCCCCTGTCTCTTTCTCTGTCTCTGTCTCGCTCTGTCCCCCTCTCTCCCTCTCATATCTCTCATCCTGCTCATCTCCCTCCCACCTCTCTCTCTCTCTCTCTCTCTCTCTCTCTCTTTCTCTCTCGCTCACGTCTCACCCCACAATCTTTTCGTTGTTCTTCAATTTACCCTGTCGGATGAGGGGCTAATTGGAAATGTATTACGACTCGACATCGACGGCCGGTCGACCATTGCGACTTTGTCACATGGTTTGACCCCTACTTCCGGTCTGAGTAAAAAGATACATCACGCGCCCATTCGTGTGGTCCTCTCAGTTTAGTCACTAGCTGGCAGGATAAGCCCAACATATCGTCGGTGGGGGTACAACTCTCTTTCTCTCACTCTCGCAGACGACCTAAACTGTGCCAGGCAAAAAGAGCGGGAAAATTATGTTGATCTGCGAGTGAGTAAACGTCTTCTGGTTGAATTTCTCCGATCTGGAAGACATTTTCTTGTAATTACTATGAGGACGACTTTAAATAAGTTGCCGTTGCCAAGGAAAGTGAATTGAGGTTTTGTTGTTACAGTCGTCCAACATCAAGCTGAAAATGATTGACCGAAGTACAGCAAACTTTCAAGATTTTTATTGATTTGCAGTGATGTTCATTTAATCTGTGTCAGGAAAAGGGAGACGAGTTATTTAGGATATTAACAAAAAGAGCTTATATACAAAATACATGGAAACAAGCCGCTCGATCGTCTGCTGAACCTCTCGATAAACTATTTGTATTTTTTGTTCATTTTTTGTTTGGTCTACAGGTCGTGTGCAAACAAAAGAACTTCCTCAACCAAAAAAATTGGCATCTGGACACTTGTTCGTCATTTTACGCGGCAGTGACACCGGTCAAGCACCTGGCGTTTGCTAGTGACGGTCAAATTTCTCCCTACACTTGGCCATATACACCCACTTGCCTTGATATTACTCACTGTACTACGTCACAGCACCTTTGTATATTGGCACTTTCCCCGAGTCTTTCAACTTTCACTGTTTAGTCAGATGACTCTGCGTAGTTCCGACTACATACATACAACAATAACATACTATAGTGCATCATCATTTTGTACTAGGAGTCGATGTCATCAGCAAAACAAAGCAAAGGACATCTGAAGTACTAAACTGGACCATATTAATAACGAACGCTTTCTTTCATTAGTGTTCATGACATTTCGATGCGCCCCACACTCCGAACCCAACGCGTTTGGATCATGCATTCCAACTGATGTGATCATTTCTACTGGAGTTTGTGAGCGGACCGTCCAAACATTTTGTTCTTGTTACCACCGGATCTCGTCTGTCATTTACACCTTGTTGATACAACTACCGTTGAAACAATCAAAAGTTGAAAACTAGTCGTCGTCATCTTTTTTAATCCCTCGACCGAAGCAAACTTTAACTTAGTTTGTTCGACGTCGGATCGACTGAACTTTCATTTTGACTACAAACACAAATCACTTTGCTTGTCTTTTTAACTTGGATTGTCAGCTTTCTTCCTGTTCGGGGAAATACTTTCTGCAAATCCAAATATTATTATTGGACTCTGAACTGCATTGTTACAAGCAGTTAAATCGTTTATGTTCTTAGAGCCAAGGCACATAGGAAGGACAAGGATATGTAATGTGCTTGATACAAAATCCTGTTTGGACTTTTACTCAATGTTGGAATTTCCAGCTTTTTTTTCTTGCTCCAGCATTGTTACACCGTCGAACATTTTGCTTTAACATTGCCTGTCTGGTATATTAGCCTTTTCAAGTTGGATTTACTCAGCCTAGATGTGAAGAGATACTAGAAACATGTCACTGAACATCACAGGTAAGATTATCAAATATTTACACCACGAGTGATATGATTGCTTTGAGTGTGATACAAGAATATATTGTCATAACGAGAGCAATATATTCTTATTCTTGTATCATACGAAAACATAGCCATTCAATATTATTATTATTATTATCAATATCAGGCTGACTAGCGGAATAACAAAATTCGATAATCAAGCAATAATGTAGCGACAGTTGAAGTTCCCGGGTGACAGAGCAATACGAAAACAATATTGATCTGTTATCCGTGTACTGAGCTAAATATATTAAATACACTGATTTATTGTACCACTTGGAAGCCTTATAATTATAGATAATAATTGTTTATGCTGCTCTACCACTGAGACGCGATGGTTCAGTGGTAGAGCATCGGAATCGCCACCAGGAGGTCCCGGGTTCGAAACCGAAGTCGATATCCTAGTGCCATTTGGTAAGGCACTAATCCTTATTACCAAGTCCCTCGGATAGAAATTCAAGCCGTAGGTCCCCTTGTAGTTTACTTTCAAAGCATACACATACCTCCGTAGCAGTCAGGTATAAGCAAGCCACCAACTGTTTATGCCGTTATCGTTTGACATCATATTATGCTTACCTATAGTATAAGATCTCCTTTTTTTGCCGTTGTCAAATCAGTATTCATTTCTGAATTGTTTCATTTTCTTTTCTTGTTTTTTTCTGTAGAAAATACATTATACCCCAACAATCAAAATCAATGACAATGTGTGAACGATATCCTTGAAATCGCAGTTTTCACGTGTTTGGTTCTTTTGGGTCACGCTGTATATGTCCCTTAAGCAACACAGAGGCTCTGACTCAGTGTATAGGAAATAATTAATGAACAATATATTAAATAGCTGGCAGACATTGTACACAGCCCATGTATGAAGGAGTCCTCTTGCAGTTCAAATCTCAAAGGTTTTTGTTCTATAACATTAATAACGATAGCCATTACTACGACAATAAAATTGTTTTCCTGAAGTTTATATAGCAAATGCATTGGATCAGATAAAATACATGCTCAAGATTAACCAGCATAAATCGTTAAACAACAACGATTACTGTCGATCTGTCTGACAATAGCAATTAGAAAAATCAATTGTTATTAAAATAATAGAGATCTCCCTTTGGCCTTACTTTTCTTGTTCGGATTGTTCTTGTGTTATGCCCCTACCCCCACCCCCACAAGAAAGTATAGCTGTATATTTGTGTGAATCAAATTAAAGACCCATGATATGGAGATACAATGTTCGTGGGAAGAGGAAAGAGCGATTTCGATTGATATAATCGTTGACTTCCTCTATCATGCTGATTAGAGATTCATTGAACAACATGGCGTCTAAAACAAGCAATCTAAAACGAAACATGATATAAAGGTTAAAATATGTTAATTAGATTTGCACTCTTTATAGTGTTAATCGTTTTTACTCGTTATGAGTCAGGTTTGTTCTCGCTGTGCATCACATGGCCTCCCATCGAACAACCTGGCAAATGATATCATAAATGCAGAAAGCAGTTGCTTTCTCCTTTTAACATTTTAAAGGAAATTTAGTGTTGCCTAATATAAGAACAATGTTATATACACAGTTCGGATGAACAATGAACACTTAATACGAACTTTTCTTTTCATACATTATCATTTCAATTGTGGTTTTATTCTTCAACAACCTTCGTTGTTTTCAACGGAAACTTGTCAACTTTAGTAGTTCAACTGAAGTTCGTTTGCCTATGTTGGGGCATGGTAAGGAAAGGTTTGTTGTAATATCTAAACACGAGATAAGTTTTCTTTGAAATTTGATATTGGATGTTTGTTGATGGAGGTAATGACTTCACGATTTATTAGAGAAAATAAAATAGAATATAGAAACATAAGAAATATCACCACTCCCCTAGTTTATGGTTTAAAGCCAATTTTCACTTTTGAATCATTGCTGGCATGGACGATACGGATTTGGTGGAACCATCGACAACATGGACATTCACATATTCAAACTGGAATTAACTACCAATACGATATGGATGGTGAAATAGTTATGTAAGAAAGTAAAAAATGATATTAATATTGATGATAAGAAGAAGAAGAAGAAGAAGAAGAAGAAGAAGAAGAAGAAGAAGAAGAGGAAGAAAAGAAGAGGAAGAAAAATAAAATAAAGAAGAAAACGAAGAAGAAGAATGATAGTAAGAAAAGAAAAGAAATAGCTTATTGCCTGGGGTCGTATAAAGCCCCCCCCCCCCAAAGCAACAGTAGCAACACACGACAAACCTTTTCGTTTATTTTCATTTTAAAATTACAATTTTTTTGTTAAACTTCACCTTTTTCGCAGGGGTTCCCTCTCCTCCTTCTCCTACGACCCTGGCTCCAGACCGTCATCACAAAGCCTTGGAAGATATCTGTATCGCCTTGGCTGTCTTCTCTCTCGTCATCATCAACATCGCACTCTTCCTATTCTGGAGGTAAGTAAACTCTTAACTACCAAGAGGGTGACCTGACATCGCTCCGGCAACATTTGCTCTGGCCTTTATTTTGTCAAAGGTATAGGGTTAGGGCTAGGGTTGCAGTAGGTCTTTCAGGTTAGTGTAAAGGTTAGGGTTAAGGTTAGTGTGAGTTATATCGTTGGGTCCAGGGATTAAATTAAGAATTCGCTAAGGTGGGAAACTGACGCACAATAATTGTCGCAAAAGCAAGTGTCGTACAATCCTACTACACTCACACTGCAAAACCGAAGGAATCAAACCTACTCTTGGCAACTCATGGTAAGGTGATTTTATTTTTTGTTTCGGTCCAGTGTCGGTCCGATGTCAGTCTCGTCGGTGTGACTGGGGTATTAGAAAGGTTGTGTTAAAGTAAACCATGATTTAAACGACTGATTCATAATGGGATGATGGGGAATGTTTTAACAGTATGAACATGAAAATAAGTGCTATAAGAACGTTACTCCTTTGTTTCCATTTATTTGTCATGAACATTATGATAAAACATTTCGTATTGTCTTATTTTTTTCCATGGCATATTGGTGCTATAGATCATTATCATTTCGAGACAATAGGTATATACGTGTGTACGACCTTCCATACACTAAGAAATAAGGGTGCAATTGGGGGTGCAGATTTGCATCCACCTACGCGTATGTGGCAGAGGGTGCTGCTATTGTAGCAGAATTGTACCTTTATTTCTTAGTGTTTAGCCTACTTGTAGCCAGGCTACATACAGGCCTATTCATATATCTATAATTGTATATTCATCTATTCAAGCCTTCTTCTCGTTGGAGGCTTGAAGTATCCATGATCTATTATAAACCCTTACCCCTGCCCTGCTTCTGGACAGGACAGTATCCACACGTAGCTACATGCCGTTGATGACTAATTCAAACATGCGTCTGATGTAAAGTTACATCCTTCCTCTGTCGTTGATCCAACCCAGGTCTAGTCGCTCTCTCTTTGATCCCATAATATAACTCCAAGGGCCTAGCGTCTCAAAGAATTAAGAAAATGGCATTTATAGTTTGTCAGGGACGATTGTGACGTTGAATTCATTAATGATTCATGAATGTGTGATGGTAATGATTATACTTATTAATACTCGTTGATTTGCATTGATTAAAGCATATTAGACTTTATTAAATTAAAACAGTGATAATGGTAATGATTAGCATCAATGCTGGTTAATTTGCATTGATTTTAAATGTATTGTACTTTGTTAGATTAATAAAGTTATAATAGTACTCATTGCCATTCAGTGCTGGTTGATTTTCATTAATAATAATATATTATACTGTTGTTGAATAAAACAAAGAACTTTTGTTTTGAATATTATTTATTGTGCTTCCATTCAACAAAGTCATAGAAAACAAAATTACATTTTATAGATAAAACAAACAAAGAACGCAAGGAATTTAATCTCCCCTCCCCCTCCCCCCCCCCTCTCACCCTCCCCCTTCCCCTCTCCCATCTCCCCTCTCCGCCTCTCTCCCTCTCCCCTCTCCCCTCTCCCCTCTCCCCTCTCTCCCCTCTCCCCTCTCCCCTCTCCCTCTCCCCTCTCTCTCTCTCTTCCTCCCTCTCACACCCACGCCATTCTCCCCCTCCGCCCCTTCTCTCAAATGCAACGATGACACGACACAAAGAACGATCAGTTCCTTCCCTCCCTAATCCCCCATGTTTAATGTATGGGGCCCTTATATTATTCTACTATATCCGCCGCAGCTATATGACACACTGATTAGTCTAGCATTGCCCAATTTAGAAAGAAAAGATAACATTCAAATCATTTCCCTTGTAAAGCAAAAGTGTACTTTTTTCGAGTTCTATGTACTTTTGAGATTAAAACGCCGGATAAGCGATACAAGTCGCAAGATGTCACAAAAAAATTGAGTTTAATTACTTGTTTATCCCTTCTACTTTAAGCATGAAAGGTAAATCTTCTTGCAGTCGGATATACACATATTTAATTTGTAATCATTTTTGTTATGATACATCCACTAGCAAGAGGGAGGGGGAGGGGATATTAAACTTTAACCACACCAAAATATAGATTGGTAAAACTATAATTATAATTCTAGGTGATTTCCACTCGGCAAAATATATGTGTTCGGTTTATGCTTAGCAGGCGGGATAGCTTAGTGGTAGAGCAGCAGTTTCGTAACCGGGAGGTCCCGGGTTCGAAACCAAGTCGATGCGCTAGTGCCTTTTGTTAAGGCATTTATCCTCATTACCAAGTCTCTCGGAGAGGACCTAAAGCCGTCGGTCCTCTGATTGCTTAATTACTAGCATACACATGCTTTCTTAGCAGTCAGGTAAAACAAACAAACAAAGCATTGAAACAGGGGAAAACATTACTTGACTAACACAACATAATTACCCTTAAACGTATTGTATTAAAATCGTATCATTAAACACCACTATTCCATTTATAAACATATATAATAGTTTACATCAACGAGTTATTAGGGCGAAGCAGCCCTATAACTCCTTGGTTACTATTAATTGATTTTTTTGTGTAAACCTCTTTTTTATAAAAAATTGATTGTGAGAATATGATTGTCGTTTATAGATAAAGCTTATATTGTCTCAGAACTCGATTTTGGTATAGATGAATTAAAAGAGTCACAAAGACTGTTCAGTACATTTTCTTGAAGATACAAACTTTATCTATCAAGAATTGTTGTCACAATCATTTTATGAAAAGAGGTAAGAAAACTTATTCTTACTTTATATAAATGATTATATATATATATATATATATGTATATATATATATATATATATATAAATATATATATACATATATATATGAAAATATATACCAAATAGTATAACTACATGTATTTAGAGTGTATAACAGAAGTATTGCATATCATAAACCAAATTAATGGTCATTGTATGAAAAGAAATATTGTGATATGAAAAGCATCAAAAAGTGGGAACATAACGAGATATATACCCAGAAAAGTAAATAATTTCTTTGATAAATCTCTATCATGTCTCAATTAAGAGATACCATAACATGTAGAGTTTAGCTTTAGATGATTGCAAACTTGCGGGTCAGTTAATCAACTCGTTTTTTTGCAGACGATAATTCTCACAGGACCTGGCAGGAAGATCGGGATAATCCTCCTAGAAACGGCTGCCGCACCCTTCTCAAAATGCTCGATAAAAACAAAATGTCAGAGTGGAGATTAAAAGGATGAAGGCGGTGTCATAAGAGAGTGAATGAGGCTCAAAATCCTAGGGACGTCGATGAATAAATAAGTTTCCTTTTCGGAACTGTAATAAAATCAGGGCGACGCTGGACCGGTTTGAATGGGAGTGGTGTCGAACTCAATTCGCTGACGAGGCAATTATATTTTTCTAGTAAGCACAAAACAAACACATAAACAAATTAAATTGAATAAAACAAAGAAAAAACATTTTTCCGACCAGCAAGACATGGGTAAAAACGCTTGTCGCATTGTAAATTTTCCTTACAAATGTTTAAATATAATCACAATGATGATTGATGATATTATTATCTGAACAAATATATTTACCAGCAAAGGTTTGTCATAGAAATATGACGATCTTGCAATATACTCACGACTTCTCATAATAGCGTATTCAACAATATTGCAAATGGGGGGTGGGGTGGGGGTATGGTAAGATATGTATACAGTGGAACCTCGTAATAACAGACTGGGGCAAAGCAAATTGCCCCTTCCCCTGCTTTGTTATTGTCATTTAGATATATTGTTGTATGACGGGTATTTAAAAAAAAAAGACAAAGAACTTGGACCAAGAAAATAACGCTATTACCATAATTACGATGTTCTGATATCATAGTGTTCTTTACAACCATGTCCCAGGGTATTTGCCTCCTCACAATAGTCAATCGAAGGGTTAGAGGTGTCGTGGATACGTCACCGGACAGTGGATAACATGGTTCGCGGTTCGAGTCCCGCTGGGCATTAAAGTCCTTTGGCAAGACATTAATCCACCCAGGTGAAGTAAATGAGTACCCGGTAGGAAGAAATCCCTCGAATGCTTTAGTGCCTTACCATGGCGTCTCAGCTACAGCCGGGCTAACAAGGTGATACTTTGTATCAAGCGCAGTAGAGTATAGTCATATAGTACCTGCAAATGGACATATTATTACTATTATAGTACAACTTTTCTTCTCCAATGTTGGGGATATGCCATGTTCAATTTTGTATTGAATTTACTAGATCGAGAATCAAAACACCTTAGCCAAAAGCGGAACACAACACATTTTAAAAAGCAAATTTATTTACGTTTCTGAGCATTTGTAATCGAACTGGTATCTCGTATCTTCAAAAGAAAATCCTTGCATCATGTATTTCCTGCATCCAAGGCACACTTGGTTGGTGATCAACATATCAGTAAGCATTTAGAAATAATGTAACAATAAAATATATATTTGGGAAATATAAAGGATCATTACCAATGATCTCTTTTCTTTTTAATTACTTTAACCCCCAAAAAAAAAAAATAATAATAATAATAATAATAATAATAATAATAATAATAATAATAATAATAATAATGATAATAATTGTTATTGATGCGTTTGACTTCTTTAGAATGCCAAGATTTATCTTCAGTTTAGTTTCCTGCTGTAAGAACTTTTGGTAAATAAATCCAAAGCATTTTCACCAGTATAAGTGAAGGATAAACGTAATATACAGGCGGTCTTGATTTGAAGAGGGGACATACATGTAGTACTCCCACGAGCCATAATTACAAATGAAGCTGTCAAGGCACTGAACTTGATATAGATTCCCAGGGGAAATACACCGATAGGTATGAAGGAATTTTGAAGAACAAAAAAGAAGAAAAAGAAGGGGAAAATACGCCCTTCATGTGATGCTTCTCGGGGATTTGATATCGGGGCGAATTTGACCAAATTTCCTTGTGATTCATAGGAGCATGTGAAGATGTTGTCGACAGCTACAATGGATATCTTGTACTTTTCATTTAATCAAGTTTGTCTCAGTTATACACATGATAAAAAGAGGTAAAAGTTGAGCATGACTTTGAGAGGACCATAAGAACATTGAGGATGATTAAACCTGTAAGAACTAATGTTTTCAAAGCTTTTCGCTTTCATTGAGCGAATAATAGCGAAATAAATATTCCAGTTTCTTGGAGTTAAAAACTTATTTGATGAGTTCTATAGCGGCAGCACTGTTTGCATTTATCAGCCAATATCAATATTAAAGGGTTTTGTGAATATGCCACTTGATTCGAAAATGTGTGAAATTTTTTTAATCGTTTCTAGATAGACAATCATTGTTTTATTATTGATAGGGAATAATTACAGTGGTATAGTTTCAGGGTACTCAAAGGCATGATCCCTCTATAAAAAAAAAGAGGGGATGATGGGTGACTGCCCAACCTCCTCCTTCCATGATACCAGCGTCTCCTTAATGGTTTGACTCATGCTACTTCGCTGAAGATGGGTGCTGTGTTCTGATCAATGCAATCATGATGATAATCATCTTTGAACAAGATTATGATGACTATCATTTGCAAAGATATTGAACATTATCCGGAACATTAACCGGAACATTATCCGGAAAGTGGTTTATTTTCATTTGTTATCCTTTACCGTACTTTAATAGCAAGGTATCAGATACATATACATACATCATGTGCCTTTTGCAATTTCCTAATATTTTTCGTACGTTTGTGTCGATTTTTTCTCAGGTACAAGGCGTTGGGAAAGTCCCCTCTATCGTTTCGCCGCTACTCAACAGACTCCGAAACCTATGCAACACTTCACCAACCGGTCGTGACTAAAGACACTATACACACCTCCCATTCGCAGCGTCGGGTCCAGGAAGTACTCAAACAATACGCATCCACTGTAGTCCGGGTCGGACAAAACCATATCGCCAGGAAATCAAGCGGCTCTCTCTACGCTTCTTTCAGCCCCGATACCTCTCCTGTCCATACCAATCACTCACCTGCTACGAAAAACAAGACTGCTACGTTACCAGCAAAAAAATCGGAGGAGCGATGTAGTATTCTCGCCTACGAAGAAAGTCCGGCGAGGCGGAGTGAAAGTGGTGTTTATGATGATAACTCTGTCAGGTTTAAGTTAGGACATCCGGATGAAGACAGTACGACTACGGGTGGCGAGAGCGATAACCAGGTTTACTGCGAAGTTGTGGATGTCGCCGCCAGGCGTCATGCAAGACACATTCGCCCGATATCGTTCGACTTCTGCATGGATAAAGATGATACGCGTAGTCTCGCTTCACAATACAACAACGACATAAGCATCGGTCGGGAGAGACACATGACCGATGATGGTGGTATGGAAAACGTTTATGAAAACTTTAGAAGGAGGCAACCGACTTCGAACTTCGCGTCGATGACGAAAAGCAAAGCTTCACCTTCGCGTGAGTCAATCGCCGCTATGTATTCTACTTGCAGGACTGTCAGTGGGGATTATGCCACTTGCGATCCCGCTGGAAGCTGGAGACCAACCTCTTTCGCATTCTGTCGGGACGCTACTCCAAGTGTCATGGATACAAGAACATCTATGGTATCTGAACAGTATCCGGATGAAAATGCGACATATGAACAGTTCGTAGAACCCGAAGATCCGATATACGCGCAAACGGTTATACGCAGGAGCAAGAGGTCTGTAAAACAGTACCCTTCGTCGCTTCCGCGTGAAGCCTTACTCAACTCGCAGCCTCTCTATGAACAACCAGTCTTTGAACAACCCTTGTATGAAAACTTTGAAAAGGGCGAACATGATGAAGAGAGTGGAATCGACCACAGGTACAGTTCTCTGCATTTAGATGCCCCTATGAACAGTCACCTGACTGCTTCAGACTCTAGGATCAATGTCAATTCTGATTCGCGAAGAAGTCGCCGCGGCCACGGCGGCGTAGGAGCGGACAACCAAAGGCTGATTCCCAGGGATTCCACCAAGCCCCGCACTGACAATGGGGGCGATGCCTCGCCGCATGCAACGAGTCCTGGTATAGCGGTTCCCGACACCAGCTTGACATCGAACCAAAGTTCATTTCATACGATAGCCCGAGAATTAGCTGGACTTCACGAAGACAGTGTGGAGGATTATGATCCGGAGGAAAGCTTTCCAGTGATGCAGATGCTGTCCGATCGCTATAGCACTGGCAATTTCCTCAACAAATTTTATTAACCCTTCGATTGCTTTCTTTATCCCTTTGCACGGTCTCTCGTTTGCCACACTTGCAATTTTACAATAGGCACCAATTGACTACAGAATTACTTTTTGCAACACAATGGCTTTGCAAAATTACCCATTTCAAGGCTTTTTTTAGCTTCTAGAGAAGATGCGAACGTTATTGTGTTTGGATTAGCGCGCTTCAAAACATGCGACGCAAAGGAATTCATCGCAACTGATTTAATTGACCGGGGTAGTAATATGCAAACGCTTTGGAAGCTTACGTTAATATGATGAATTTCGCAAAGCGCTGTCATCATGATTATCACTTTATATCTGTATATATAGCATAAAGGAATAATACCGTATTGAAGTTCGGAGATAATAGCTGTCACATGAGTCTAGGTTAGGTTTAAAATTTAAAATTCAATTCAAATCAAAGTAAACGATTATTTTCTTTTTTTTAATATTAACAAAATACTGAAGTTATGTAATGCATACGTAGAGTAGTAAATCATCTTGTATTGCAATATTAACACTCAAAGAAGAAGGCGTAAATTCCGATTGTGTCGAGTAGCCTTATGAACAGAAGAACGAAAGAGAAGAGCAGACAAAGGAAGGGAAAACATTAAAAGGAATGTATGACACTCCGGGGTCTAATTCAACTCAAAATGGTTTATATAATAATAAATTGCGGCCACAGGCCGAATTAAAAATCATTTTAAAGAAAACTGAGTGAACATGAATAAAAAAGAAAATAAATTAGATCAATATACAAGCCTGAATAAGTAATACATCTTATGTATACAAAACAGTACAAGCCAACAGGCGAAAGATAGAGAGAGAGAGAGAGAGAGAGAAAGCATATAAGAAAAGATGGGAATAGCTGAGAAAGAAGAAGGGGTGAAAAGATAAAGATGAAAATGAAAGAAAATATATTCACCATTGATCCTGCATCCACCATTCCTCACAGGCAAATGACATGCACACTACTCTTGTTGTTGTTATTGGGTTTATGAGGCTGTCCAATCTGAAAAGATTATTTCCGCCTTAACATTCTTTTTTTATACCCAAATCACACGTACCTGTGTTCGTGTGACTTTCCAACATTTTTCGCACTTTCTCATCGTTATCCTCCAACATACACTCTCTTATGATCTGCCCTCGATTTTTTTTTCGTAAAGAGAGGGCGTGTTTATATTTTATCGCTGGACACGAATGTTGAATGAAATGACCATGAATAGGTCTTATTAAATAAAGAAATTTCTTGTAATTGTGTTTCCGATGTAGTACTCTGACGTACGGTGCAATTAGATTATTTCCATTTTTTAGGAGTCTTAGTATAAAAGGAAAATTATTATAAGTCGGAAGATATTTATTGTATGACAGAATGTAAACAATACAACAAGTTTTAACCAATCTTTGATGGCACTAAGTGTGCATATTATGAACGGTTGTGTTTTATTTATTTGTTATAATGAAATTCTATTAATGAGGTACAGTTATTAATTGCTGTTCTTGTTTAGTGGAAAATTTCTTAAAGTAATTATGTAAACTGATTGAAGACATTTCTAATAAATACATGTATACCAAAAAATGTTGATTTGCGATCCGTCGTCTTTTTAAATCGAAGAACTTAATGTATTCTGGCCTTAAAAAAGAGAATTTAATCAAATGAGATTTAAACAAAAAATACAGAGAGATAAGTGAAATGCTAGGAAACAAAGCGATCGAGAGAGTAAGAATGATGAAATGAGTCATCATCTTTTATCTTAGTGTTCCATATACCTCTCGACTTTCTCCCCCTTTAATTTCCTTCTAACTTTGAAAAAAAAATGCCTTTCGATTTTAGGGGGGCACACTCTTCATTTCTAAGCCACTCGCGGGAGAGGGGCATTTTGATATCCCTGATTTGAAGACAAAAATGGGTGGAGTCGGGATCACAGTCTCAGACATATACATTCCCAGTCAACTGAGTTTTGGCCGTTCGGTTAAATTATATACACTGCTTCCCATCAAGTTGAAATACCTTTTCCCTCTTTTCATGACATGATTGTAACAATATGGTTATTCTTGGCAGATAAAGTTCTGAGAACATTAAAGGGACTTGGTAACATTGTTCAGATGAGAGAAAATGGTGCTAAGGTAGATGTACAATTAAAGACAATCTGAAAGTTTGAGTGAAAACAGACCATTATTGATGATACAAATTGGGAAAAAGTAATCTGATCGATTCTTTAATTCTCCCAACTATATTATTACAATTAAATTGCATTTTAGGTGAATTAAAATCGTCACAAAGCAATGAATTAGCTCTATATACCATTTCCGACATTTAGGTGTTGAAAGATTTTTAAAAGCCTGTTTTATTTCTTATTTTCATGGAAGACGGTTGGGAAAATTCAAAAATGGTTGGGAGAATATTTTGTTAGAGGGTGTCGCACAGTGACGCCTTCAAAGAAAACCATAAATATCTATGTGGTTTGATATTTTTTTAAAAGGATTTGTTGCATGTTAGAGGGTTAGTACAGTAAAAGGAATATAATAAGTAACATTTCATACAAAATTTATGCAGTTTTTTTCATCAACCTTCAACAATGTTACCGAGTCACTTCAAGGTAATATCTATCAAGCATAAATTATAATTCTCACAACCACTTCATGGAGAGAGATAAACATTATTCGGACTGTAGGCCTATGGGTAAAATTGTGTGAAAGTTCAAAGCAATAATGCACATGTTTAGTTTTTGAGGCCTTGCCTGATAAAACAATACATGCCGTAGTGCTACCTAGTCTTGTTAGTGGAACCTAGTTTGGCTAAATATGAGCCTAAATAGTTATGTTGCTCTAATACAGTTATGGACTCCTTTGATTACATCAGGTTATGAATATTATGCAAATTATGCTTTTGAATATTCATGCATTGGTTGTATTGAATTATATAAAACCATACTTGATTCTGAGTTAATTGTTTGTTTGTTTGTTTTACTTGACTGCTAAATAAAGCATATGTATGCTCGTAAGTAAGCAACAAGGGGACCGAAGACTTAAATTACCCTCCAGTAATGGTAATTGGTAATGAGGATAAATGCCTTACCAAAGGAAATAGCGCATCGACTTGGTTTCAAACCCGGGTTATGAGACCCCTGCTCTTCCACTGAGCCCCTGCGCCTCCTGATTAATCAATCGACTTGATTTTTTTTTGTATTCACTTTTAATCTTCAATCATGATTTGATGTGTTAGGCGTGAGCATGAAGGTTGCAACTTATATGTTCACTCCCCCGATCTTACAATCACCATCAGAGAACCCCTAAAATGTGCAGCTCCCCCTAAAAAGAATTGATGAATAAAACGGTGGCCATAAAGAAAAGAAATTGGGCGGGAGAAATATTTGATCCACCCACACCTCCGCTCCTCCCTCCTCTAAGATTATTGATGTCCCTTTTATCTTTTTTTTTTTTTTTTTTTTTTACTGATATTTGGATTTTAATTGGTGAAATTTCACCGTCAGAACTCAAAGGCCCGAATTCACAAAGGAGGTTTAACTTAACCCATGGTTTAACCCTCATTTACATGACCCATGTGTTAAAAATTAGCGCAAAATAAGCGTACCTTGCCTTGCGCGCGTCTAATATTGGACCTCTTACTGTGTCGCGCTTATTTTGCGCTAATTTTAGACCATGGGTTATGTAAATGAAGATTTAAGCCATGGGTTAAATTTAAACCTCCTTTGTGAATTCGGGCCAAATAGTTTGTAAATGTATAACGCACACATTATTCATATTAACTACGGGATCAAAACTTATTTTCGTTTTCATTGAGGCTTCTTAATTCAGCCTCTTTTTTCTTCATCCGTCTGCCTTGTTCTTTTTGGTACTATTTTTTTTTCTAATATAACTTGTATATTGGTTTTCCTCCTTTTCCCAATGATTCCTAACTTTATTTTGTTTGCATTTTTGTATTGTTTTTCGTTTTCTTCGAACTAAAAATTAGACAATTGGAGGAAACATGACCCCCTTAACGAAGCCAAATTGCTTATCACTTTTATATTACCTTATTGTCATTATACTCATGTTTAGTGTTATCATACGGATTATGTTTGTATCTTTAAACAAAACTACAATAATTAGCTTATTGGTTGCTGAGCAAATTTTCCATGAATATACAAATTAAAAATATTGAAATAGTATTTTAATCTGGTCTGGGATATCATGATGCTCAATCATCAAACTACACCCACATTATATACCGCCCTCAGTGTTCGAGCCGAACAAAAAGATCAACCTCACATCGGGCGTTTGTCGGACATTGGTACACTACAAGGAAACACGTCTTATTCAGGATTTCCTGGACGGCGCTGTTGCAAAAGTACTTGTGTTTTTCCTCTCACTTTTGGTAGACGTATAGAAAACTGAATTTTCAATTCGTGCATGTACTAGGGTGATTTTTCTTCTTCAGTTTACTACAAGTCTACTCCTAACATCTACGCGGTCTGAATAAGCACTGGCTGTAATCGTGTTAGGTCCATGCTGTAATGTACTGATTCCACCAAGTTAGACGTGATTTTTACCGTATTTTATCTTTGAGTGCGTGCGCGCGCGCTAACCCTTGACCCCACAAATTAACCGACCCGTGAACCCCCCCCCCTCCCTCCGAAAAAAATGCCAATAATAGTAATAATCATAATAATGATAGTGATCATAGTAATTCAAAAAATAATAACAACATTAATAATGATAATAATATTAATAATAATGATAATAATGATAATAATAATGATAATAATAATAATAATGATAATAATAATAATAATGATAATAATAATATTAAAATAATGATAATAATAATAATAATAATAATAATAATAATAATAATAAATAATAATAAACATAATGATAATAATTATGATATGGGTGTGTATCAGTGCGCATTTTGTAATATACGTACAATGTAATAGTTAATGTGTGAGCGGGCGCACACGTCGCTGTGACGAGTTGAGAACAGTCCAGGCAGTAGACTACTAAACACGGGTAGATGAAAATTGATTGAAGCTAATAGACAGAGATTTAGATTTGTTTGCTAAATGCTTTGAGCAGACATTAACCAATGACTTGTCCTATCAAAACTTGATTTGTTATGACAATTAACAGCTGTATGTAATGCAATAAGATCAAACTTTCATTTATGTGTTTCATATCAGGGACCTCCAGATATGACACTGTAACCGGCTGAAAATATGTCCTTTGTTATAAGATACAGACATATTATAAAGCGAATACGCTTTACGTTATCAATACAAAAAAAAACAAACAAACAAACAAAAAAAAAACGCAGTTTAACGCTTCCTATCAGACAAAGCCTTTATTTATCATGCCCACATGTGATATTAAATAGCCATTTTCTTGTCTACAGAAGGGTCATATTATAGAGATATCAACTGCTACGAGAGGACTGGCTGTTTTTATACGCTCAAGGGGAAGTTGCATCCGCTGCTATCACCCCGAGGCGCGCCTGGGTGGGCGCCCAGTCCTCGAATATTAAAGCAGTCGATATCTCTTTTATATACCGAATTGACACAAAAATCTACCAAGAATTCTTACCTTATCCTTTTCTTGAGTAAAGATTGGTTAAAACATCACAGAAAATCTGAGAAACTGTCTGTTAATCTTCGCTGGAAAAATGACTGAAAGTTTCAAACATTTGGGAATCGCAGACAAAAAGCACTGTATGGTGTCCGCGCTCGCACAAAGACAATTTTAACACGTAAACCAATGGCGATCGCAGTATATGAGGGCACTTTTCAAAAAGACTATTGACTGGTAGGCGGGTATGAGGGCACTTTTTAAAAGACTATTGACTGGTAGGCGGGGCATGGCTTAAATTACGACTCCAATTTCGACCAATCAGATGGCTAGATTTCTAAAGTGAGGTATATAAAAGCTAATAATTACATGTATATCAGAACTTTTAAATCGACATAAGTGTTACGGCGTTAAAAAAATTAGGCAAAATCACTGATTGACATTTATAATCAGTGCGATCATTGGTGCAACCAAAGAAACCAAAGTTTACAGCACAAATGGGCCCCGTCTTATAACCAGTTGCTATTGATATCAGTCGCAACTATGTACATGAGAGATAGAGGACTGCAAACTTGCGATTGATTAGAGGACTTGAGATTGATCCTAATTAATCGCAACTCTTTATAAGACGGGGCCCTTTAGTGCATGGTGTGAACGCTAAATACATGACGGTATCTTTAAAAATAAAATGATGCAAGTAAATTTGGGGTTAGCGTCATTTCCAGACAAAAGAATGATACCAAAGCCGATATTATGTAGTCAAAATACTTTTATTATTTCGGCATGAAATTTCAAAGTACTGCTAGACAGCGTTTTAAAATCAATTACTCGAATTAGTCATTACAAATTTACATACAGTGTTTGGTTTAAACAAAACAAATTCTGATTCATACTAATTTCATAGACTATCAATCGTTTACATATTTTATCCTGTTTCTATGGTATATTATATAGTATTATAGTATACTCATTTACACACAAAATAGTGTTGTTGGCTGTGGTAATCGCAGAATAATAATAATCATCACTTTCTGTTTACCAAAAGATTGATCATTTTACATTATGTAGTGACATAACTTTGAGAAAGTGTCTTTCCTCTTTTTATTTCGGATCCTACCATCTTAAGGCTCGTTCAGATATGACGCAGTTAAAAAGTAGCGTTTTTTTAATGATGACGTAAAGTGCAATGTACGCGTCACTTTTCTGTACTTAATAACTCAGAGCTCAGTGATAAACGCAGGACCTTTGTTGGGCGCAGTTACCATTCATTTACACGTAAAAAAAAACCGCTGCGGTTTACCGCGTGTCATACCTGAATGAGCCTTCACGAATTTTCTTTTCTTTTAAGATAATAATAGTACTAGTACATTACTAGTTAAATGAAAATTTTAAAGGTCGGGTGGCGTCAAAATATAAGTTGATTCTTTTTGATGTGCAACTCATATTTTGTTATTCAAACGTCTAAATATATTTCATAGATTTTTAAATATTTCAAAAAATAATTTTCTCAGACCTGCTAAGCTCCACCCTAAAAATGCTCCAGATCTCATTCATCTTGTGACATCATCTGTCAATCATTGGTGAGCTGACAAGAGACAGTGGTATGTAACTTCCCCAAGCTCAGCACATGCTCACAAAAGAATTGCATTCTTTCATACAATACATCCACATTACCTTTCTTTTCCTGGTGATGCTACAGCATGTCTGACATAGCAACTCCTATGTTGGTATTGTATGGTCTATTGTAAACAGGTGGTCAGCTCTTGTTAGCTCACTAATGATTGACAGATGATGTCACAAGATGAATGAAATCTGGAGCATTTTTAGGGTGGAGCTTAGCAGGTCTGACATATTATTAAAACATATATTTCAAAATCTATGAAAAATATGAGTACTGTTGTATGCAGCCCTGCACATCAACAGGAATCAACTTATATTTGAATGTCACCCGAACTTTAAAGATAATAACGTTTCCATTACATCGCTAGAGTGATTGTTAAATGAAATTTTCTCCTTGTACAAAGTATCATATTATGATGGATATCAAAATACAATCCTGAATGTATGGCGATAATGTTGACCGAAGAGTCTAAACATGTGTTAATTATTCTGACAGGGAGGAAATTACATTGAAAGGGTTTAAGACGTGGTTAAATGTTTCATGGCGGTCAGCTAGTGACCTAACTTCACAGCTTCAACAAATTCACAATATTTCCTTTTAAATTCAATATATTATGGTCAAATAAAAAACAGTGTATCAAAATAGTTTATTGTCAATAATTCTGAAAACTACATGTATGTTATCTATTATCTTAGTAAAACGAGGGTATTTGTCATTAATATCAGAACAATCGTCGCTATATTCCAAAAATAAATTTAAGGGCAATTTCAATACCCTATTGTATGTCCCGTAGAAATCACGGTCGGATTACGTAATAGGTCATTAACATGTTCGCACATTTCAATAGGTGACTTAACACGGCTTTTGAAAGTGCTAACATCATATTCGCTTCTGTTATTTGTTCTAAACAACAGAGACTGTTCAATGATCACCACTTCATTGTTTAGCCCAAAATTATTTGCAACACGCAACCTGGACAACTTGGCCAGTATGACGTCACACTTCGGTACTCTATATAGTCATGAAACAAACATTGATGGAATATGTGGATAAATTTCCGCCCTTCCTAATCGTGTAATTGGCATAACTTTTAGGGCTCTGAATCAAAAGTTATTGAGCCAAACGACTAAATGTGGAATGTAATCTTTTAATGCTTCCATGGCGATGATAGATTTGAGCGAGGTTAGCGGTTGCACCACGTATTCTTTTGACAGGGTTAGTACGCCCTCAGCTGCAAAGGGCACGCTCATGCTCTATCTCGATGTTTCGATAGGTTGTATCTATCGTCTTCATCCTGGAACGTTGAAATAGAGCATAAGCGGGCGCGGGCCCTTTAAAAGAATACGTGGTGCAACCGTTAACCTCGCAAAAATGAATGTGGAATGAGTGTCGAAAAAGGAATAACGTGCCAAATTATTTTGGGATATTTCTTCTTGGATCAAGATAATGCAGACCAAATGAAACCTAATGTATAAAAAAGACACTACAGTCTCACCCCTCTTAGATGCCACCTCTATATAAAGGCCACCTGTCTAAAGTAGTCAAACGTCTTGCCTCCCTATAAAAGAAAAAATGTATTGAAGAAACTACAGTTGCCACTTTTTGTGTTTCCTTTTGGTAGCCTTGGGTGGTCTTAGTAGACAGGATTGAATTTTATACAGTAGGCTTGCGGGTGCACCATGTGAGAGAGAGGAAGGATTGAGGAGTTCTGAAAAGGACTCTCGGTAATCTTTCTTGAGGGTGTGTAGTCCTGAAAAGGACTGTTGGTGTAGTTTTGAAAAAGACTGTTGGTTATCTTTCTTAGCTAATAGTTCTAAGCAGAACTATAGCGCTTGGAGAGGATGAGTGGCGGGAGTGGCTCGACATTTCGAACAGGTTGACTATCCGTCGTCAGGATTGAATTTAACAACAAAAACAGAATTATAGCTACTGATCTATTGACATAATTGCGAAAACATGCACTTGGCATGTCAACATTATTCTAGAAAAGACCTCTGTGGCTATCTTGGGGCTAAATCAAATCAAGGTAATCCCCATCGCTATCGCTAGTGTCAACGGTAACGTTGGTGTCGTCAGGTTTACCCGGGGGACGTCGAGGCCCCTGACGTTGCCTTATCACCCTTGCATTCTCGTACACCTCTTGCTCTGTGGCTTCATTAGGTGTGACATAGTCCACAGAATCTCTGTAGTTGAGGGAACTTCTCTGGGAGGCTGTTCCGCTCGAATCCTGGCTAGCTTGTCGGCCATCACTTAATCTTGCCGTCAGAGGCATCCTCGGACTGTTCAGCCTAGCACCCACCCGGGTATTCTGGTAAATCCCGTCTGGGTCAAGAGGCAATGATGACGCCTTTGTTGCAGGTGGTTTCACGACAGCGCCCTCTGTTGCTCGAGGCCTGTCGTGCCGGGTAACGACTGTCCTATTCTGATAGGCGGGCTCGTTACTCATTATTTTTTCTTTGTCCATGCTGGTGTCCTTTCTAAAGTTGTCTTTCGATCGGCTTAAAGCGATGCTGAATGAATTCTGATAAAGCGATTCTTCTGGTGTTAGAGACGCTTTTACCGATGGTGGTGCAGGCAGTCGGGGTCGATGTTCAACAAGCTGAAGCGTATGGCCTTGACCAGAGGCCTCCTTCGCCGAAGACATGACCTTTTCATCTGGGACCAGGTAATCCTCCTCCTCCTCCTCGACGTCGTGTTCATGTTCTTCCTCTACTTCTTTCTTCTTTGGTGTCGTTTGTGTAAGTTGGGCTTTGGAGTTGCTGAGCGGGATACTCGACTGGCCCGAGCCACGTGAAAAGTCGGCTCTGCGTTTCTGTCGTTTCTTGCACATGCTGGTCATACAGCAAAGTATTGAAAGAAAGAGAGAGAGAAAGAGCAGGGGGAAGGGAAATGACGAGCAAGGGAAGCAAAGATGGAGGCAGAGAGAGTGAGAGAGAAAATTGAGATAAAGAGAAATGAGATAGAGAGATATAAACAAAAATAGAGAAAATGTGAACGAAAGGAGAAATTTTGAAATAAAGGAGGAAGAGAATAGGAGGGGTAGATAAAAGGACAGAGAAAGAGAGAGTAAGAAAGAGAAAGAGAGAGGGGGAGAAAGGGGGGGGGGGTAAGATAAGCGGAATAAAGTGGAAGAAAATCTGGTCAGTATGAATAACAGATATTAAACAAAGTTACATTCAAATATATTATTTGGGCAAGTGCAGGAGAGAACTACAGACCATTGAGCATATATTTATCCTAACAACTTGGGCAAGTGTGATTATATCAAATTAAAAGAAAAGATCAATGTACCGATATCAAGTTACGGGATGACACGAAGGGAAAAGGAACAGAAAGAAGGGGGTTCAGAGAGAGAGAGAGGGGGGAGAGAGAGAGAGAGAGGGGGAGAGAGATAGAGAGAGAGGGGAGAGAGAGAGAAAAGAGAGAGAGAGAGAAAGAGGTAGAGAGTTAGAGAGAAAGAGAGAAAGAGAAAGAGAGAGAGAGAGGGGAGAGAGAGGGGGAGAGAAAGAGAGAGAACGAAAGAGGGAGAGAGTTAAAGAGAAAGAGAGATAGAAAAAGAATGAGGGGAGAGAGAGAGGGGGAGAAGGGGTGATGGAGAGAGAAAAAGATAGAGAGGTGAGGTTGGGGAGAGGGAGGGAGAGAGAGAAAGAGAGAGGGGGAGGGAGGGGAGAACAAAGTTTTTGTTTTGTTTTGTTAATTCTTTAATGATATTTCCAATACAAGACAATATAAACTATCATAATTTATGTTGATACTATGTGATCTTTAATTTGAAATGAAAAGGATCAATAAAACATGAAATACAAGAGGGTAAACTTACAACACTATTACGACGATGATGAGGATGATCGCGACTGCCAAGCTCAATATGATGACCACTGGAAAGTAGGAATTATGATTAAAAAATAAGATTTCGAAATAGGGCATGAGAAAAAAAGTTTTCATAAAGTTGTTAATCGGATAAAACATCGTCATCGCAATTGCTCAGTCTATAGGACTGCAAAAAAATTACCTACAAAGACTAAGTAAAGACATAAGATTTCACCAGGTTACAAATAAATTGGAAACACAAGTAAAGGAACACGAGAGAGAGAGAGAGATAGGGGTAATTACCATTTAGTGGACTTTATACAAGTTAAACAAATATCGTCTTTTACAAAACAAAAAACAAAATAGCAAATTATAGTCTGACTGTGCAACATGATCAAAAAGCATTTAGCTAAGTTTACTAACACACGGAATAAATGTCAACAGTATAAACATCAACAATCAGGCTTTCCTCCTACATTTTAGAAGGACAAACAAATCATCTTTAATATATCGTTGGATTGAAGCTTTGTCCTATCAAGGAGGCATGGCATTCAGGCTGGTCATATTCTTCTTACCCGTGATACTGGTTGGTGGCTGAAAGGGCGGGGTAGCCATACGCTGTGTAGTTGCGGTATCTGGCCCCATCGCTATGTCGGTTGTCATTGGGTCGGTTGTCGCCAGCAGAGATGGGTCTAATGAAAGTAGAATCAGCACTGACTTTATTATACAGGGGTACTTTTCCATTAAACGCCAAAGAAAAATAGTTTGCATTTTAGAATACTTTACATCACCATGATTATGTTGATCCCAATTCTGAGCCTCTTATCTACTCTCACCCACCCAACCCGCTTTCTCTCTTCTCTTATTGGGATATGCAGCTTTTAACATTTATTTAAATAACTTTTGCGACTCTCCTGGATTGGGGGACGACTCCTTAGAAAAGTTTCCCAGTAGAAGACTCCCCCTTGAATTACCGATCCCGCAATTTTGTAGTGAAGACCATATTGTCTCATTAGAGCGCCAAAAGTTGAATCGCTATGATCACAACGAAAACAAACTCTAAAACAAATCATAATGTATAGCGGTCGTTGTGGGAATCACAATATCAAATCTGCTCTTGAAATGACCATGCACTCCCTTGTTTAATGTGTCCACTCGAAATCAAGAGGAGTGTAGTTTCTCTCAATACTGAACCAAAATGTGTACCACCCTCGAACCGTTTGTCTCTACTTTCACTTCTGTTGACTCTGAATTAAGAAAAACCTCAAAGAAATTCCTCTCCAATGACTCAATGTTTCTTTCTTTTTATTTCATTTTTGCTCTTTAATTTAAATTTCTTGATGAGCATTGAGTACAAATTTCATTTGATTTTGCTTAACAAAAAATGTGTATGTATGTAGGTATGTAATCTGTTAAGAATGTATAGCTTACTTGTTTCACACATACTCCCAGTGTAGCCAGCAACACAGGCACACGTAAAGGTGTCAACTCCATCATTACAAGTTCCTCCACTCAAACACGGATCGGGAGAACAATTGTCGATATCTGTGCAAATCGAGTTCCAAAGACAATGAGGGGTATAAAAATGACGAGAAAAATAATTACCATTTTGACAGATTTATATTTATTTGACTGATCACAAGAAAATCAAGTAAAAACTGGTATTTTTAATTAGATTAATGACAGTGGAGGAAAGAATGATTTCATTTGTAAAACTATTTATCAATAAATCAAATGAGGTAAAAGAACTGAATATCTATTTTAATGTTCGAATCTTTCCCCAAATCGTGGCCTTTGAAAGAATTTGTTTTCTTAAAAAATAATCATTGTCTCGAAAACCTTAAAGGTACTATGTCCCTTTTGCAGGCCCAAAAAATGAAAAGGTTAAATTCCAACGGCATTTGAAAGACAATACTAATTTAGAACTTCCCTAAAAAAGGGGCTTGAAAATGTCTTTAAGTGGGAAAATAACGACTATTAGTTGTCGAATCGACTTAGGAGCTATAGAGCCAGTAAGTAATAGTCTGATTTTTCAGACCATTGTACCTAATGGTCGTACGTTTTATGCTGCGCAAAGATTCAATCAGTTTAATTTTGGCCATTACAAGAAGTGGGTTATTGATGTAGACAAATGCTCATGTACCCTTTACAGCTCATTTTATGTATGTTATTACCAAAGATGAAAAAAGCCAGTCAGTCACTCAATAGTGTCTGACAGTGAAGTCTAGCAAGTAAACGGGTTTCCTTGCATAATTTGAATATTAGGACACTGCTAACGTTTAAATTTCACAGATAGGACATACATAACATATTCATAATTCCTGCAAAGTTCTACAGAATTTGATGTTGGCTGCAAAAGGGACATAGTATCTTAAATGTGCCCCTGAAAAAAAAAAAAAAGATCCTTAAAGCAAGAGATTTTGCATTTTGGATTAAAATCAGTGTTAAAAGGGACGCAGAAATGACCCATTCATGGTACGAGTTTCAAAACACCTTAGCGCCAAAACTTGAATCGCTATGATCACAAAGAAATATGTCAGTCTTAACAAACTCTAAAACAAATCATAATGCATACAGATCGTTGTAGGAATCACAATATCAAATCTGCTCTTGAAATGACCATGCACTCCCATGTTTAATGTGTCTACTCGAAATCAAGAGGAGTGTAGTTTCTCTCAAAACTAAACCAAAATGTGAAACACCTTCGAACCGTTTGTCTCTACTTTCACTTATGTTGACTCTGAATTAAGAAAAACCTCAAAGAAATTCCTCTCCAATAACTCAATGTTTCTTTCTTTTTATTTCCTTGTTCGCTCTTTAATTTTAATTTCTTGATGAGCATTAAGTACAAATTTCATTGGATTATGCTTAACATAAAAAGTGTAGTATGTAGGTATGTAATCTGTTTAGAATGTATAGCTTACTTGTTTTACACATACTCCCAGTGTAGCCAGCAACACAGGCACACGTAAAGGTGTCAACTCCATCAGAACAAGTTCCTCCACTCATACACGGATCGGGAGAACAATTGTCGATATCTGTGCAAATCGAGTTCCAAAGACAATGAGTGGTATAAAAATGACGAAGAAATAATTACACTTTTTGACAGATTTATATTTATTTGACTGATCACAAGAAAATCAAGTAAAAACTGGTATCTTAAATTAGATTACTGACAGAGGAGGAAAGAGTGATTTCATTTGCAAAACTTATCAATAAATCAAATGAGGTAAATAAACTGACTAATGTTCGAATCTTTTCAAAAATCGTGGCCTTTGAAAGAATAAATTTTCTAGAAAAAAATCATTGTTTCACAAACGTTAATGTGCCCCTGACAGAAAAAGAAAGATCCTTAAACCAAGATATTTTGAATTTTGGATTAAAATCAGTTTTAAACAGGATGCAGAAATGACCCATTCATGGTACGAGTTTCAAAACACCTGGGCGCCAAAAGTTGAATCGCTATGACTACAACAATATATGTCAGTCTTAACAAACTCTAAAACAAATCATAATGTATAGAGATCGTTGTGGGAATCACAATATCATATCTGCTCTTGAAATGACAATGCACTCCCATGTTTAATGTGTCAACTCGAAATCAAGAGGAGTGTAGTTTCTCTCAATACTGAACCAAAATGGGAAACACCCTCGAACCGTTTGTCTCTACTTTCACTTCTGTTGACTCTTGATTAAGAAAAACCTCAAAGAAGTGTCTTTCCAATGACTCAATGTTTCTTTCTTTTTATTTCCATATTCGCTTTTCATTTTTTAATTTCTTAATGAGCAACGAGAACAAGTTCCATTGGATTTTGCATAACATGAACAGTGTTGTATGTAGGTATGTAATCTGTTTAGAATTTATAGCTTACTTGCTTCACACATACTCCCAGTGTAGCCAGCAACACAGGCACACGTAAAGGTGTCAACTCCATCATTACAAGTTCTTCCACTCAAACACGGATCGGGAGAACAATTGTCGATATCTGTGCAAATCGAGTTCAAAAGACAATGAGTGGTAAAAATCAATTGAAAACTGTTATCTTAAATTAGATTAATGACAGAGGAGGAAAGAGTTATTTCATTTGTAAAACTTTTTATCAATAAATCAAATGAGGTAAATTAACTGAATATCTGTTTTAATGTTCGAATCTTTCCCCAAATCGTGGCCTTTGAAAGAATTTATTTTCTTGAAAAAATAATTATTGTCTCACAAACCTTAAAGGTACTATGTCCCTTTTGCAGGCCCAAAAATTGAAAAGGTTAAATTCCAACGGCATTTGAAAGACAATACTAATTTAGAACTTCCCTAAAAAAGGGGGCTTGAAAATGTCTTTAAGTGGGAAAATAACGACTATTAGTTCTCGAATCGACTTAGGAGCTATAGAGCCAGTAAGTAATAGTCTGATTTTTCAGACCATTGTACCGAGTGGTCGTACGTTTTATGCTGCGCAAAGATTCAATCAGTTTAATTTTGGCCATTACAAGAAGTGGGTTATTGATGTAGACAAATGCTCATGTACCCTTTACAGCTCATTTTATGTATGTTATTACCAAAGATGAAAAACCAGTCAGTCACTCAATAGTGTCTGACAGTGAAGTCTAGCAAGTAAACGGGTTTCCTTGCATAATTTGAATATTAGGACACTGCTAACGTTTAAATTTCACAGATAGGACATACATGACATATTCATAATTCCTGCAAAGTTCTACAGAATTTGATGTTGGCTGCAAAAGGGACATAGTATCTTAAATGTGCCCCTGAAAGAAAAAAAATATCCTTAAAGCAAGAGATTTTGCATTTTGGATTAAAATCAGAGTTAAAAGAGACGCAGAAATGACCCATTCATGGTACGAGTTTCAAAACACCTTAGCGCCAAAACTTGAATCGCTATGATCACAAAGAAATATGTCAGTCTTAACAAACTCTAAAACAAATCATAATGCATACAGATCGTTGTGGGAATCACAATATCAAATCTGCTCTTGAAATGACCATGCAATCCCATGTGTATTAAATGTGTCTACTCGAAATCAAGAGGAGTGTAGTTTCTCTCAATACTGAACCAAAATGTGAAACACCTTCGAACCGTTTGTCTCTACTTTCACTTATGTTGACTCTGAATTAAAAAAAAACCTCAAGGAAATTCCTCTCCAATAACTCAATGTTTCTTTCTTTTTATTTCCTTGTTCGCTCTTTAATTTTAATTTCTTGATGAGCATTAAGTACAAATTTCATTGGATTTTGCCTAACATAAAAAGTGTATGTATGTAGGTATGTAATCTGTTTAGAATGTACAGCTTACTTGTTTCACACATACTCCCAGTATAGCCAGCAACACAGGCACACGTAAAGGTGTCAACTCCATCAGAACAAGTTCCTCCACTCATACACGGATCGGGAGAACAATTGTCGATATCTGTGCAAATCGAGTTCCAAAGACAATGAGTGGTATAAAAATGACGAAGAAATAATTACCATTTTGACAGATTTATATTTATTTGACTGATCACAAGAAAATCAAGTAAAAACTGGTATCTTAAATTAGATTACTGACAGAGGAGGAAAGAGTGATTTCATTTGCAAAACCTTTTTATCAATAAATCAAATGAGGTAAATAAACTGACTAATGTTCGAATCTTTTCAAAAATCGTGGCCTTTGAAAGAATAAATTTTCTAGAAAAAAATCATTGTTTCACAAACCTTAATGTGCCCCTGACAGAAAAAAAAAGATCCTTAAACCAAGATATTTTGAATTTTGGATTAAAATCAGTGTTAAACGGGACGCAGAAATGACCCATTCATGGTACGAGTTTCAAAACACCTGGGCGCCAAAAGTTGAATCGCTATGACTACAACAATATATGTCAGTCTTAACAAACTCTAAAACAAATCATAATGTATAGAGATCGTTGTGGGAATCACAATATCATATCTGCTCTTGAAATGACAATGCACTCCCATGTTTAATGTGTCAACTCGAAATCAAGAGGAGTGTAGTTTCTCTCAATACTGAACCAAAATGGGAAACACCCTCGAACCGTTTGTCTCTACTTTCACTTCTGTTGACTCTTGATTAAAAAAAACCTCAAAGAAGTGTCTTTCCAATGACTCAATGTTTCTTTCTTTTTATTTCCATATTTGCTTTTCATTTTTTAATTTCTTAATGAGCAACGACAACAAGTTCCATTGGATTTTGCATATCATGAACAGTGTTGTATGTAGGTATGTAATCTGTTTAGAATTTATAGCTTACTTGCTTCACACATACTCCCAGTGTAGCCAGCAACACAGGCACACGTAAAGGTGTCAACTCCATCATTACAGGTTCCTCCACTCAAACACGGATCGGGAGAACAATTGTCGATATCTGTGCAAATCGAGTTCAAAAGACAATGAGTGGTATAAAAATGACGAGAAAAATAATTACCATTTTGACAAATTTATATTTATTTGACTGATCACAAGAAAATCAATTCAAAACTGTTGTCTAAAATTAGATTAATGACAGAGGAGGAAAGAGTTATTTCATTTGAAAAACTATTTATCAATAAATCAAAAGAGGTAAATGAACTGATTAATGTTCGAATCTTTTCAAAAATCATGGCCTTTGAAAGAATAATTCTTTTTTTTTTAAATCATTTTCTCACAAACCTTAATGTGCCCCTGACAGAAAAAGAAAGATCCTTAAAGTAAGTGATTTTTCATTTTGGGGTGATATCATTGTGGAAAGGGACGCAGTAATGACCCATACATGGTATGAGTTTCAAAACACCTTAGCGCCAAAAGTTGAATCGCTATGATCACAAAGAAATATGTCAGTCTTCACAGTCTCTAAAACAAATCATAATGTATAGAGATCGTTGTGGGAATCACAATATCAAATCTGCTCTTGAAATGACAATGCACTCCCTTGTTTAATGTGTCTGCTCGAAATCAAGAGGAGTGTAGTTTCTCTCAATACTGAACCAAAATGTGTAACACCTTCGAACCGTTTGTCTCTACTTTCACTTCTGTTAAATCTGAATTAAGAAAAACCTCAAAGAAATTCCTCTCCAATGACTCAATGTTTCTTTCTTTTTATTTCCTTTTCGCTCTTTAATTTTAATTTCTTGATGAGCATTGAGTACAAATTTCATTGGATTTTGCTTAACATAAAAAAGTGTATGTATGTAGGTATGTAATCTGTTAAGAATGTATAGCTTACTTGTTTCACACATACTCCCAGTGTAGCCAGCAACACAGGCACACGTAAAGGTGTCAACTCCATCAGTACAAGTTCCTCCACTCAAACACGGATCGGGAGAACAATTGTCGATATCTGTGCAAGTCGAGTTCCAAAGACAATGAGTGGTATAAAAATGACGAGAAAAATAATTACCATTTTGACAGATTTATATTTATTTGACTGATAACAAGAAAATCAATTCAAAACGGTTGTCTTAAATTAGATTAATGACAGAGGAGGAAAGAGTTATTTCATTTGAAAAACTATTTATCAATAAATCAAAAGAGGTAAATGAACTGATTAATGTTCGAATCTTTTCAAAAATCGTGGCCTTTGAAAGAATAAATTTTCTAGAAAAAAATCATTGTTTCACAAACCTTAATGTGCCCCTGACAGAAAAAAAGATCCTTTAAGGAGGTGTTTTTTTTTTATTTTGGGTTGAAATCAATGTTAAAAGAGATGCATAAATGACACTTACATGGTATGAGTTTTAAAACACATTAGCGCCAACAAATTGAATCGCTATGACCACAAAGAAATATGTGAGTCTTCACAAACTCTAAAACAAATCATAATGTTTAGAGATCGTTGTGGGAATCACAATATCAAATCTGCTCTTGAAATTACCATGCACTCCCATGTTTCATGTGTCTACTCGAAATCAAGAGGAGTGTAGTTTCTCTCAATACTGAACCCAAATGTAAAACACCTTCGAACCGTTTGTCTCTACTTTCACTTGTGTTAAATCTGAATTAAGAAAAACCTCAAAGAAATTCCTCTCCAATAACTCAATGTTTTTCTTTCTTTTTATTTCCTTGTTCGCTCTATATCTTCAGTTCTTAATGAGCAACGAGTACAAATTTCATTTGGTTTTGCTTAACATAAAAAGTGTATGTATGTAGGTATGTAATCTGTTTAGAATGTATAGCTTACTTGTTTCACACATACTCCCAGTATAGCCAGCAACACAGGCACACGTAAAGGTGTCAACTCCATCAGTACAAGTTCCTCCACTCAAACACGGATCGGGAGAACAATTGTCGATATCTGTGCAAATCCAGTTCCAAAGACAATGAGTGGTATACAAATGACGAGAAAAATAATTACCATTTTGAGAGATTTATATTTATTTGACTGATCACAAGAAAATCAAGTAAACACTGGTATCTTAAAAAAGATTAATGACAGTGGAGGAAAGAGTGATGTCATTTGTAAAACTTTTTATCAATAAATCAAATGAGGTAAATGAAATGAATATTTATTTTAATGTTCGAATCTTTTCTAAAATCATGGCCTTTGAAAGAATTTATTTTCTTAAAAAATAATCATTGTCTCACAAACCTTAATGTGCCCCTGACAGAAAAAGAATCCTTTAAGCAGGTGATTTTTTATATTGTGGGTTGAAATCAATGTAAAAAGGGACGCATAAATGACCCTTACATGAAATTAGTTTCAAGACACCTTAGTGCCAAAAGTTGAGTCGCTATGATCAAAATGAAATATTCTTTCACTTCTGTTGACTCTGAATTAAGAAAAACCTCAAAGAAATACCTCTCCAATGACTCATTGTTTCTTTCCTTTTATTTCCTTTTTGCTCTTTAATTTTGATTTCTTGATGAGCATTGAGTACAAATATAATTGGATTTTGCTTAACATAAAAAGTGTATGTTGTAGGTATGTAATCTGTTTAGAATGTATAGCTTACTTGTTTCACACATACTCCCATTATAGCCAGCAACACAGGCACACGTAAAGGTGGCAACTCCATCAGTACAAGTTCCTCCACTCAAACACGGATCGGATGAACAATTGTCGATATCTGTGCAAATCGAGTTCCAAAGACAATGAGTGGTATAAAAATGACGAGAAAAATAATTACCATTTTGACAGATTTATATTTATTTGACTGATCACAAACAAATCAATTGAAAACTGTTATCTTAAATTAGATTACTGACAGAGGAGGAAAGAGTTATTTCATTTGTAAAACGTTTTATCAATAAATCAAATGAGGTAAATGAACTGACTAATGTTCGAATCTTTTCCCAAATCGTGGCCTTTGAAAGAATAAATTTTCTAGAAAAAAATCATTGTTTCACAAACCTTAATGTGCCCCTGACAGAAAAAGAAAGATCCTTAAACCAAGAGATTTTGAATTTTGGATTAAAATCAGTGTTAAAAGGGACGCAGAAATGACCCATTCATAATACGAGTTTCAAAACACCTGGGCGCCAAAAGTTGAATCGCTATGATCACAAAGAAATATGTAAGTCTTCACAAACTCTAAAACAAATCATAATGTATAGAGATCGTTGTGGGAATCACAATATCATATCTGCTCTTGAAATGACAATGCACTCCCATGTTTCATGTGTCAACTCGAAATCAAGAGGAGTGTATTTCTCTCAATACTGAACCAGAATGGAAAACACCCTCAAACCGTTTGTCTCTACTTTCACTTCTGTTGACTCTTGATTAAGAAAAACCTCAAAGAAGTGTCTTTCCAATGACTCAATGGTTCATTTTTTTTATTTCCATATTCGCTTTTCATTTTTTAATTTCTTAATGAGCAACGAGAACAAGTTCCATTGGATTTTGCATAACATGGAAAGTGTATGTATGTAGGTATGTAATCTGTTTAGAATTTATAGCTTACCTGCTTCACACATACTCCCAGTGTAGCCAGCAACACAGGCACACGTAAAGGTGTCAACTCCATCAGTACAATTTCCTCCACTCAAACACGGATCGGGAGAACAATTGTCGATATCTGTGCAAGTCGAGTTCCAAAGACAATGAGTGGTATAAAAATGACGAGAAAAATAATTACCATTTTGACAGATTTATATTTATTTGACTGATAACAAGAAAATCAATTCAAAACGGTTGTCTTAAATTAGATTAATGACAGTGGAGGAAAGAGTTATTTCATTTGAAAAACTATTTATCAATAAATCAAAAGAGGTAAATGAACTGATTAATGTTCGAATCTTTTCAAAAATCGTGGCCTTTGAAAGAATAAATTTTCTAGAAAGAAATCATTGTTTCACAAACCTTAATGTGCCCCTGACAGAAAAAAAGATCCTTTAAGCAGGTTTTTTTTTGGGGTTGAAATCAATGTTAAAAGAGATGCATAAATGACACTTACATGGTATGAGTTTTAAAACACATTAGCGCCAAAAAATTGAATCGCTATGACCACAAAGATATATGTAAGTCTTCACAAACTCTAAAACAAATCATAATGTATAGAGATCGTTGTGGGAATCACAATATCAAATCTGCTCTTGAAATGACCATGCACTCCCATGTTTCATGTGTCAACTCGAAATCAAGAGGAGTGTAGTTTCTCTCAATACTGAACCAAAATGTGTAACACCTTCGAACCGTTTGTCTCTACCTTCACTTCTGTTGACTCTGAATTAAAGGAAACCTCAAAGAAATTCCTCTCCAATGGCTCAATGTTTCTTTCTTTTTATTTCCTTATTTGCTCTTTAATTTAAATTTCTTGATGAGTATTAAGTACAAATTTCATTGGACTTTGCTTTACATCAAAAGTATATGTATGGAGGTATGTAATCTGTTTAGAATTTATAGCTTACTTGTTTCACACATACTCCCAGTGTAGCCAACAACACAGGCACACGTAAAGGTGTCAACTCCATTAGTACAAGTTCCTCCACTCGTACACGGATCGGGAGAACAATTATTGTCGATTTCTGTGCAAATCGAGTTTTAAAGAGAATGAGTGGTGTAAAAATGACGAGAAAAATTTTTCCATTATGACGGATAACAGGAAAATCAAGAAAAAAACGGTTTCTTCAATTAGATTAATGACAGTGGAGGAAAGATTTAATTCATTTGTAAAACTATCTATCAATAAATCAAATGATGTAAATGAACTGAATATCTCCTAAAATCTTCAAATCTTTTCCAAAATCGTGGCCTTTGAAAGAAAATATATTCTGGAAAAAAATCTTTGTCTCACAAATTATAATGTGCCCCTGACAGAAAAAAAAACGAACGTGAAGAGTTTAGAGTTTCCGTTAATAAGGGTGATTCACAACTGTAATACAGTGTGCTCCAGCTAACTATAAGCCTCGTTGACACTTGCACGCATTTAGGTCCCGCACTGCCCCGCTCTATGGCGTGCCAATGCGTTCCAATTAGTGGCAGGCAGTCCGTATAGGGTCACGTCTAATTTACGAATAGTTCACGTAAATGTCGCGTCATGTTTACGCCAAACTTAATCACTGTTCACTCATTGTCACGTCATATTTACGCCAAAATTAAGAACAATTCACGCATGGGCATTCATTGTGACGATATGCTTCTAGTAGTCACTTTTTTTCTTTTTGATCAGGAGACTTGTTTCAACTCATTCACGTACTAGTTGGAAAACATTTAAAATGTTGAATACCCAAGAAGCTGTTTGAGGGCAAAGAGAGTGTTTATATGTGGTGGCTACAGGGCTTACTGGTCTTGAGCAGCATAAGAATCTTGAAAAAGAGCAGAAAAAAGAGAGGGGTAGGAAAAGAAAAGCACGGACAGTGTGGATGAGAGAATGGTTGTCAAGACGCCATTTTGACCAGTTATTGACCGAAAACCAGAAACAACCGTTTCTAGGAAGAAATTGAACGGCCCGCATCCTCCCACACGTTACCACGAATACTTCCCGCATTGGCACGCAAGAGTATTGCCTCGTTGACACTTGCACGCATTTTGGTCCCGCACTGCCCCGCTCTATGGCGTGTCAATGCGTGCCAATTAGTGGCACGCAGTCGAACACAGGGTCACGTCTAATTTACGAATAGTTCACGCAATGCGTTATCACCAGGACACGCATTCGTAGACTATGCGCATGGCATGCGAAAACTGCGCGGGAAGTATGCGCAGCCAATGCGCAAATTGTGAGCAAATTAGTCGTTAACTAGTCGTGATCATGCGTGCCACTAGGCAAACGGACACGCATCGGCGCGCACTGGCACGACTAGGTAGCGCATATAGGGTGCGCATAGTTCACGAACGTTGCCAAACAAAATTGTCGGGCCAAAATTTTGAACATTTTGAAAATTCTGTCACGCATTTCACGCACGGCTCGCATCCGCCCGCATCCTCCCGCACGCTACCACGAATAATTCCTGCATTGACACGCAAGAGTATGTGTCTATGCGCAAACTATGCGCAAACCAAAATGCGGGCAAGTGTCAACGGGGCATATGTGTCTATGTGCAAACTATGCGCAAACCAAAATGCGGGCAAGTGTCAACGAGGCAATATGATATCCTAAATATTTCCTTTCGTTTTCTCCAGAAAACCCGAGGATTGCCACTCTGGTGAATTGCCGTATAGTCAACATCCAGTTCGTCTACTTCCAAATTAGTCTATTCCAATATGGACTACATCCAGCCCGTAAACTATCCACGTGGTCTAATAGTCATTTCGTCTACTTATCATTCCGTCTAATGACTATTTAAGCTAATATTCATTTGGTCTAATTTCCATATGGTCTTATCTCCAATTAGTCTACTACCCAATTGGTCTATTTTTCAATTAGTCTAAAAACCAGTTAGTCTAATTCCCAGTTTGTCTAATGCCCATTTTGTCTACCATCTATAAGGTCTAATAATCATTTAATAGTAAATAATAATAATCACTAAATTATTGATTGACCATGTGGATATTATACGAACTGGTTGTAGACCAAAACGGCTATAGACCGCCGGTCTATAGCTGCTTTCACATGTCTTCATTCAGTGTTGAGAGAAATTTCATGTTGCTGCAGTTATAATCCTTTGTTAAAGGGGGCTGGTTGCTATGGGAGGTTGATAGAGAGGCAAAAACTAAGAAAACTCAGCCATTTAGATTTATCGTAATCCTGTATGGGGATCATTAAGACATGGAGTGGAATGACACTGTAAGAGTGAACTAGGATGGGAGAAACAGAGAGGTGTGGAAAAAATGTTGCAATCAATCTCATAACTGGGAGAAGATAAATTGATAAAGAAATAGTCTTTTAATCACACAAAAATACATTTTTTTATCTCTAGGCTAACTTAATAGACCGCAAGGACTTCAGTCTTTTAAAAATACTACTCTAAGTACTCCGAAACCTGGGCTCCTGTAAGCAATCGGTTTTGCAGTGCTATACTTATAGGTCCTTCAAAATGGAACAACAACATGGTTTGTCGGTATATACACCTGGGGGGGAGCAGCCCCCCCCCCCCCCTCCTCCCACCAGTACGTCAGTGATAACTAATAATACAGTCTTTCTCACCCACACACGCTGGCAGCGGCACAGTCCAAGCAATGTCCAGCGTGATGTTATCAACCCACCAGCATTGTGAAACGGTGGGGCCGTCGGCCACCAGACCAGACGAACAGTTGTACACAACCTTGCTACCGATCACCAACTCGTCGCCGATCCGGGACCCGCTGACGGGCATGCCTGGATCGTCGCATGTTCTATTCGTGGCTAGAAGAACAATACAAAAAATAGCGATTCACATTATCAAACGTACATTCCACAATATATTATGCATAATTTACAATGGTTTGACTTCTCCATACCTTCAATAGTGTAACATTGCCTGGTGATCTTCAACAAATTATTGAATGTCTAGGTTATTTAGGGGGGTAGAAAGAGAAAGAGAAATATAGAGAGATATAGGGAGATAGAAAGATAGAGAGAGGGAGAGAGAGAGAGGAAGGGGGGATTTTAGATGGCCCGTTTGAGAATCCACATACGGGACACGTATATTAAAGAGAAATATATAATTTCAAAAAATAGTTATGAATTAAGCATCAGACTATTGTGGCATCACAACATACTACTTTTATCGTCAACGCTGTTGGTTCTATTCACATTATTTTTCCTTCTCTCACTTACTTTTGTAAACTGAGGTTAGACCATCTCCTCCGCACGACTCTAGTCGGTTACCCGTACAGGTTGTGTTACATCTGCTAAATGGAACTGCGGTTCTTACCAAGTCGGTCACGTCTTCCTCATCGGCATTAAAGCATGAGCACAAAGATAATATATAACCTAAAGCAGCAAATCCCTGACGACGAACGCTGCAATCAGCGATACACTCAGTGGCCGTTAGTGGATACAGGGAGAAAGCTATAACACCCACTGTAGAGTCTGCCAAATTTCGGTCGACACAAGCCAAAAACTCGCCTGCATCGATTGAACCATAATTAACAATATACAAACGTTAACAAGACGGAAGATATGTTTTAACCATTTAACAACTTTAATACCATCACAGTTAGTTTGATAACGTGTCCACATCAATGTGTACAACTACAGCTATTTATAATACTACTAATCCTACTTCTACTACTATTACTAGTATTGGTACGACAACAACTACTACTACTACTACCACCATCACCACGACTACTACTAATCCTACTACTACTACTACTACTTCTACTACTTCTACTACTACTACTACTACTACTACTACTACTACTTCTACTACTACTACTACTTCTACTACTACTACTACTACTACTACTACTACTACTAATTTAATTTACTATTTCTACTACTACTACTACTACTAAACTTATACCACCACTGCTTCTCCTTCTTCTACTTCTATTACTACTACTACTACTACTACTACAGCTATTTATAATACTACTACTGCTACTTCTACTACACTAGTATTGGTGCTACAACTACTACTACTACTACCACCACCACAACTACTACTCCTACTACATGTACTACTACTTCTACTACAACTACTTATTTTACTACTTCTGCTACTTCTAATATTACTACTACTACGATTACTTCTACTACTTCTACTACTACTACTACTTCTACTACTACATGTACTACTACTACTACTACTTCTACCACTACATGTACTACTACGACTACTTCTACAATAACTTTAATTTACTATTTCTACTACTACTACTACTACTACTACTAAACTTATACCACCACTACTTCTCCTCCTTCTTCTACTACTATAACTACTACTACAGCTGTTTCTAATACTACTACTGATACTGCTACTACTACTTTTACTAGTGTTGGTACTACTACTACTAATACTAATACTACCACTACCACCACCATTACTACTACTACTACTACTACTACTACTACTACTACTTCTTCTTCTTTAGTCTCTACTTACTATACTCTAACTACCACCACCACCATTACTACTCGTACTATATGTACTACTACTTCTACTTCTACCACTACATGTACTACTACTACTACTACTACTACTACTACAATAACTTTAATTTACTATTTCTACTACTACTACTACTACTACTAAACTTATACCACCACTACTTCTCCTCCTTCTTCTACTACTATAACTACTACTACAGCTATTTCTAATACTACTACTGATACTGCTACTACTACTTTTACTAGTGTTGGTACTACTACTACTAATACTAATACTACCACTACCACCACCATTACTACTACTACTCCTACTACTACTACTACTACTACTTCTTCTTCTTTTAGTTCTACTACTATTACTTCTACTACTACCACCACCACCATTACTACTCGTACTATATGTACTACTACTTCTACTACTACTACTTCTTTTACTACTTCTGCTACTACTACTATTACTACTACGACTACCACCATTACTACTCCTACTATATGTACTACTACTTCTACTACTACTACTACTTTTACTACTTCTGCTACTACTACTATTACTACTACTACTACCACTACTCCAACTACTTCTACTACTACTACTACTACTACTAATACTACTACTACTACTACTACTAATACTACTTTAATTTAGTATTTATATTACTACTATTACTAAACTTATACCACCACTACTTCTCCTCCTTCTACTACTATTATCACTACTACTACTACTACAACTACTACTACTACTTCTTCTTTTAGTACTACTAATATTACTTCTACTACTACCACCACTACTACTTCTACTACTACTACTACTACTACTACTTTTTCTTCTACTACAACTTCTATTTCTTCTAGTACTACTACTACTACTACTACTACTACTACTAGTTTAATTTACTAATTATACAACCTCTTCTACTATGCTTATACCACCACTACTCCTACTCCTGCTACTACTACTACTACTACTACAGCTATTTCTAATATTACTACTGCTACTTCTACTACTATTACTAGTATTGGTACTACTACTACTACTACCACCACCACTTCTACTACTCTTACTACTACTCCTACTACTACTACTACTACTAATTATTTTACTACAACTTCTACTACTACTAGCAGTAGTAGTAATAGTAGTAGTAGTGGTAGTAGTAGTAGTTGTAGTACTACTAATACTACTTCTCCTCTTATTACTAATACTATCTTTTTAACTACTACTACTTCTACTACTACCATTAATACTACTAGTAGTAGTAGTAGTACTACTACTACTACTTCTACTTATACTAATACTACTAATACTACTAATACTACTACTACTACAACTACTTCCTTTACTACTAATACTACTTCTTCTTTTTTACTACTACTACTACTTCTTTTACTAAAATGGCTGCTGCTGAATAAAAATAGCCTTACAAACTTCTTCGAAATTACTGCCATTATCATGATGAGTTATACCTACAATACCTTTTAGTTATTCCAACTTGAACTTATCAAAGTATCCACACAAAAAAAGGGGATATAATCTGAAAGCATTATGTTAGTACATACCTTTTCGCTCAAGGCTCCAAGCTGTTCTGTAGTTAAACATCCATATTATCACCGTCGACAGGACCAAGTGGCCCACGTGATATGAATTACCCATTGTTTGTATATACTTTTGTCCTTCAAATTCAAATTCTTATTTGTTTTCTCTTCGACGTACAGCTTTAATCTCAAGCGTTCTCATTCGCACTTATTCCAAGTCAAATAATCAGAAGACATGCAGTTAATTTCAAGAGGACTGATAGTGATATCGACATTGATATGAAACTAACGAATGACAAACCAGGTAATCCATAAACCTCAATAGCTTGTCCTGTCTTATACATGTATATTCATATGAAAACTTTCATAGGCAATGCTTTGATATCCGTCGAATAAAATCCCCCGGAATCCCTCGCCATGCTCTATCACCAAACGAAAGTGTGTCTAGTTCCGCAATGTACTCTAAGCACAAGACCCGTTATCTCTGGTTTCGGAAGTTTCCGTGTTTGTTCCGCCCACGAACTGCATTTGACATTGTCTGGCGTACAGAAAGCGCATGATAGCATACATTATTGCAGTGTATTACATGGTGGAGTCCGGGACGCGTAATTGAATTGATATAGAAAAGGCACCACTTCTTAGAAAAGGCACCACTTCTGAGGTGAAGCTCAACTGAAGCGTCCGGTTCCGTCTCATGAGTGTTTCGTTCTAACTACGTGACGACATTGAATATTTTATTCAAAGTGCAAACAAAATATTAAGTAGAATGATTAAAAGATGCTTTAATCAAAATGGGAACCGAATGCACGTCTAATCATTATAATTGTTTTAACGTTAGTACGTGCCTGTAATAATTCGCCATGGCGATGACAATCGTCATATCGGTTTCAAATGTCGTGTAAATGGACACGTATTGTTGTACATGTATTGAATGTATTGAATGAATACAATAAAGAATATTACAAAACAACAAAAAAACAATTAATGGAATTGTTTTATTTTATGTTTAATTGTATTTAGCCTGGTTGGTCTAGGGATGATGTATGTTACTCATGGTTCTTGTATGTCTTTGGTTGTTTAAAGTAAGAGAGCACAGTCAGTATGATGACACTATCAAGATGATTTTGTCACCGTGTCACCTAACGTGAAAAGATTATACTACGTTGAAAAGCATGTGCTGTTAGCTTGTAATGTATTTACTTTAACTTAAATTAAAATTAAACCTCTCGACTAGAAAGCATTATCATGACATAGAGAGTGAAACAACGTTTAATTTGATATAAAAAGCGCTGCTGTAGGCCAAATAATATCGTCTTGCAAGTACAATAAAGAGACCCTACCTCGCCATATTTACGACGTCGTCTGCTGCCCAAGGAAGCTGCCATTTTGTCGAAAATTCCCTTCAAAACTTTCGGGTTGTGACGTATTGCACGGAGAACTGAAGTAACGCGGCGATATGCCTAGAAGCGCACGTTATATGCAATACACGTCAAACATGGTGTACTGCCAAGTGTTTGGCACAGTGGCTGCTGAAAGAGGATGCAGTTCCGTCGATCTTTGCCAATAAACTGGTTCCGAAATCCCTTTAGTCAACAGAAAAGAGGATAGTTGAGATTGTGGCGAAAAATTGTATCGTAATTGAATGTCCTATTTTTGCATAATATTTTTACAAATTGCGGTGGTTATTGAAAAATCTTTGTTTTCATCGCGTGTGCTCGAGCTCGCAGCAGTGTGAGTGCAATGTGCATGTAGTTTACAGCAGATACATGTACGTGCGATACGTCACAGAACGGGCCGTCCGCAAACACAATGGCGACGTCTGAAAATTCTCAGAAACGCGAAAGACGAAGGATTCTGACGAAGGGTTACGTCCCCCCTCTTGTCAAATGTACGATGTATATATGTTTGAGATAATGTTATAAATGGCCTACAAACTGAAATTAACATGTAGTTTAAGGTTAATTCCCCTTTAAGTACCTTTTAGAGGAGATCAAAAAATTAATTGAATTATTTATTTGTAGGACATCTGGTTAGAGTAAGAATCCCATCACCATCACCGTACCACCACAACTACCCCTACTGTCACTACCACACCACCATCATATCCATCAGAAAGACTACTATCATCAAAATCACAGCCACATATAATTTCCTTTTCCATAAGTATACCACGACTGTCACTGTATCATGTGGATCCATTCAAGTTCTCATCTTAATTGTCACTTCAGCATCGATAGCACCAATAGTATAATCACCACTACCACGACCACTTCAACAGCATGCATCACCACTATCACAAGCCCCCACTACATAATACAACACGACACGACACAACACAACCGCCTTCAATTTCACCACCAGGACTGTATCATTGTTTTTGACTGTCACTTCGGTATGTCAATAACTTAGATATTCCCTACCACCGCCACCACCAGTACCACTATCATTCCTATAAACATCGCAACCATCAGTACCACCACTACCACCAACAACACAACCACACTTAATACCAATTCCCGTTTACCATCTTCATTGAACAATCATCTCATCTTAACAGTCATCTCACATTAATATCATTAATATCATCAATACCAAAACCGCTCCTATCAACATCACCACCATTACCACCACAAGCATCAACAGCAAAACCGCTGTAGCGTCTCATACATTCGCTCTTTTATTGTACACTTTCATGTTCAAGTAATTTTCCATTACGTGTCTTTTTTATATTCATTTATTCGGACCACTTGCGTTCATCCCTCCAATCGCGCATCGTGTTTCCACCCCGCGTATTTTCAACGCCACGAGGTTTTCTTCACTCCTGCATCCATCTCCAGTTGAGTCACACGTCTCCGTGATTTTCTCTCAGCACTCGAGATTCTTCCGTGTCTTTTGCACCTCTTGCACGGCACGTCATCTTTTACTCGGCCGTCTCCAGCGGGACGGCAGTCTTCCAGTGGAACAATTTAATCGGGACCGACATGGCGCTTGATTCTCCACTGGGAGCTGCCAGTCACTTTGCACCGGTAGATCGTCACCCACACGAGCTCGACTCACCGCAGCTCATCTAAACATTCACCATCAAAGTTCGGCTCATCCATCGAGCGACTCACTGCTCTGCATCACCACCGGCTTTGATGTCTGCATTTCTTCTCTGGCCTCCGACATCAAGCGACTCACTGCTTCGCAATCGAATGCCACACAATTCTTCTCTTCTCGTCTGAGATTTCATCATCATCATCACGAGCGTCAGCGTCGAGATTATTCTGCCCGGCTCTTTAGCCACGACAACGAAGCTACGTCTGTTAAAGGTACTATGTCCCATTTGCAGGCCAAAAAAATGAAAAGGTTAAATTCCAACGGCATTTGAAAGACAATATACTAATTTAGAACTTCCCTAAAAAAGGGGGCTTGAAAATGTCTTTAAGTGGGAAAATAACGACTATTAGTTGTCGAATCGACTTAGGAGCTATAGAGCCAGTAAGTAATAGTCTGATTTTTCAGACCATTGTACCGAATGGTCGTACGTTTTATGCTGCGCAAAGATTCAATCAGTTTAATTTTGGCCATTACAAGAAGTGGGTTATTGATGTAGACAAATGCTCATGTACCCTTTACAGCTCATTTTATGTATGTTATTACCAAAGATGAAAAAAGTCAGTCAGTCACTCAATAGTGTCTGACAGTGAAGTCTAGCAAGTAAACGGGTTTCCTTGCATAATTTGAATATTAGGACACTGCTAACGTTTAAATTTCACAGATAGGACATACATGACATATTCATAATTCCTGCAAAGTTCTACCGAATTTGATGTTGGCTGCGAAAGGGACATAGTATCTTTAAGGTCTTAAAGTGTAACATGGTCTTAAAGTGTAACACGGTGCCTAAGCTCCTGAAAAATAGTCGCTGCGTGTGAAAGTTCTCATTGCAAAGCATTGCGTATAGCTTTCTGTGTGCTGTTCGCTCGGGCTACAGCTAGCTGCTATGTTTCGCCGAATTCACGCGATAGGAAAGTTGTAAAAATTCATCATTTAAAGCTTAATAGAGACCGCTGGGAAAGAGCATGCCTTACATGAGTAGATTCATGAGCTATCTTTTATCCCAAACACAAAACATTGCCAATTCAGGGCAATATTTTTGTAAAGAGAGAGAGATTCAAGTGGAGAAGGCCGAAGATTATATCGCGAAGCATTAGACTGCGATATACACTAGCAGGCCGTGTTTAATCGCCCTTCGTTATGGGGGACAATTTTAAAACCATCACCTACTATGCCACGGGCTATACCTCAACGAGAGATCTGCATTTACTTAGTATAGGTCCATGGTTTCATCAAGTCATGCACTTTAGTCTAATCCTAGTTCTAGCTGCCAGTGGAATTGGGAGAAATCAACGTTCCTATTTACATCTAGCACATGTAACTTTCTCTTGATGATGAAAATATGCCGGAAAATAAGCAAGCAAAAAAACAAGAAAACAAGGGAAACGCTTTTGGCTGTCTCGCCTGCATTACGCAATTCGATATGATGAAAAATTGAGGTTGGGACATTATTTATAGGCAGGGTGGCCCATTAGCAGGCCCCCAAAAATGAAATCCTCTGCATATAATCAGCATTCTGCAGTGAATATTGACTAAGAATCATTAGAAGAATTATTTACTATTACTTGTACCAAGATTGATAACTTTCATGAAATATGAACAAATAACAAAAATTGATTTATTAATTCTCGTATTAAATGTGAAAAACATAATCTAAGTCTACTAACCTAAAATGACCTTTGACCTTGACTTGTTACCTGGAATTGTGTCATTTGATTTGAGAGACTTGATAACCCTTGGGTACAAGTTTCATGGAATTTGAACAAACACTTTTGAAATTATGCTTAAAATTCAAAATCTTGATGTTGATGCCACAACAAAGTCTAAGTTTACAGACCTGAAATGACATTTGACTTTGACTTTGACTTTGTCACCTAAAAGACTAATCACATGATTGGTGATACTTGATAACCCTTATGTTCAAGTTTTATGGAAAAGGAATGTATACTTTCAAAATTATGATAAAAATTCAAAATCTTAACCTGACGCCACAACATAGTCTAAGTTTGTTGACCGGAATTGAACTTTGACCTTGACTTAGTGACCTGAAATTCTACTCACATGATTGGGAATACTTGATAAGCCTTTAGTCCGAGTTTCATTGAATAAGAACTTATACTTTCAAAATTATATTACAAATTCAAAAAACTTAGCCTCAGGTTAAGTTTTTGATGATGATGCCACAACATAGTCTAATTTTTTGACCTGAAATGACCTTTAACCTTGACTTTGTGACCTGTAATTTTGCTCACGTAATTGGGGATACTTGATAACTCTTTAATCCAAGTTTCATTGAATAAGAACTTATACTTTCAAAATTATATTAGAAATTCAAAAACTTAACCTTGATCAGGTTTTTTATGTTGACGCCGCCGCAGAAAAACTGAAGAAAGAAATTAATAAAAAGGCACGGAAGGAAGGAAAGGAAGAAAGAAAAATGGGATAGGAAAGAAGAAAGAAAAAGTATAACATTAAAAAAAATATAAAGAATAAATGAATGGAAGAAATAAATAATATGAAAATATTCTGAAAGAAAGAAAGAAATTGCAAGAAAAATGAAAAGAAGACGAATGCGTGGAAAAGGGGAAGGAAGCAAAATAATATTGATAACATGTCCTCAATTTTGTTTTTATTATCTACCTCTTGTTTTTTGTATATCATTTTCTTTGTTTCTTTCCTTTTTCTTTTACTTATGTAAAAACAGTTGTTCTCTAATCTTAAAAGTCTTTTTGGTTTCTTTCTTACATTTTTCTTCCTTACACGTACATGTACGTGTAATGTGATGAAATAAGTTCATCCTATGGTTTATTTCATCCGGATTAGATGTTTGGGATGCAGCTCATAAAAGAGCCATAGATCATTTTTTAAATATGAAAAATAGTGACGAATGAAACGAAATGCAAACGTATGTGCCATGCTGTTAATAGGCATGCAGAGTGGTGTACAGTGGCGTAATTAGGAAAAACGTTTAGGGAGGCAGAAAAAAAATCCGCATCACCACCATGCACTCTTACATGTTACATGCAGGCCCCGCGGAACGTTTTCAAAGTGGGGGGGGGGGCTAGAGTATTTACAATCAGGTAGAGCGTAGCGAGCGATGCGAGTGGAGCGTAAACTGGCACTGGGGTTTAGGCATTTAATTACGGTCGGATGAGCATATTTTGAAACCTCACTTGTGACACTAGTGTTGTGTAGTAGTGTCCCAAAACCCAGGTAATTAAAAAGTACCCTCATATTTATACCCTGACAAGATGTTGAGTTTGAGATGCACTTAAAAGCCAAGTTTATATCTTTATAATTCTTCCCCATAGAAAGACCAAGTGCATTCATAATCCACTTCCCAGGAAAGACCACCTCTATTATGTTTAAGCCCCATACATAAAAAGTAGTCCATTCTTCTGGCGGGCCCATTTATGCCTATGTTTTGACGGCCCTCAGTCATGCCTTTGTCCCTTTGACACAATGTAACCTACCCTCATATTACTTGTATCCTTCTGTATAAATACTACATGTTCTGGCTTTCTGAAAAAGAGAGGAGTTCAGACCATCACCATGCTAGCACCTATACTTTGGCTGCTCTACATCTTGTGCATATATAGAAATCTGGACTATGTGACTCATCGTTTTTAGAGTTAATAAATTATACTCTTGTATATTACACTTCAAAGAAAGTGTCAGCACCTCTTTATGAGTGGATACGTCACCGGACTGTCGATCACAAGGTCCGCGGTTCGAGTCCCGCCGCGGCACTAATGTCCTTTGGCAAGACATTGATCTACATTTGCCACACTCAACCCAGGTGAGGTAAATGGGTACCTGGTAGGATTATTCCTTGAAATGCACTGTGCGCTGATAACGGCTGCCGGAGCTAAAGCTAGGGTAATAATTTCCAAAGCTCTTTGGAAGCGCATAGAGATGTTATTTCATAACGTATTATGCGCTATACAAGAACTGAACTATTATTATTATTATTATTATTGATGTACCTCTCGATATTCCAATAACTACAAATACACCGATCCCAAACACAATACTAGCAGTCACTATTTTTCCTTTCTTTCTGTTTCTTTTTAACATACTTTTTTTCCAAAAGGGGGGGTGCTCGAGTCCCCCAAACCCCGCCGTTCCGCGGGCCCTGACATGTGGGCTTCTAAATAAGCATACGTTTTGCCTGACTTTAAATTTGGGTTATTTATTTCAGTTAAGTGCCCTTTTTTATTTCTATTATAGGTGTATCCTACCACCTCTGATAATTACACCCTATTCAAACATTCATCTGACCCTTTTTCTGTAACAAATTCACCTTCTCCGTTTAACAAGTGCCAATTTTCCATTATAATAAGTGCCACTTTTCCATGTTCATAAGTGCCACTTGTCATATCTGATAATTGCCCTTTTTATTTTGTACTTTGGCACGCGTTCCCCTTTTCTCTAATAAGTGCCCTTTTATCTCTTGATATATGCCCCTTTGCCTTTTTAAATAAGAGCCCCTTTTACACATGCCTCCTTTTCCTTTCTTGCAAATACCCTTTTCCTTCTAATGAGTGCCCCTTTTCCTTTTTCATAACAGCCCCTCTCCCCTTTTCACCTTTGATAAATGCCCCTGTCAAAATCTTATAGGTTCCCCTTTTCCTTCGACAAATGCCTATTTTCCATTATCATTATCATGCATGTAAAGAAAAAAAAAAAAATCATCCCTAATGAATGTGATCACCGTGACAATGGGGTATATATACCAATGTCTAAAAATTGTATATTTTCGCTTTGAGATTTCCCTTTGTATGTGCCCTTTTCCAGAAAATGAACATTTTTGTTGTTGCCCCCACCCCCTCTGAATATATTGATTAGTTATATAACTTCGGCGAAACAATGTTGCAGCCAGATAGTTAGCTCGAACGAGCAGCATACTATATAGATGTAATGCCAGGGCGCTGTGGTACGCACGCAGCGACAAAATTTTCAGGAGCTTAGGCACCGTGTTACACTTTAAGACCATGTTACACTTTAAGACCTTAACATACGTCTCCGCCTGTAAGCCTCCGCATCATCATCGCGGGAGCCCCTTCCTTCGTTCTTCACATCGCATCATCTTCATTGGACTTTCGACATCATTTCCATTCTGTCGTAAGCTTAATGTATTCATTGCATTTATTCATTATGTTCATTCTCATCTATGACCATTCAATGTTACTCCGTGCAATATTTCTTATTCTCATTCCGAGTCATTTATATTTGCTTGCATGACTTACACTTTGCAAGTGTATAGTCTGCTTATTCAGTACCTCAATAAGATAACGAAAAGGGAATACAGTTTATTATGTATTTTATTGTCAGTGCAACCTTGCTTCCTTGTAGCTAAAAAAAATAGAGTTATGTTGTGTGATTAGTGAACACGCTTTTAAAATGTTCATTCACATACCCCCACACACTCAAAAATCTCTACACCGCCTTCAATTGCATCACCCATTCCCCCCTCCCCCACCTTAACCACCATCACCACCACTACAACCAGTACCATTAACAGCAAAACCGCCTTTAATTGCATCACCCGTTCCCCACCTTAACCACCATCACCACCACTACAACCAGTACCATTAACAGCACAACCGCGTTCAATTGCATTCCCCATTCCTCACCTTAACCACCATCACCACCACTACAACCAGTACCATCAATAGCACAACAGCGTTCAATTGAATTCCCCATTTCTCAACTTAACCACCATCACCGCCACTACAACCAGTACCATCAACAGCACAATTAACCGCCTTCAACTGCATCACCCATTCCCCCACCTTAACCACCATCACCATCACTATAACCATTACCGATCAACATCACCACTATCACCAACCCTACCACCCCTACAATAAACAGCACAACCGCCTTCAATGGCATTCCCCATTCGCTACCTTAACCACTATCACCACCACTACCACCACTACTATAAACAGCACAACAACCTTCAATTGCATTACCCATTCACCACCTTAACCACCACCACTATTCTCCTTTCAGTCTGCAAGTGAGTTAGTTACAGTGGTTAGTGAGAGGGGGTGGCATTTCGCTTGTCGGACAGCAGTTAGTGAGGAGGTATTCCCCAAACAGTCTGCAAGTGAGTTAGTTAGACAATGGTCAGTGAGTGGGGGGGGGATTTCACTAGTTGGACAGAGGTTAGTGAGGGGGGTATTCCCCGATCAGTCTGCAAGTGAGTTAGTTATACAATAGTTAATTAGAGTGGGGTATTCCCCTTTATCAGTTTGGAATATTTATGTTAATAGGTATGAGTCATGTCAATGTTTTTTCTTCCCTACACATAAGGCAAAGAGGATTGGTCATTAGAGCGAGTTGTATTGACTAATGACTAAAGTAATTTAAGATACTTGAACCACAATATCTATATTGACACTAAGTTGACCTTGAAGGGGATACATCTTTTAGATGTTACCCTCGCATCTTAATTTACGCATTGACCCCACATAATAACTTCAGAGGTAATGTTAGAGGAACTGTCACCTTCCAGACCAGGCTTGCCTCTACATTTTCGACACATTCTTTCATGCAAGGCGTACAGTGTGGTCTGCAACCACAAAACCCAAATCGACATTTGTACAAAAACTGTAACGTGAGTATACCATAACCAAGCTTCACACTGGGTGTGGGTAGCTATTATGACGAGGCATAATAGATTCGGTGTACGGTAAAAATCAGACCCGATATTAGGCAGTACAACTGACAAAGGTGTGGCCTACATGCGTCACGCATAGGGATGTCATCAAGCTCGAAGGCATCATAGGAACTGTCAAGGGTTACCCCTATACATCAACCTTGAGCCGCCTCATCTGGCAAGAATTTAGCTTCCATTTAGTCGCTCACCTCGGCGCCTTCGACTAAGGCCTCTCCGCTGCTACATTCACCAAGTATTTTGTCCTGGCTGGAGGTTCAGGCTGCTCTGAGGAATCCGAGGGGAACTCGTCCCTTGAAGCATGGTAATGCGACAAATTCGCAGCTTGTATTTGCCCCTGAATGGTCCTCGCGATGCCACTCTTCGCGTTCTCCACGAGTCCTGAACCGTACCGCGGGGTAAAGACCTCTTGTGATATGTGATATCAAATGGCCATGTTCTTTTCCACAGAAGGTCCATATAAGCTAATAATTACATGTATATCAGAACTTTTAAATCGATATGTCTGAGTGTCACGGTGTAAACATAAAGTAAGCGAAATCACTGATTGACCTTTATTATCAGTGCGATCATTGGTGCAACCAAAGAAAGAAGCAACTTAAAGCACAAATGGGCCCCGTCTTATAACCAGTTATTTGCGATTGATATCATACACAACTATGTACATGAGAGATAGGGGTCGGCAAACTTGCGAATGATTAGAGGACATGCGATTGATTCTGATCAATCGCATCTTTTTATAAAACAGGGCCCTTTTGTGCATGATGTGAACGCTAAATACATGGCGGTATCTTTTTTTCTTCAAATGATGCAAGTAATTTTGGGATTGGTATCATTTCCAGACAAAAGAATGATACTAAAGCCGATATGATGTAGTCAAAATACCTTTATTTTTTCGGCATAGGATTTCAAAGTACTGCTAGACAGCGTATCACAATCAATTAGTCTAATTAGTCATTACTTATATTCATACCGTGTTTGCTTTAAAAAAAAAACATTCTAATTCATACTAATTTCATAAAATAACAATCGTTTACATATTTGAACCTGTTTCTATGGTATAATATATTGTATACTCATTTACACAAAAACAAGTGATGTTGGCTGTGGTAATCGCAGAATAATAATAATCATCCCTTTCTGTTTATCCAAAGATTGATCTTTTTACGTTATTGTAGTGACATTATTTGAGAAAGTTTCTTTCCTCTTTTGATTTCGGATCCTACCGTCTTATGGCTCGTTCAGATAGGATGCGGCAAAACAGTGGCGTTTTTTTATGATGGCGTAAAGTGCAATATACGCGTCACTTTTCTGTATTTAATAACTCAGAGCTCAGTGAATACGCAAGGGACCTTTGTTGGGCGAAGTTACCATTCATTTACATGTAATAAACCGCGTGTCATACCTGAATGAGCCTTAAGTTTACGGATTTTCTTTTCTTTTAAGATAATAACAGTTCCATATACATCGCGAAAGGTATTTTTAAATGTTAATTTCCCCATTTTACAAAGTATCATATTATCATGGGGTCAAATACAATCCTGAATAAACGGAGATAATGTTGACCGAAGGGTCTAAACATGTGATAATTGTTCCGAATTTCATATGTTATCATTACGCCATTCTGACAGGGTGGACATGACATTGAAAGGGTTTCTAAGACGTGGTTCCATGTTTCATAGCGGTCAGCTAGTGACCTAACTTCACAGCTTCAACAAATTCACAATATTTCCTTTTAAATTCAACATGTTATGGTTAAATACAAAACAGTGTATCAAAACAGTTTCTTGTCAATAATTCTGAAAACGATGTTATCTATTATGTTAGTGAAACGATGGTAATTGTCATACCAAATCAGAATTAGGACAAGTCATTGGTTAATGTCTGCGCAAACCTGACTGCGCTCGCGTAAAATCAAAAGAGACATTAACATTGATTCATCTCCCCAATATAAAATATAAAACGTTTTCAGAATATGCCCCTATAAAAGGGAAAGCGAAATATAAAATCGCACGCTTTTGAATATCGCGTGTTTTATGAAAAGATTATACATGTACCCTATTCCCAGTCATATTGCTAAAACAGCCTCAAAACCGACGGGTATGGTCATTAGGGGTAATGCTGTTTTTGTTTGGGTTATTGTTTGTTGTTCATAATAGTAAACATTATATAGCACTTAATATCAACACGATCGTCACAATTTTCGAAAATTAAATTAAGGGCAATTTCAATACCCTACTGTATGTTCCATATCATGTTTGGATTACGTAATACGTCATTGACATGTTCGCACAATTCAATACGTGACGCACTAGGCTTTTGAAAGTGCTAAGATCCTAAGATTCGCTTTTGTTACTAAACAACAGAGCCCTCGCAGAAGGTTCGCAGCGAAATCATTCAAGCAAAGAGCTGGAGCAGGGCAAATTCAATGATCACCATTTCATTGTTTAGCCCAAAATTGTTTGGAACCCGCAACCTTGACAACCTGGCCAGTATAACGTCACACTTCGGTACTCTGTATAGTCATGAAACAAAAATGAATGGAATATGTGGATAAATGTACGTCCTTCCTCTGAATCAAAAAATATTGAGCCAAACGAGTAAATGTGGAATGTAATCTTTGAAGGCCTACATGGTGAAGATAGATTTTAGCGAGGTTAGCGGTTGCAACACGTATTTTTTGACAAGGTTAGTTGGCCCTGAAAATGGCTCACTCATGCTCTATCTCGTCGTTTCGATAGGTTGTATCTATCGTCTGCATCCTGAAAAGTCGAGATAGAACATAATCAGGCCCTTCGAAAGAATACGTGGTGTAACTGTTAACCTCGCAAAAATAAGTAAGGAAAGCTTGTCGAGAAAGGAATAAAGTGCCAGATTATTTTTGGGATATTTCTTCTTGGATCAAGATAATGCAGACCAAATTAAAGCTAATACATCAAGGAGACACTACAGTCTAACCTCTCTTAGCGGCCACCTCTATATAAAGGCTACCTGTCTAAAGTAGTCACGCGCATCACCTCCCTATAGCAGAAAACCTGTATTGAAGAAACTACACTAGCCACGTTTTGTACACAGTATTGAATTAACAACAAGAACAGAATTATAACTACTGATGTATTGACATAATTGCGAAAACGCGCACGTGGCACGCCAACACTATTATAGAAAAGACGTCTGTGGCTATCAGGGGGCTAAATCAAATCAAGGTAATCTCCATCGCTATCGCTAGTGTCGACGGTAACGTTGGTGTCGTCAGGTTTACCCGGGGGGCGTCGAGGCCCCTGACGTTGCCTTATCACCCTTGCATTCTCGTACACATCTTGCTCTGTGGCTTCATTAGGTGTGACATAGTCCACAGAGTCTCTGTAGTTGAGGGAACTACTCTGGGAGGCTGTTCCGCTCGAATCGCGGCTAGCTCGTCGGTCATCACTTAATCTTGCCGTTAGAGGCATCCTCGGACTGCTCAGCCTGGCACCCACCTGGGTATTCTGGTAAACCCCGTCCGCGTCAAGAGGCAATGATGACGATTTTGTTGCAGGTGGTTTCACGACAGCGCCCTCTGTTGCTCGAGGCCTGTCGTGCCGGGTAACGACTGTCCTAATCTGATAGGCGGGCTCGTTACTCACTATTTTTTCTTTGGCCATGCCGGTGTCCTTTCTTAAGTTTTCTTTCGATCGGCTTGAGGCGATGCTAATTGAATTCTGATAAAGCGATTCTTCTGGTGTTAGAGACGCTTTTACCGATGGTGGTGCAGGCAGTCGGGGTCGATGTTCAACAAGCTGAAGCGTATGGCCTTGACCAAAGCCATTCTTCGGCGAAGACATGACCTTTGCATCTGGGACCAGGTAATCCTCCTCCTCCTCATCAACTCCGTTTTCATGATCTTTCTCTCCTTCTTTCTTCTTTGGTGTCGTTTGTGTAAGTTGGGCTTTCAATTTGCTGAGCGGGATACTCGACTGGCCTGATCCGCGTGAAAAGTCGGCTCTGCGCTTCTGTAGTTTCTTGCACATGCTGTATTGAAAGAGAGGGAGAGAGAGAGAGGAGAGAGAACAATGAAGATAAAGAAAAATGAGATTGGGAGATAGAAAAAATATTTAGATAAATATCAAAAAAAGGTAATAAGGGTAGATAGAAGGACAGATACAGAGAGAACAAAAGAGAGAGAGGGGGGAGAAGGAAAAAAGGGGGTAAGATAAGCGGAATAAAGTGTAAGAAAAACTGGTCAGTATACAAAGTATGCATATGTACACAACTTATATTTTACAGTTTTAGTTTGTATATTGTAAACATTTTTAAGTATTCTGATTATTTGTAAGTGTCGATTGTAAAAGTAAATTCATTATTTTAGTTTTGTTAAATTTTCTTATCTGATTTGTACCAAAATACTTTGTTTAGCTGTTTAAGGGTTTAGGCTCGACTAGCACATGTGCTATTATCTAGCCCCTTTTTACCAACCAATAGTTTATCTTCTTGTATAATATTTAAACACATTGTATGACATGTATTACTGTATTGCTGTTGGTAAAATAAAATAAAATCAAGTCAATAACAAATATTAAAAACAGTTACATTCAAATAAATCATTTGGGCTTGTGCAGGAGAGAACTACGGACCAATAAGCATTCATTTATCCTAACAACTTGGGCAAGTGTGATTCTATCAACTTTAAAGAAAAGATCAATGTTCCGATATATTATTTTTTTTGGTGTAAATTTATTAACTATATTTTAAATACTACACGTTACGAACTATCATAATTTATGTTGATACTATGTGATGTTTGATTTGAAATGAAAAACATGAAATACACAACAACAAAAATGTGTCAAAAGAAGGTGAACTTACAACACTATTACGATTACAACGACGATTATGAGGATGATCTCGCCTACCAAGCTCCCTATGATGACCACTGGAAAGTAGGTGTTATGATTAAAAATTAAGATTTCAAAGTAGGGCATGAGAGAAACAAAAGACGGTTTTCATAAAGTTGTTAGTCGGATAAAACATCGTATTCGCAATGGCTCAGTCTATAGGACTGCCTAAAATTTAACTACAAAGACTAAGTAAAGACATAAAATTTCACGAGGTTAAAAATAAATTGGATACAAAAGTAAGGCAAAACGAGAGAGAGAGAGAGAGGGGGGAGGAGGGAGGGGAGGGGTAATTATCATTTAGTGGAATTTATAGAAGATATACAAATATCGTCTTTAGAAAGAAAGAAAAAAGCAAATTAAAGTCTGACCGTGCAACAAGGTCAAGAAGCATTTATGTTTACTAACACACGGAATAAATGTCTAGAGTATAAACACACAAGATCAGGCTTTTCTCCTGCAATTTAAAACAGAAAAAACTCGTCTTATATCGTTGGATTGAAGCTCTGTCATATCAGGGAGGTATCAGGCATTCAGGCTGGTCATATTCTTCTTACCCCTGATACCGGTTGGTAGCTGACTGAAGGCTGGGGTAGTCATCATACGCTGTGTAGTTGTGGTGTCTGGCTCCGTCGCTATGTCGGTTGTCATTGGGTCGGTTGTCGCCAGCAGAGATTGGTCTAATGAAAGTATTACAAATTAACACTGACTTTATTATACAGGGGTGCTTTTCTATTAAACGCTAAAAAGAAAAATAGTTTGCATTTTAGAGTAATATTCATCACCATGATTATGTTGATCACAATTCTGAGTCTACTATCTACCCCCACCCTCACCCCAAACCCCCTCACCCCTTCTCTCTTCTCTTATAGGGATATGCAGCTTTTAACATTTATTTAGATAACTTGTGCGACTCTCCGGGATTGGGGGACGACTCCATAGAAAATTTTCCCGGAAGAAGTCTCCCCCTTGAATTACCGATCCCGGAATGTTGTAGTGAAGGCCATATTGTCTAACTATAGCACTTGTAAAAAATGTAAACACACAAAGTGATCTCTGCCAGTTGTGCGAGGCTGTCTGGCGAGCCCCTGCCAGAAAAAAAAATCAGTAAAGCAAGTGATTTTTAATTCTGGATTGAAATCAATGTGAAAAGGGACGCATAAATGACCTATACATGGTATGAGTTTTATGACACCTTAGCGCAAAAAGTTAAATCGCTATGATCACAATTAAATATTTCAGTCTTGACGTATCCTAAAACAGATAAAAATCAATAAAGATCGTTTTGAGAATCCCAATATCAAATCTACTCTTGAAATAACCATGCACTCCTATTTTTCATGTGTCTACTCGAAATCAAGAGGAGTGTAGTTTCTCTCAATACTGATCCAAAATGTGAAACACCTTCGAACCTTTTGTCTCTACTTTCACTTCTGTTGACTCTGAATTAAGAAAAACCTCAAAGAATTTCCTCTCCAATGACTCAATGTTTTTCTTTATTTTTATTTCCTTGTTCGCTCTATATCTTTAATTCTTAATGAGCAACGGGTACAAATTTCATTTGATTTTGCTTTACATGAAAAGTGTATGTATGTAGGTATGTAATCTGTTTAGAATGTATAGCTTACTTGTTTCACACAAACTCCCAGTGTAGCCAGCAACACAGGCACACGTAAAGGTTTCAACTCCATCAGTACAAGTTCCTCCACTCATACACGGATCGGGAGAACAATTATCGTCGATATCTGTGCAAATCGAGTTCCAAAGAGAATGAGTGGTATAAAAATGACAATGAAAAATAATTACCATTTTGACAGATTTATCTTTATTTGACGTATAACAGGAAAATCAAGTCAAAACTGGTATCTTAAATTAGATTAATGACAGTGGGGAAAGAGTTACTTCATTTGTAAAACTATTTATCAATATATCAAATGAAGTAAATGAACTGAATATCTCTTTTGATGTTCGAACCTTTTCCAAAATCGTGGCCTTTGAAAGAAAATATTCTCTGGAAAAAATCATTGTCTCACAAACCTTACTGTGCCCCTGACAGAAAAAAGCGAACGTGAAAAGTTTAGAGTTTCCGTTAGTAAGGGTACTTCAAAACTGTTATATAGTGTGCTCTAGCCTTAAACTATCAAATGCTAAATATTTCCTTTTTTTCTTCGCCAGAATACCCGAGGATTGCCGCTTTGGTGAATTGCCGTTTAGTCAACATCCAGTTCATCTACTACCCAATTAGTCTATTCCAATATGGACTACATACAGCCCGTATACTATCCACAAGGCCTAATAATCATTTCGTCTACTTATCATTCGGTCTAATGACCATTCAGGCTAATAATCATTTGGCCTAATTTCCATTTGGTTTAATCTCCAATTAGTCTACTACCAATTTTGTTTATTTCTTATTTAGTCTAATTACCAGTTAGTCTAATACTCAGTTTGTCTGGTGTCCATTTTATCTACCATCTATAAGGTGTAATAATCGTTTAATCATAAATGATAATAATCACTAAATGATTAATTGACCATGTGGATATTAGACGAACTGGTTGTAGACCAAACGGCTATAAACCGCCCGTCTATAGCTGCTTTCACATGTCTTCATTCAGTGTTGAGAGAAATGTCATGTTGCTGCAGTTAATAATCCTATGTTAAAGGGGCTGGTCGGCTATGGGAGGATGATAGAGAGGCAAAAACTAAGAAAACTCAGCCATTTAGATTTAACGTAATCCTGTATTGGGATCTTTAATACAGGGAGTGGATCGTTTATTCGTACGAAGAATATCAAGGTGTACTTCATCTAAATAGGAAGATCCTTATTTAGCCAACTGATTTCCTCACCATCGAGCTCTCGAAGTCCAGAAGCACCGTGAGGGGATTTGTAGATAGGACAAGCATCGATGATGTAATCCATAGTTTGGATTCTTCCACAGGCACAGTTTGGCGATAGATCAGCTCCAATTTTATGCAGGAAATATTGAGTACGGCCAACTCCAGTTCTGATACGGTTGAGGTTGACCCAGGTTTTTCTTGAGAGGTCACTGTCACTTGGTTTTGCACAGGGCTCTGGGATAAACCCCTTCAAGTTGGTAGTAGACGAATTCCACTGATCTGACCAGCGCTTTGTTATCCAGGTGGATAAGGTGATGGGGGTTTTCTCAAGCGGCAGCTTAGCAGTCTGTGTTGCAAAGTGTCTTCTAGGGAGACGCTGTCCTTCAAATGCAGAGGGGGCAGGAACAAGGCAGTAAACTCCGTCATGCTTTTGGGCAAGCTTAGTGTACTGCACATCTCGTCTGAGCTGAACTGGTGGTATACCAGACAGTACTGGCAGGCTGCTGAAAGGTGTTGCAGTGAGTGTTCCGCTGATTAGTCTCATAGCATCATTGAGGACAACATCAACCTTGTGGACATGGGTGCTGTGGCTCCATGCAGGTGCGGCATACTCGGCGGTGGAGAAGGAAAGAGCTAGGGTGGAGGTGCGAAGGGTGGTGAAATCAGTTCCCCATCCGGTCACAGCAAGCTTATTTAGGAGAGACACTCTGGCTTGGGTCTTTTAAGCTGTGGCTTTGGCATGCTCGTGGAAGGTGAGGCTTCGATCAAGAGTGACACCTTGGTACTTTGGTGTTGGGTTGAAATTCAGATTAGTCCCATTTATTTAGATATTCAACTCTCGGTTGGCGCATCGGTTAGCCAGATGGCAGACGGAGGATACAGTCTTCGGCATGCTCATCTTGAGATGCCATCTGTTGAAGAACTCAGCTAGCATGCTCAGATCCTTCTCCAGTGACTTTTCGATTGCCTCGAAGGAGTGGTTATCAATCCCCAATGCGGTGTCGTCTGCATAGGAATACTGCATGCATTCCCCCTTGGGCATATCAGAGACATAGATGTTGAAAAGTATCGGGGCGAGCACAGAGCCTTGCGGCACACCATTGCGGAGTCTCCTCTGACTACTGCATTCGCCGTTTGATGTTTCAAGAACAAATGACCGGTCTTGTTCAAGCAGCATGATAGATTTGACAATCCTTACATCTGGGACGGTATGCAGGGTCTTGAGGTATAAGCCACGGTGCCACACTGTGCCAAATGCCGCAGTACGGTTGACAAGAACTGCACCAAACTTCTGCTTCTTCTGGAAGGCCGTCTCTATGACGTTTACAGGCCGGACCACTTGGTCGGTGGTTGATTTACCTTTCCTGAAACTTGCCTGGGTAGTAGGTAGTTTCTCTTCGACAGAGTCGATGCTTCTGGCAAGTAACAGCCTTTCAAGTAGCTCGTAGATGTGAGATATCAGACTGATTGGACGATAGCTCTTAGGTTCGTCTGCAGGTTACTTGGGCTTCAGAATGGCAATAACTTTAGCGGTCTTCCATTTCGATGGAATAACAGGAAGTAGCTTTGTGACTCAGGTTCGTGCGGATGTTATCATTGCCTGGTGCTTTGCCGGACTTTATTGATTTCAGTGCAGTTTCAACCTCATCCAAGGTGAAGGCTTCAGACATGGAGGTCGACCTTGGAGTGGACTTTATTCTTTATTCCTTATTCTTTATTCCAGAATTCACTGAGCGATAGTGGGTTTTGGCCCCAGTGGTTTTATCTTGCCACTTTCCATTGTTAACGAGAACTGAAGCGACGGAGTTTGCAGTAACAGGACACTGTTTTGAAGCATTAATTCGACCAGTGAGCTTGTTGATGGTAGTCCAGGCTTTGCGACTAGAGTGGGTAAAGTTGATCTCAGAGACCTCTTCTTCCCATCTAGTCTTCCTCTTTTCTCCTAGTAATATCAGCAGGTCGCTCCCTACAGCTTCTCTCTCTTCAATGGTCTTGGACTTAGTTTAGGAATCATACAGACGGTCGCATTCTTCGTCCCAGCATGGAATATACGGGTGTCTTCTACCCCTGGGGGATGGAGAATGTTGCCGCCTGATGTAACATGGAGCAGAAAGCAGAAGAGGAGTCGTTCACATTGCTGGTGGAGGGGTCTGGCAGTCGAGATGTTAGCTTGTTTGTGAGTTCCTTAAACATGGGCATGTCAGCTTTTCTTAAATTCCATCTTCTCTTTGGTAAGTTGGAGAGTTGAAGCTTGATGTCGCTTGAGATGATGATTGGACAGTGGCCAGACCTTGAAAACTGTTCTTGAGCAGGTGTGTCTGATGTTGGATGAAACCAGTGACAGGTCGGGGCAAGTCCATAATTTGTGGCTCCCTGAGTAGAATGTAGGGTTGTCCTTGCTGTCATACCGTATCACTAGCTCCTGGGATTCAAGCCATTCAAAAATGAGCTTTCCATTCTTGTTGGTGTTAGGGTATCCCCAGGCAGTGTTGCGACTGTTGAAATCTCCTCAGACAATCTCCTCAGTGGCAGAAGATACATTGTTAAATAAATAGTCCTTTAATCATAAAAGTTACATTTCTTTATCTTTAGGCTAAGTTAATAGACGGCAAGGACTTCAGTCTTCTAAAAAAACTACTCAAATTGCCCCGAAACATGGGCTCTGTAAGCAATGGGTTTTGTAGTGCTATACTATTGTCTTATAGGTCCTTCAAAATGGAACAACAACATGGTTTGTCGGTATGTACACTTGGGGGGAGCAGCCCTAAGCCCCCTGCCCACCAGTACGTCAGTGATAACTAATAATACAGTCTTTCTCACCCACACACGCTGGCGGTGGCACAGTCCAAGCGATGTCCATCGTGATGTTATCAACCCACCAGCATTGTGATACTGTGGGGCCATCGGCCACCAGACCAGACGAACAGTTGTACACAACCTGGCTACCGATCACCAACTCGTCGCCGATCCGCGACCCGTTGACGGGCATGCCTGGATCGTCGCATGTTCTATTCGTGGCTAGAAGAACAATCAAAGAATTAGCGAATTCACATTATCAAAAGTACTTCCTACAATATATTATGCATAATTTACAGTGGATTGACTTTTCCATTCCTTCAATATTCTAACCTTGCCTGGTGATCTTCAACAAACACTATTGAATGTCAAGGTTATTCAGGGGGGGGTAGAAAGAGAAAGAAAGAGAGAGGGGGTAGATTTTAGATGGCCCGTTTGAGAATCCACATGCGGGACACTGTTTATGAAATAAAAAACTCACTGCTGATTTTTTTACTACCACCACTACTACTACTACTACTACTACTACTACTTTTAATATTACTACTACTACTTCCACTACTAATAATACCTAACTGCTACTACTACTTCTACAAAAACTACTACCTAACTGATACTACTACTTCTACAAAAACTACTACCTAACTGATACTACTACTTCTACTACTACTACTACCTAACTGCTACTACTACTACTAATAATAAAACGTCTACTTCTACTAGTACTTGATTACTCCTTCTACTCCTACTAATACTACAACTACCACCCTTACCACTTATACTACTACTACTACTTGTACTACTTTTAATACTACTGCTACTACTACTTACACCAAACTGCTACGGATACTACTACAGCTACTACTACTCTTCTAGTATTACTACTACTACTACTGCTGCTGCTACTACTACTACTACTACTACTACTACTACTACTAATAATAATAATAATAACATTACTAGTATTGGTACTATACCACTACTACTATTACTTTTGCTGCTACTACTACCACTACTAGGACTACTACTTGTAATATTACTACTACTACTTCTACTAGTACTAATACTTTACTGCTACTGCTACTCAATCATGTGGTTATTTTCTTATTTTAGTAATCTTTTGTAATCGGTCTAATACCCCCTTCACATACACGGATTTTCTTACGAGTCCTTACGGATCGCACATATTCAGGGATCTTTCACGGATCCTTACGATTTTGCCATTTTTACGACCGATTTAAGAGTTGTTACGAGCTATTTACGAGCTATTTACGGTTTATTACGGATTATCACGAGTTATTACGATGGAATACTACGAGCAAGTTATGTGTTAGTTACGACCTGTTTACGTGTTGTTATGAATAGTTACGAATATTTACGGGTCCTTACGATTTTTAGCCAAAAAATAACAACTGAAAATGAAGTGTTCGAATTTGCAGCTTGTATACCTTTCCCTAAATCGTAAGCAATTCGTAAGAATCCTTAAAGTATACGTTTCTATTCGTAGAGTACTCGTAACTACACGTAAAGTGCTCGTAATAACTCGTAACAATCCGTAAAGCCATCGTAACACGACCCGAATGAAATCGTAAACAACACGTAAGCACTCGTACTAATCCGTAAATAATCCGTAAACAAATCGTAAACTAACCGTAACAAATCGTTAAAAAAAATTAGTTACGAGTCATTTACGGATTCTTGCGAGCAGTTTACGGGTGGTTACGTGTTGTTGCGAGCTGTTTACGATACTTACGGATTGTTACGAGCTATTTACAAGTTATTTACGGAAAAATCAATCCGTGGACAATCGTAAGAAGATTTTTGACATGTCAAAAAATTCGCCTCTCCTTTCACGGATCCTTAAGACTGTCTGCGAGTTGTTGCGAGTTGTGACGGGTTATTTACGGATACCAGCGAGTTATTTACGGATGCTTGCGATTGACTACGAGTTGGCGATCCGTAATGACTCGTAAGAAAAATCCGTGTATGTGAAGGGGGTATTAAATGAACCAGCCCTTTTTGTTTTATTAGCTCGGGATCCTCGACGGGTGCGTGCCGGGTTGTTGTACATGCTTCAAATTTAACAATGGTTGGCATGGTAGCCACCTGGCATGCGCCCGCCGACTTTTCCATGCATTCAGCATGAACTTGTGTATTCTCGTGCCCTTTAAAAATGTGGTGTTTTCTTATTTTAGTAATTTCTTGTAATGGGCCATTTTCGTGGTATGGCCGGGTCTTTGTGGGGTGCCTCAGTGCAAGTTGTTTCGGTCGCCTGGTGGGAGTGGTAGTGTTTCGGTGGTCGGGGGGCGGGCTGCGCATATTGGGTGTTGCTAGGTAGGTCAAGCCATAATGTTTGTCTTGCCTGGCAACGACTAGTGTGTGCTGTTCGGACTCTGTCTGTCGGGGTGCTGTTGTTCTTTTCGGGTGGGTGGGATGATTTGTATTGAGGCGCTCTTCAGGGGCTTGTGCGTTGGATTTGGTTGCATTGCGAAGATGGTCTATTGGTCTTAAAGTAGAAACGGATTCAAATACAATATTATATTAATGGAAAGCTTATGACCTCAGTAATTTTTTAACAAATATTTCAGATTTTTATGATAATCAATCAGGTCGTAACAACCAAAAAACTACCCCAAAACCATGAATTGTTCATCATTCATTTTCTCGCCCAAATGACACCAATAAATCGCCCAAAATAATGTGACGTAGACGATTGGGAGATTGTTACCAAAACAAACAAAAGCTCGTACCCACTACATGGAGTCTATGGCTTTTGCCGTATAAGTTTGTTGCATGTTTTGATTGTTTTGCATGTCTGTTCTTTGAACTAAATAAAGATAAACTAAAAAGAAAAAAGGTGTAATGTTCCTTATTACATAAAACTGACGAAAGAAATTATACAGATGAAAGAAATCAATGAAAATTAACACAATATGTCTAAGTAATAACTAATATTGCCGGTGATCATTCGTGCTATCGAAAACTGGCCGGCTTGATTGCAGAATACCCTACCATATTGTTAGTCTTCATATATTAGCCGTAGATATAGACTGTGATTTTATTGTTTGCGATAATGGTGAGACAGGTATTGAAGATTGTATGATGCAAGTGTTCGTATTCATTTGGTGAATGAAAAGTTGGATTCTACCCCGTTTTGTCCGTCATTGCAGCGCTGAATTTGGTGTGTTCGTCGCTAATTTGTGACAAATTTAGATGGCTTTCCTGATGATATTTCATGCAAAATTTATGTTATATTGATTAGCACTGAGTCTTGTCCTTACCTTTGAATTGTTTCTTGTCTATTACGGTCATTTAGTAGATTAGTTGAATTCTGAGCACCATTTCAGTAACGCAAAAAGTCCAGCCTGTGTATAGTCCCACGCACGTATTTGTATGTACCTTGTGCCCGCTATAGTTAGTATAGCTCTTATACTGTTTAGTCTGCTGTCAAAGACCCTATTAGTTATTTTAATCGACAAGACTGATGTCTCGTTCTAAAAATACAAAAGAAAACAATAATTTGTGCTTTTTAATCAACAAGTGATGTCTCGTTCTAAAAATACAAAAGAAAAAAATAGTTTTGTGCTTATAATAGTGGAATGTCTCGTGCTAAAAATACAAAAGAAAAAAATAGCTTTGTGCTTAGACTAATGTTGGTCGATGGTCATTGGTAGTTGGAGAACGTGGACTGCCACATGGACATCCTTTTAAGGCAATGTGACGTCCTTTTAAGGCACTGGCAGTGCCCGGCAGTGCCTTAAAAGGATGTCCATGTGGCAGTCCACGTTCTCATCGTGCAAATCTAAAAGTATTTGTCAGACTGTTGGTTCTAATTCTGCCCCAGTGAAACCGTGGTAGGGTATTCTGTAATTGTTCCAACTGGCCTATCGATGCCATCACTATCATCGTCACTGGATTCAGACGATGAATATTGTACATCCAAATTACTAACTGGCCTAACTTCACTCATTTGAATGGATGATAAATAATTAAAATTGATGAGAGTATGGCTGCTGTCGACCGTCTAGCGTGTGTGATACGTACGGTGTTGTGTGAATGCGGAAGTAATTACCCCAATCTGACCCCAATCGCCTACGTCATCATCGAAACCGCCCAATGTGTATGATTTCGGTTTTGTTTATGAGGGGGATGTCAAGATTCAAAGTTAAATGTCTGATTGTAGTCACATATGTATTTTTAGGGAAAAGATATGACACTTTTCGCCGCTTTAGGTTATAAGCTTTCCATTAATATAATATTGTATTTGAATCCGTTCTCTCTTTCTTTTTTCAGCTAGGGATCCTCGAGGGGCGCGTGCCGGGTTGTCGAACATGTTTCAAGGTTAACAATGGTAGGCATGGAAGCCACCTGGCATGCGCCCGCCGACATTTCCATGCATTTCAACATAAACTTGTGTTTTCTCGTGCCCATTATCATGACTTTGTGGTGATTTCTTATTTTAGTAATTTCTTGTAATTGGTCTTAAATGAATCAGCCCTTAATTGTTAGATCGGGATCCTCGACGGGCGCGTGCCGGGTTGTTGAACGTGTTTTCATGTTAAAAATGGTTGGCATGGTGGCCACCTGGCATGCGCCCGCCGACTTTTCCATGACACTTCCATGCATTCAACATGCACTTGGGTCTTTGGAGTTGGTCGTTTGTAATTGACCTTACCTTGTGTACTTTTCCTCCGAGCAGCAGCACTGCAGCTGCCCTCCCAGAAACTTTGTTAACCTTTTTTATGCTATGTACTTTCTCTCTCTTCCTTTCTCTCCTGACTCTCTCTTATCCTCCTCTCCTGACCCTCTCTTATCTTCATCTAATTCATCTCTTTCTCTTTCTCTCCCTCTCTCCTTTTCTTTCTGTTACTTTCCTTTCTTTTTTCGCTTCTTCATTCCATTTCTCTCTCTAGTCTCTCTGCCTCTTTGACTTGTCTGTAGGAGATTGAAGCCCGGGGGTCGGTTTATTCTTCTCTATTTCTTCCTTGTAGTCTTCTTCCCTTCACCCTTATATGTTATATGTAATTTGTATTATATATATGTAATTTATATTTATTTATTTATACTTTTTATGCATTTGATATTTTTGATATGAATGTACTTATTTTAAAAATTTGGTATGAGTTGTGTAACTTTATGTAATATGTATGATTCACCTGGATGGTAAGTTTCTTCTTTTTTGGGAAGAAGACAATAAATGATATCTTATCTTATCTTATCTACTAACACCAACACTATTACTACTCCTACTACTTCTTCTAATACTACGTCTACTTCTACTACTACTTCTACTGCTACTTCTACTAATACCAAACTGCTACTGCTACTACTACTACTACTACTACTACTTCTACTACTACTTCTACTACTACTTAACTGCTGCTACTACTTCTACAATTACTACTGCTAATACCACTTATACTACTACTACTACTACTACTGCTACTAATACTACTACTACTAATACCTAACTGATTCTACTACTACTAATACTAGTACTTCTACTTCTACTGAATACAAAATTTAACAGCTGATGGACATACCTACTAAAGCTTACTACTGCTACTGCTACTACTACTCTACTACTATACTACTACTACTACTACTACTCTACTATTATTACTACTGTGTGGTTATCAATCCACAATGTGGTTTCGTCTGCATAGGAATACTGCATGCATTCCCCCTTGGGCATATCAGAGACATAGATGTTGAAAAGTATCGGGGGGAGCACAGAGCCTTGCGGAACACCATTGCTGAGTCTCCTCTTACTACTGCATTCGCCGTTTGATGTTTCAAGAACAAATGACCGGTCTTGTTCAAGCAGCATGATAAATTTGACAATCCTTACATCTGGGATGGTATGCAGGGTCTTGAGGTATAAGCCACGGTGCCATACTGTGTCAAATGCCTCAGTACGGTCGACAAGAGCTGCACCAAACTTCTGCTTCTTCTGAAAGGCCGTCTCTATGACGTTTACAAGCCGGACTCTACTATTATTACTACTGCTACTTCTACTTCTACTACTTCTTCTACTGCTACTTCTAGTACTATTAGTACTAGTACTACTACTGATACTAGTAGTAGTAGTAGTAGTAGACTTTACTGGATAACATGTTTAGCACAGGGCTAATCTGCCACAAGGTCCATTACACATAAATAGAAAAGAAATTAAATAAACAACAGTTTAACACATACAATAACAGTACACAATACAGTTAGCAATAGTTTACCACATACTGAAATGAAATATACATTAATTGAATACAATGAAATACATAATTGACATTTAGCTGATTACGAAATACTTGCATATGATAAGAAAATTATAAAATTAAAAATTATGACATATTCTTTAAAAAAAACTGTATAACTTATAAAACACAAAAGCATAAAATACAATAAGATGATAAGATTTATATGATAATGATTCCGTTATTCGAAAAATATAAAATCAAAAGGCAATAACTAAATCACATATGAGTTTGGGTACAATATGTGAATGATGCCAAATCAAATCACATTTTGTGAATGATATCCAAAAATATTAATTATGTATGTATTAAACCAACATAGATTGCACATTCTGATGATGAGATGAAATGTGTTGTTTGTATAATGCCTCGTATAGCACTTCCGGGGGTCACGTTAAATCAAAGATTAGGGTAGGATAAAAACGTCTTGTCTATCTTGCTGTAGGGCATAGCAATGTGTGTTGCTTTTATTGGCTGCCATACCATCTCTGATATGAACTTTTGAATGTTGTTAAGGTAGGGGATAATCTAACATTCTCGGGTAAGCAATTCCATTCTTTACCTGCCGAGTAGCTGAAACATTTCTCAAAAATGTTGAGGTGGTGGCCGGGGGAAAGGTACAATTTGCGAGAGGATGCTCTTCTTGTATCTCGTCTATGTGTTTCATGAACATATTGAAATAAGCCTGCCATGTATGTTGGGGTTAGATTATTCAGGGACTTATATATCATAGTTGATTTCCTGAATGCAATACGATCATTTATTGGCATCCATTTTCGTTGATCAAAAAGTGGTTTCGAAGAAGATCTACATGGTGCATCGAATATCATTCTAGCGGTTCTTTTATGCACCTTAAGCAGTTTTTCCAGATTTGTACAGCCCCATATAAAATTGCAATAGTCCAAGTTAGACAAGATGTGGGCATGAATGAATGTTATCCTGGCATCTGTTGGAAGAAAAGGTTTGATCTGCCTGAATTCAGCTACTACTACTACTACTACTACTACTACTACTACTACTACTTCTACTACTACTTCTACTACTACCACTACTCATCCTACTACTACTATATAATTTGTCAACTACTACTACTACTACTACTACTACTGTTACTTCTACTCTACTATTACTACTACTACTACTACTACTGTTACTACTACTCTACTATTATTACTACTACTACTTCTACTACTTCTACTGCTACTACTTCTATTATTAGTTCTACTACTATTACCTCTACTACTACTACTTCTCCTACTACTATACCACTACTGCTACTACTAATACTACTACTTCTACTTTTAATACCACTACTACTACTACTGCTACTTCTACTTCTACAAAAACTACTACCTAACTGCTACGACTACTTCTACTACTACTAGTACTACTTTAAATTCTACTGCTACTACTACAAATACCAAACTGCTACTACTACTGCTACTACTACTCTACTCTACTATTACTACTACTACTACTACTACTACTACTCTACTATTATTATTACTACTACTACTTTTACTACTACTTCCACTGCTACGATTACTACTATTAGTATTATTACTGCAACTGATACTACTACTACTTCTACTACTACTTCTACTACTACTACTACTACTGCTACTGTATACTACTACTACTACTACTTCTACGTTTAATACTACCGTACTACTACTACTACTTCCACTACTAATAATACCTAACTGCTACTACTACTACTACTTACTACTACTACTTACTACTACTACTACTACTACTACTACTACTAACTGCTACTACTACTTCTAATGCTACTAATACCTAACTGCTACTACTGCTGCTAATATAACGTCTACTTCTACTACTATATTACTACTTCTACTATAACTACTACTACTACTGCTACTACTACTACTACTACTTCTACTACTCCTACTACTTTTAATACTACTGCTACTAGTACTAATACCAAACTGCTACTGCTACTACTACTACTACTACTACTACCATCAACACAACTAATACTAATACTACAACTTCTTCAAATAAAACGTCTACTTCTACTACTAAATTACTATTCCAACTACTACTATTACTACTTCTACTACTACTACTACTACTGCTACTACTACTACTACTTCTACTACTACTGCTGCTTTTACTACTTCTTATACTAATACTGCTACTACTACTACTACTTTTACTTTTAATATTACTAATACTACTTCTACTACTATTAATACTTTACTGCTACTGCTGATACTACTACTACAGCTATTTCTAATACTACTACTGGTACTTCTACTACTATTACTAGTATTGGTAATATACTACTACTACTACTTTTAATATTATTACTACTACTTCTACTGCTACTTATACTTTACTGCTACTGCTACTACTTCTACTTACACCAACACTATTACTACTCCGACTACCACTACAGCTATTTATAATACTACTGCTACCTCTACTACTTTTACTAGTATTGGTACTATATTACTACTACTACTAATACTACTATACTTCTGTTGCTACAACTACTAATACTATTAATACGACCGCAATTACTGCAATTTTCGCAACTATTGCCATTTTCATGGATTTATACCTACAATACTGATGATATTCCTATATGTTGTTCAAACTTGATCTTATCAAAGTATCAAAAAAGGGCTATAATCTACAAGCATTATGTAAATACATACCTTTTTGCTCAATGCTCCAAGCTGTTCTGTAGTTAAACATCCATATTATCACCGTCGACAGGAACAAGTGGCCCACGTGATATGAATTACCCATTGTTTGTATATAATTTTGTCCTTCAAATTCAAATTCGCATTTGTTTTCTCTTCGACGTACAGCTTTAATCTCGAGCGTTCTCATTCGCACTCATTCCAATTATAATAATCAGAAGACACGTAGTTAATTTCAAGAGGACTGATATCGACATTTGATATGAAGCTAACGAATGGCGAACCACGTAAACCATAAACCTCAATAGCTTGTCCTGTCCTATACATGTATATCCATATGAAAACTTCCATAGGCAATACTTTGATATTCGTCGAATAAAATCCCCCGGAATCCCTCACAAGCTCTATGACCAAACGAAAGTTATCTCTACTATAATTTTTGTTGAAAGTAATAATTTGTGTATAACTTGTACTAAGCTTATGTAATTTGTATTTATCCTTTGTAAATAATTTGTAATTACTATGTTATTTTGGTAATGTTGGCTTCGTTTGTATACCGACTTGCTGAAAAGCAGCCTTGCGGCTGAAAGCAGGTTTCTTATGACCGTATTGCAATAAATAAAACAAACAAAGTGCGTCTAGTTTCCGCAATGTTCTCGAAGCACAAGGCCCGTAATCTCTGGTTTTGGAAGTTTCTGCGTTTGTTCCGCCCACGAACTGCATTTGACATTGTCTGGCGTACAGAAAGCGCATGATATAGCATACATTATTGCAGTGTATTGGATGGTGGAGTCCGGGACAATTCAATTGATATAGAAAAGGCACCACTTCTGAGGTGAAGCTCAACTGAAGCGTCCGGTTCCGCTTCATGAGTACGTGCCTGTAATAGTTCGCCATGGCGATGACAATCGTCATATCGGTTTCAAATGTCGTGTAAATGGACGCGACAATTAATGCAATTATTTTATCAGATGTTAATTGTATTAGCCCGGTTGGTCTAGAGATGATATCTGTTGCTCATGGTACATATGTATGTCTCTGGTTGGTCAAAGCAAGGGAACACAGTCAGTATGGTGACACTGTCGAGATGATCTTGTCACCGTTTCACCTAATGTGAAAAGATTATACTTCGTTGAAAAGCATGCGCTGTTAGCTTGTAATATATTTACTTTAACTAACTTAAATACCTTTTGGAGGAGAACAAAACAAATCATTGTATTTTCATTTGTAGGGCCTCTGGTTAGAGTAAAAAATCACCAGCGCCACCACCACCACCACAACTACTGATACTGTCACTACCACACCACCACCTCAATTACCACTACTGCCACTACCACACCACCATCATGACCATCACAGCGACTACTATCATCAAAACCATAGTCACCTATAATTTCCTTATCCATACGTATACCATAACGTTCACTTTGTCATGCGGATCCTATCAAATTTTCATCTAAATTGTCACTTCAGCATCACTAGCACCAAGAATATAATCACCACTACCACCACCACTCCAATCAACATCACCACTATCACAACCCCTACTACATAATACAACACAACCGCCTTCAATTTCACTACCAGGACCGTATCATTATTTTTGATTGTCACTTCAGTATGTCAATAACTTAGATTTTGCATACCACCGCCACCACCAGTACCACTGTCATCCCTATCAACATCGCCAATGATTGACTAAGAAAATAAAAATCACAAAATTGATGTGCATTGTCACATTTGCTTGACAAATCATGATAATTATATTTTCTGTGAATTAATCATGAATATGCTCAAGATACAATGAACTGGTTTTTGAACTGGTAAAGCAACTGGTATTCTACTGGTCAACTGGTAAATCAACTGGTAATCATATACTGGTTTTCAACTGGTAATCATCTAATGGTTTTCAATTGGTAAATCAACTGGTTTTCAACTGGTAATCATCTACTGGTTTTTCAACTGGTAAATCAACTGGTAAATCAACTGGTAAATCAACTGGTAATATCAACTGGTCTCAGATGTCAACTGGTATTTCTACTGGATTTCAACTGGTAAATCAACTGGTAATCATCTACTGGTTTTCAGCTGGTAAATCAACTGGTAAATCAACTGGTAATATCAACTGGCCTCAGATGTCAACTGGTATTTCTACTGGTTTTCAACTGGTAAATCAACTGGTAATCATCTACTGGTTTTCAACTGGTAAATCAACTGGTAATATCAACTGGTCTCAGATGTCAATTGGTATTTCTACTGGTTTTCAACTGGTAATCATCTACTGGTTTTCAACTGGTAAATCAACTGGTAAATCAACTGGTAATATCAACTGGTCTCAGATGTCAACTGGTATTTCTACTGGTTTTCAACTGTTTAATCAACTGGTAATCATCTACTGGTTTTCAACTGGTAATATCAACTGGTCTCAGATGTCAACTGGTATTTCTACTGGTTTCCAATTGTATCAACTGGTATTAACTGGTACCAGTTGAGACCAGTTGAGACCAGTTCAAACCAGTAGATACCAGTTGGAAATCCTTACTGGTGTCAACTGGTATCAACTGGAATTTCGACCTGGGAACGGATCCTGTACAAGATTATGATGTCATGTTGATTCGACAGGATAAAAATCCCGTTGTTGGCAATGGAACAGCTGATCGCGGCGAAGATGAAAATCTACTTCCGTACTAGAAATCTGTCCCGGCATGCTTTGCGATGAAACAGCCGTGAAGACACGTATTGTGTTGTCGGACATGTCTCTTCTTGTTGTTATTGTTGTTGCTGTTGATGTTGTGGGTTTGTCAGACACGACTTCGGAAAACCAAGTACAGGCAAATACTCAGAAAACAACCAATAACGCACAGTGAATATAGTGCCATCATCGTTCAATGTGTGGCAGTATGTACACAAGACATTCAGAAGATCTTTCAAAGTCAACCTGCTGTTGACACATGATTGTAATAATGATAATACCGTCACGGTGGCTATATTTATTTCATATGTTTGCCATTGGCAGGATCTTTACATAATTAGGATACTTGAACCACAGTACCTATATTGACATTAAGTTGACCTCGAAGGGGATACATCTTTGAGATGTTACCCATCATAATTTACGCATTGCCCCCACAGAATAACTTCAGAGGTAATGATTGAGGAACTGTCACCTTTCAGACCAGGCTTGCCTCTAAATTTTCGACACATTCTTTCATGCAAGGCGTGCAGGTGGTCTGCAACCACATATGAGGCCGCCAGCCATCTCCAGCCTAACCGCTCACGATGGAGGTCTCATGCGTTCTAAATTATCCCTCTAATTTATTGAAAAATATTTACTATATATTTCTTATCTTATTTGTATGCTCCGCACATGTTTATTGTATGATTTAATTATACATGATTTCTATTTAATTACTTTTGTAAACATGTTATTCATTGTATTTGATATTGTTCGAATTGTTGTAATTTGAGTTTAAATTTGTATCTTTTTGAACGCAGAAATAAAATTAAAACAAAACAAACAAAACAAACATAACCCAAGTCGACACTTGTAAACAAAACTGTATGGTAAGTATAGCATAACCAAGCTTCACATTGGGTGTGGGTAGCTATTATGACAAGGCATAATAAATACGGTGTACAGTAACATCGTTCAGACCCGATATTAGGCAGTACAACTGACAAATATGTAGCCTACTTAAGCCACGCATAGGGATGTCATCAAGCTTAAAGGCATCGTAGGAACTGTCAAGGGTTAACCTCTATACATCAACCTTGAGCCGCTTCCTCTGGCAATATTTTTGCTACCACTGCTACATTCACCAAGTGTTTTGTCCTGGCTGGAGGTTAAGGCTGCTCTGAGGAATCCGAGGGGAACTCGTCGCTTGAAGCATTTAGATCATTATCTACCATGATGGTCGTATCCTCGTAGATGTCTTGTCTCAAGGACTGTCCAAGCCGATGCTGCGAATGGTAATGCAACAAATACGCAACTTGTATTGGCACCTGAGTGGTCCTCGTGATGCCACCCCTGACGTTCTCCACGAGTCCTGAACCGTACCGCGGGATAAAGACCTCTTGTGATATGTGATATTAAATAGCCATGTTCTTTTCCACAGAAGGTCCATAAAAGCTAATAATTACATGTATATCAGAACTTTTAAATCGACATGTCTGAGACTCACGGCGTAACAATAAAGTAAGCCAAATCCATGATTGACCTTTATTATCAGGGCGATCATTGGAGTAACCAGGAAGCTGTAAGAAATGGAGGGCCCATCAAGGGGCCTTTGAAGAACTCTTTTGCACCGCGAGTCTTTTTCCCCTACCGTAATCCCGTTAACCCCGAGACCGCACAGCTCGTAAATCTCACTCTGGAAATTGAGTGACGTAGGGCTCGCGAAATTTCCTCCATTTCCACCCAATGCCCAGCCCAGCGAGCACGGCGGCTTATGCGTCGCCGGCCCGAACTCGGGGTGAAAAGTGGTGAAGAATTAACAACTTCTAACCCTCATCCAATAAATGCGCAAATATATAAAACAACTTCATTAAGTTTGTTTGGGAGATAAACTTTTGGACTACCTTCCTAGCTATGTACAAATATCGGAAATTTTCGGGAAATGTCAATAATTAGATGAAAAAATCATGATGATGAGAACCTTACATTCACTCCAATTCACTATTTCCTGGGTCGATTTCGCTGGTTCAAACGGCTGTGTCTTTAGAAGAGTTATCCGAGCACATCAAAAGCATTTTATAACCAATAGAAGGTTTCATTGTGCCATATGTTGTGGATTCTGTATTTTATATGTTATAGCTATATACAGCTTCACTGAGTGTGACGTCATTTTCACGGTGCAACGCATGGCTTCAAAGCCTTTTTTTGTACGACCGAGTGTTTAGAGAGCTTAGGGAAGCAGACGACGTTGCGTAACATTTGGATTAACAGAGGGGATCTGCGGTTTTGTGCATTGTGTGAACGCTAGATACATAACGGTATCTTTTTAATAAAATGATGCAAGTAATTTTGGGGTTGGGGTCATTTCCAGACAAAAGATTGATACTAAATCCGATACTATGTAGTCAAAAATACCTTTATTATTTCGGCATGGGATTTCGAAGTACTGCTAGACAGCGTATCAAAATCAATTAATCTTATTAGTCATTACAAATATACATACAGTGTTTGCTTTAAACAAAATAAATTGTAATTCATACTTATTTCATAGAAATCGTTTACATTTGAACCTGTTTCCATGGTATAATATATATAGTATACTCATTTACACACAAAATAGTGTTGTTGGCTGTGGTAATTGCAGAATAATAATAATCATCACTTTCTGTTTACCAAAAGATTGATCTTTTTACATTATTGTAGTGACATTATTTGAGAAAGTGTCTTTCCTCTTTTTATTTCGGATCCCACCGTCTTTAGGCTCATTCAAATATGATGCGATAGTGGCAAGCTAGTGACCTATTTTTACAGCTTCAACAAATTCACAATATTTCCTTTTAAATTCAATATATTGTGGTCAAATACAAAACAGTGTATCAAAATAGTTTCTTGTCAATAATTCTGAAAACGATGTTATTTATTACGTTACAACATGTTATGGTAATTGTCATACCATATCAAAATAAGTCATTGGTTCATGCAAACCTGACTGCGCTCGCGTTAAATCAAAAGAGACATTAACATTTATCACTCTCCTCAATATAACATCGTTTTCAGAAGACGTCCCAATAAAAGGAGCAGCGAACTATAACATCGCACTCTTTTGAATATCGCGTGATGTATGAAAAGATTATACATGTACCATATTTCCAGTCACATCGCTAAAATAGCCTCAAATATTTTAGTTTGGTTCGTTGTCGGTCTACGTCGCTCTCCTGGGCCCCGTAACAAAAAGGTTTACAATCAATAGACCGGTATACTAACTTATTCAAACGTATGAATGTTTCTTATCTGGGGACTATGTGACGAGGTATTCCATTAAACTTTTATTAATGAATGAACTACAATAATTGGAATCCATTCTGCATACATTATTTATTGATATGTCGGGCAAGCCTCGGGCAAGCCGTCGGGTTTACAAGAACAACCTATGCTTAAAAAGTATGCATAATTCGAATTTGTTAGTAAACCCGTCTATTGCTAATGTCCGATCAAGAGCATTGTTGCATGCACATATATATTTTTTAAAGACCGACCATCAGAATCATCGTTTTGAATTTGCAATCGATCCCAATCATATGGTGATATGGTGCCCAGGTGCGACTAGGGTTTAGATTGATGTTGGTTTACATCTCTGTCACATCACCAGACTCACTCCAAAATCTACTCTTGACCAACCGACAATCAATCATAAATCTTGACCATACTGATAATGATAATAATAATAATAATGATAATAAAGATGATAATAGTATTAGTAATATTCATATTAGTAATAAAAATAATAATGACGATAACAAAATCAATTTTGAAAGTAAAATGTATATAGCACGATCAATATCAACATGATTGTCACAATTTTCGAAAAACATATTTAAGGGCAATTTCAATACCCTATATTATGTCCCATAGAAATCACGTTCGGATGACGTAATACGTCATTGACATGTTCGCATATTTCAATAGGTGACTAACAAGGCTTTTAAAAGTGCTAACATCATATTCGCCTTTGTTACTTGTTCTAAACAACAGAGCCTGCGCAATGAGGTTCACCACGAAATCAATAAAGCAACGACCTTGGACCAGGGCAAATTCAATGATCACCACATCATTATTTAACCGAAAATTGTTTGGAACTCGCAAACTAGACAACCCGGCAAGTATGACGTCACACTTCGGTACTCTATATAGTCATGAAACAAACATTGATGGAATATGTGGATGAATTCCCGCCCTTTCTACTCGTGCAATTGGCGTAAATTGTAGGGCTCTGAATCAAAAGTTATTGAGCCAAACGACTAAATGTGGAATGTAATCTTTTAAGGCTTCCATGATGATGATAGATTTGGGCGAGGTTAGCGGTTGCACCACGTATTCTTTTGACAGGGTTAGTATGCCCTGAGAAGGGCACACTCAAGAAGAAAGGCCTGTATGCTATGAGCATTCTTTTGAATTATCCCCTGTTGATATAGCTGATGTTCTTAAAGAAATGTTTGCTTTAAAGAATAAAAAGTCTACAGGTGTTGACGGCATTAGTGCCTTTATTTTGAAACTGTGTGGGCCCGAAATAGTTCGAAGCATCACATACTTAATAAATAGGTCAGTTAGTGAAGGTGTGGTTCCAACTAGGTGGAAAATAGGCAAGATAATTCCACTATTTAAGAAGGGAGATAAAGCTAATCCTGATCATTATAGACCGATTTCTCTTTACCTTGTGTGTCGAAGCTTTTAGAAAGAGTTGTACAGTGGCAACTCACCCGTTTCTTATCGAACAATAATATGTTGGCCAAACAACAATCGGGGTTTAGGTCTAATCATTCGACGATCACTACACTTATAAAAGTTACGGATGACTGGCTCATGTCACTAGACAAAGGCATGTACACAGGCACTGGTTTTGTCGATCTTCAAAAGGCTTTCGACTTAGTGGACCACGGAATTCTTCTGGCAAAATTAACTTCTTGTGTTGGTCTACAGGATACATCTTTGAATTGGTTTAAAAGCTATTTAAATGGTAGACGCATAATAACTTCGATAAATAATACGCTGTCGTCATAACTACCCCTTACACACGGGGTACCGCAGGGATCTATTCTCGGCCCAATACTTTTTCTTATATTTATTAATGATATGCCCTCTTGTTTTGAAAAATGTTCGGTTCACCTTTATGCAGATGACACCGTTATATATTACTCAGATAAAGACCCTTGTAATATTGAAAATGTTTTGAATATTGAATTGCATAAGTTATATTCTTGGATGAATTGTAATAAGTTGAAAATAAATTGTACTAAGACTGTTAGTATGCTGATAGGCACTAAATATATGTTGAACAGACACAGTAGGTTAAACTTAAAAATAAATGATAATGATATTGTTCAAGTTGACAAATTTAACTTTTTTGGTATTTTTATTGATTGTGAATTAAAATGGAATATACACATTGATGAATTATGTAAAAAGGTTGGAAAATGATTAGTTTCTTAGGAAGATTGCGTAATTATGTTAATGAGACTGGGTTGAAACTTGTGTATAATGCAGCAATTATGCCACATTTAGATTATGGTGACGTGTTATGGCATTCGGGCACTAAGACTCAAATAGAGATGTTACAAAAATTACAGAACAGGGCTGGTAGAATTATTCTTAAATTTAAATTATCTGAACATAAAGCAATTAGTGAAATTCATGATATTTTAAATTGGAAAGTTAGGCACAGTTGTTCTTTGATGTATAAAATATTTCACGATTTGGCACCTGTATATTTGAAAGAGAAGTTTATTGTTAAGACTACAAACTATGCCCTTAGAAGTACTAATTTAGTTTTGCCTAAACCGAAAACACAGAATTGTAAGCGTACGTTTTTGTATCGCTGAAGTAAATTATATAATGGGTTATCTATGCACACTCGACAATCAAGAAGTCTGGCTATATTTAATAAAGAAATAAAAAGTTTAGTTTGACAGAACAATGTGTTTTTAGATAATATTAATACCAATTTATGATTGTAAATAAAAAAAATTATTGTTCTGTGTAATATACCCAGGAGGACTTGGGAGGGGGTAGCGGGAGGGGTTGGCGGTATCAAGAGGGTGGCGGGAGGGGGTGGTGAGACGAGGGGGATAGTGCTTTGGTAAATTACTATGATTAAACATTGATATTGTATGTAAATTAATTTTTTTTTTTTGCTTTTGGACCCCATGGAAGAACAGGACCACTTTAAAAATGGTCCTGAAATGGGCTATCCAACCGTTTGTCTATAATTATGTAACACATTTACTTACTTTCTTATCATTTGAAATGTGTTTTATATATATGTTTTTTAACTTGTATGTATATATGGATTTCGGAAATAAAAACAAACAAACAAACTCATCCTCTATCTCGAAGTTTCATCCTGGAACGTCGAGATAGAGCATAAGCGGGCCCTTCGAAAGAATACGTGGTGTTACCGTAAACAAAAAAAATGTGGAATGATTGTCGAGAGAGGAATAACGTGCCATTTTTGGGGGGAATATTTTTTCTTGGATCATAATGCAGACCAAATTAAAGCTAATGTAATAATTATAATAATAATTTAATAATAAAACGGTGCTTATAAAGCGTTTTCCACCGAAGTCTCTAAATACAATGACAAAATATTTTATATTAAACAAAAAAATACAAATAAACCTACAAACTACAATACATAATATGAAATAAACATCAATGTGAACAGAGTAAGTTAACCATCAAAATCGATGTATCAATGAAACACTCAAGGAGACACGTAATACGACAGTCTAACCTCTCTTAGCGGCCACCTCTATATAAAGGCCACCTGTCTAAAGTAGTCAAACGTATTGCCTCCCTATAAAAGAAAACATGTATTGAAGAAACTACACTTGCCACTTGTTGTGTTCCCCTTCGGTAGCCTTGGGTGGTCGTAGTAGACATGATTGAATTTAACAACACAGAATTATAGCTACTGATCTATTGACATAATTGCGAAAACGCGCACGTGGCACGCCAACATTATTCTAGAAAATACGTCTGTCTGTGGCTATCAGGGGGTTAAATCAAATCAAGGTAAACACCATCGCTATCGCTAGTGTGGACGGTAACGTTGGTGTCGTCAGGTTTACCCGGGGGGCGTCGAGGCCCCTGACGTTGTCTTATCACCCCTGCATTCTCGTACACCTCTTGCTCTGTGGCTTCATTAGGTGTGACATAGTCCACAGAATCTCTGTAGTTGAGGGAACTTCTCTGAGAGGCTGTACCGCTCGAATCGCGGCTAGCTCGTCTGTCATCACTTAATCTTGCCGTTAGAGGCATACGCGGACTGCTCAGCCTTGCACCCACCTTGGTATTCTGGTAAACCCCGTCCGCGTCAAGAGGCAATGATGACGCCTTTGTTGCAGGTGGTTTCACGACAGCGCCCTCTGTTGCTCGAGGCCTGTCGTGCCGGGTAACGACTGTCCTATTCTGATAAGCGGGCTCGTTACTCACTATTTTTTCTTTGGCCATGCTGGTATCCTTTCTTAAGTTTTCTTTCGATCGGCTTAAAGCGATGCTGAGTGAATTCTGATAAAGCGATTCTTCTGGTGTTAGAGACGCTTTTACCGATGGTGGTGCAGGCAGTCGGGGTCGATGATCAACAAGCTGAAGTGTATTGCCTTGACCAGAGCCCTTTTTCGCCGAAGACATGACCTTTGCATCTGGGACGAGATAATCCTCCTCCTCCTCCTCAACGTCGCGTCCATGTTCTTTCTCTCCTTCTTTCTTCTTTGGTGTCGTTTGTGTCAGATGGGCTTTCGAGTTGCTGAGCGGGATACTCGACTGGCCCGATCCGCGTGAAAAATCGGCTCTGCGTTTCTGTCGGTTCTTGCACATGCTGTATTGGAAGAGAGAGAGAGAGAGATGGGAAAGGGAGATGACGAACAAGGGAAACCAATGATGGAGGCAGAGAGAGTGAGAGAGAAAAATGGAGATAAAGAAAAATGAGATAGAGATATAGAAAGAACAAATATCGAAGTATCGAAAGAAAATAGGAAGGGTAGATAGAAAGACAGAACCAGAGAGAGCAAAAGAGAGGGAGATAGTAAACACAGTAACATTCAAATCAAATATTTGGGCAAGTGCAGGAGAGAACTACGGACCATTGAGCATTCATTTATCATAACAACTTCGGCAAGTGTGATTCTATCAAATTCAAAGAAATGATCAATGTTCCGATAGCAAGTTATGGGATGAGACAGAAGAAAAGAGCAGAGTAGGAAGAGGTACAGAGAGAAAGAGATAGGGAGAGAGAGAGAGAGAGAAAGAGAGAGGGTGGGAGAAGGGGTGATGGAGGGAGAAAAAGAAAGAAAAAGATAGATAGGTGAGGTTGGGGAGAGAGAGAGGAAGCGAGAGAGGGAGGGGGGTGCAGGGGATATTAAAATTAAAATATTATTTTGTTTTAATTTACTAATGATATTTCAAATACACCACAATATGTTTAATTTGAAATGAAAAGGATCAATAAAACATGAAATACAAAAAAAAAAAAACTATGTGCCAAAAGAAGATAAACTTACAAAACTATTATGATTACGACGATGATGAGAATGATCACGCCTGCAAAGCTCCCTATGATGACCACTGGAAAGTAGGAATTATGATTTAAAAATGAAATTTCAAAATAGGGCAAGAGAGAAACAGAAGACGGTTTTCATAAAGTTGTTAATCGGATAAAGCATCGTCACCGCAATGGCTCAGTCTATAGGAATGCCTAAAATTTGGCTACAAAGACTAAGTAAAGACATAAAACTTTACCAGGTTAAAAATGAATTGGATACAAGAGTAAGGGAAGAGAGAGAGAGAGAGAGACAGCGGGGAAGGGGGGGGGGGTAATTATCATTTAGTGGAATTTATAGAAGATAAACAAATATCGTCTTTACAAAAAAAAAAAAAATAGGAAATTAAAGTCTGACTGTGCAACAAGGTTGCGAAGCATTAAGCTATTCAAAGTTTACTAACACATGGAATAAATGTCTACAGTATAAACATAACAAAATCAGGCTTTTCTCCTACATTTTTAAAAGGGAAAAAATCGTCTTCTATCGTTGGATTGAAGCTTTGTCCTATCAGGGAGGTATCATGCATTCAGGCTGGTCATGTTCTTCTTACCCGTGATACTGGTTGGTGGCCGAAAGGACGGGGTAGTCATACGCTGTGTAGTTGCGGGGTATGGCTCCGTCGCTTTGTCGGTTGTCATTGGGTCGATTGTCCCAAGCAGAGATGGGTCTAATGAAAGTAAAATCAGCACACACTTTATTATACAGGGGTGCTTTTCAATTATGGTGATCACAATTCTGAGTCTACTATCTACTCCCCCCCCCACCCTCACCACCTTTTTGTCTTCTATTAGTGGGATATGCAGCTTTTACAATTTATTTAGATAATTTTTGCGACTCTCCGGGATTGGGACTCCTTAGAAAATTTTCCCGGAAGAAGTCTCCCCCTTGAATTACTGATCCCTGAATTTTGTAGTGAAGACCATATTGTCTCTCTATAGCACTTATACACACACAAAGTGATCTCTGCAAGTTGTGCGAGACAGTGTAGCGACCGAGCGAGCGAACGTGAAGAAATTAGAGTTTCAGTTAGTAAGGGTACTACAGAACTGTAATACAGTGTGCTCTAGCCTTAAACTATCAAATCCTAAATATTTTCTTCTTTTTTTTCTTCTCCAGAATACCCAAGGATTACCGCTCTGGTGAATTGCCGTTTACTCAGCATCCAGTTCGTCTACTACCCAATTAGTCTATTCCAATATGGACTACTACCAGCCCGTATACTATCCACATGGTCTAATTGTCATTTCGTCTACTTATCATTTGGTATAATGACCATTTAGGCTAATAGCCATTTGATCTAATTACCATATGATCTAATCTTCAATTAGTCTACTACCCATTTGGTCTACTTTTCATTTAGTCTAATAACCAGTTAGTCTAATTCCCAGTTTGTCTATTGCCCATTTTGTTTACCATCTATAAGGTCTAATAATCATTTAATCATAAATGATAATAATCACTATAAAATTGTTAATTGACCATGTGGATATTAGTCGAACTGGTTGTAGACCAAACGGCTATAAACCGCCGCTCTAGCTGCTTTCACGCATCTTCATTCAGTGTTGAGAGAAATGTCATGTTGCTGCAGTTATAATCCTTTGTTAAAGGGGGCTGGTCGACTATGGGAGGATGATAGAGAGGCAAAAACTAAGAAAACTCAGCCATTTAGATGTGATGTAATCCTGTATGGGGCACATTAAGACATGAAGTGGAATGACACTGTTACAGTGTAATGCGATCGCAGAAACAGAGAAGTGTGGACAAAATACTGCAATCAATCAAAGATACATTGATAAATAAAAAGTCCTTTAATCATAACAAATACATTTCTTTATCTCTAGGCTAACTTATTAGATCGCAAGGACTTCATTCTTCTAAAAATACTACTCAAAGTACTCCGAAACCAGGGCTCTGTTAGCAATCGGTTTTGCAGTGCTATACTTATAGGTCCTTCAAAATGGAACAACAACATGGTTTGTCGGTATGTACACTTGGGGGGGAGCAGCCCCAACCCCCCCTCCCAATCAGTACGTCAGTGATAACTAATAATGCAATCTTTCTCACCCACACACGCTGGTGGCGGCACAGTCCAAGCGATCTCCAGCGTGATGTTATCAACCCACCAGCATTGTGAAACGGTGGGGCCGTCGGCCACCAGACCAGACGAACAGTTGTACTCAACCTGGCTACCGATCACCAACTCGTCGCCGAACCGGGACCCGTTGACCGGCATGCCTGGATCGTCGCATGTTCTATTCGTGGCTAGAAGAACAATCAAAGAATTAGCGAATTCATATTATCAAAAGTACTTTCCACAATGTATTATGCATAATTTACAATTGTTTGACTTCTCCATACCTTCAATATTGTAACATTATCTGGTGATCTTCAACAAACTATTGAATGTCTAGGTTATTCAGGGGGGATAGAAAGAGAAAGAGAGATAGAGAAAGATATGTATAGAGAGGGAGAGAGAGAGAGAGAGAAAGTGGGGGTAGATTTTTACATGGCCCGTTTGAGAATCCACATGCGGGACACTTTCTGTGAAATAAAAACTCACTACTGATTGCTCCTCGACTTCGTCTAGGGGTACAGTACAATTTTAAGATGACCTTATAGTATAGTTATAACCATGCCATTCAAAGCAGTCAATATCGGATTACTATTTCCTGAGGGCGCAGCTCCGAATGAAAATCTTTGGTGTCCAGGACCACATATAGCTCTAGCTCATGTAAAGTTAGTGTTTTTTTTTTTAAATCACTGTACCTTTGGTCGATTTAGATACTGCATTCTGTAAAATATAATTGAAAGAATTAAATATATAATTTCACAAAATATTCATGAATTAAGCATAATACTAATTTTATCATCAGCGCTGTTGGTTCTATTGACGTTATTTTTCCTTCTCTCACTTACTTGTGTAAACTGAGAATAGACCATCTCCTCCGCACGACTCTAGTCGGTTACCCGGACAGGTTGTGTTACATCTGCTAAATGGAACCGAGTAGGGCACGTATCTATCACCGACAAAAACGCATGAGCACATAAGAGGCATTTCACCTAAAGCAGCAAATCCCGTAGACATGCTACATCTAGCGATACACTCAGTGGCCGTTTTTGTTGGTGTTCTTAGGGGGGTAATGGTTTGTGCTATGTCCCGGTCGACACAGACCAAAAACTCGCCTGCATCAATTAAACCATAACAAAACAAAATACAAACGTGAACAACACGGAAGACATGTTTTAACAATTTAACAATTTTAATACCATCATAGTTAGTTTGATTAACGTGTCTATACATCAATATGTTTGTCCAATCACTAATTACCTGCAGTTTACCGGGGTTTTAACAGTTGATGTTCACACCAAATATAGCTTTATTACTGCTGCTGCTACCATTACAACTATTAATAATACTATATTACTACTACTACTACTACTACTACTACTACTACTACCACCACCACTATTACTTCTACTGCTACTAATACTACTATTAGTACTTCTACTATGGTAGATTACTACTTCTACTGCTACTACAATTACTACTTGTAATACTACTGCTACTTCTTCTTCTACTACTACTACTACTACTACTACTACTACTACTACTACTACTACTACTACTACTACTACTACTACTCTACCACCACCACTACCACTACTACCACTACTACTACTCTACTTACCACCAACTACTACTACTACTACCACCACCACCACCACCACTACTACAACTTACTACCACCGCTCTACAACCATACTCTACTACGACCACTCTACCACTACTCTTCCACCACCACTACCTACTACCACTACTACTAATAATAACACCAACACTACTACCTCAACCACAACAACCACCACCACTACTTCTTCACTACACCACCACTACTACTACCACAACACTACCACCACTACCACCACCACAACTCTTACTCTACACCACCACCACTGCACTAAACACTCTACCACTACCACTATTACCACCACCGCCACTACCACCACCACCACCACTACATTACTACCACGCTCTACAACCTATACCACTACCACGACCACTCTACTACTACTTTCCTTACCACCACCACTCATTACCAACAACACACACTACACTACTACACCACTACTACCACTACTACCACTACCACCACTACTACTACTACTACCACTACTAACTTTCCACTACTTCTTTTCTTACCTTCCCACTCCACTCACCACCACCACCACTACCACCACCACACTACACAACTACTACCTACTACTACTACTACCAACTACCACTACAACACAACACTTACTACTACCACTACTACTACTATACTACTACTACTACCATCTACTTATCTAACCACAACCACAACCCGTTACTCCTGCTACTACTACTACTACAGCTATTTATAATACTACTGCTACTCTTAGTACTATTACTAGTACAGGTACTACGACAACAACTACTAATACTACTACTACTACTTCTTTTTTCACTACTTTTACTACTTCTTCTCTTCCACCTACTACTCTTCTATCTACTTTACTACTACACTACTACTACTACTACACTACTACTACTTCTACTACTACTACTCTACTTACTACTACTACTACTACTACTAACACTACTACTTATACTACTACTACTACTACTGCTACTTCTAATACTACTTCTAATACTACTACTACTACTACTATTTCTACTTCTACTATTACTACTACTACTACTACTACTACTTCTTCTTATTTCACTACTTTTACTACTTCTTCTTCTTCTTCCACTACGACAACAACTACTAATACTACTACTACTACTTCTTTTTTCACTACTTTTACTACTTCTTCTTCTTCTTCCACTACTACTACTTCTTCTACTACTACTTCTACTACTACTACTACTACTACTACTACTACTAACACTACTACTTATACTACTACTACTACTGCTACTATTTCTAATACTACTTCTAATACTACTACTACTACTATTACTACTACTACTACTACTACTATTTCTACTTCTACTATTTCTACTTCTACTATTACTACTACTACTACTACTACTACTACTACTACTACTATTCTTACTACTACTACTACTACTACTACTACTACTACTAATATTTCTACTTCTACTATTTCTACTTCTACTTCTACTACTACTACTACTACTACTACTACTACTACTACTACTACTTCTTTTACTACTTATACTACTACTATTACTACAACCGCTGCTGCTAAATAAAAATAGCGAATACACATTTTCGCAATTACTGCCATTATCATGATAATTTATACCTACAATACTGATGAATTTCCTTTATGTTATTTCAACTTGAACTTATCAAAGTATTCACAAAAAAGGGGCTATAATCTGCAAGCAATTTTTACATACATACCTTTTCGCTCAAGGCTCCAAGCTGTTCTGTAGTTAAACATCCATATTATCACCGTCGACAGGAACAAGTGGCCCAATCGATATGAATTACCCATTGTTTGTATATATTTTAGTCCTTCAAATTCAAATTCTCATTTGTTTTCTCTTCGACGTACAGCTTTAATCTCGATCGTTCTCATTCGCACTCATTCCAAGTCAAATAATCAGAAGACATGCAGTTAATTTCAAGAGGACTGATATCGACATTCATATGAAACTAACGAATGACAAACCAGGTAATCCATAAACCTCAATGGCTTGTCCTGTCTTATACATGTATATCCATATGAAAAGTTCCATAGGCAATGCTTTGATATTTGTTGAATAAAATCCCCCGGAATCCCTCGCAAGCTCTATGACCAAACGAAAGTGTGTCTAGTTTCCGCAATGTACTCTTAGCACAAGACCCGATATCTCTGGTTTCGGAAGTTTCTGCGTTTGTTCCGCCCACTAACTGCAATTGACATTGTCTGGCGTACAGAAAGCGCATGGTAGCATACATTATTGCAGTGTATTGAATGATGGAGTCCGGGGCAATTAAATTGATATAGAAAAGGCACCACTTCTGAGGTAAAGCTCAACTGAAGCGTCCGGTTCCGCTTCATAAGTACGTGCCTGTAATCGGTCGCCATGACGGTGACAATCGCCTTATCTGTTTCAAATGTCGTGTAAATTGACGCGACAATTAATGCAATTGTTTTATTAGATGTTAATTGTATTAGCCCGGTTGGTCTAGAGATGATATATGTTGCTCAAGGAATGTCTCAGGTTGGTCAAAGCAAGGCAACACAGTCAGTATGGTGACACTGTCGAGATGATCTTGTCACTGTTTCACCTATAATGTGAAAAAATTATACTTCGTTGAAATGCATGCGCTGTTAGCTTGTAATATATTTACTTTAACTAACTTAAATACCTTTTGGAGGAGAACAAAAACAAATCATTGAATTTTTCATTTGTAGGGCCTCTGGTTACTAGAGTAAGAATCACCAGCGCCACCACCACCACAACAACCAATACTCACTACCACACCACCGCCGCAATTACAACTATTGCCACTACCAAACCACCATCATGGCCATCACAGCGACTACTACCATCAAAACCACAGTCACCTATAATTTCATTATCCATACGTATACCATAACGTTCACTGTATCATGCGGATCCTATCAAATGTTTATCTAAATTGTCACTTCAGCATCACTAGCACCAAGAATATAAGCACCACTACCACCACGAATCCAGTCAACATCACCACTATCACAACCCCTACTACATAACACAACACAACACAACCGCCTTCAATTTCACCACCAGGACTGTATCATTATTTTTAATTGTCACTTCAGTATGTCAATAACTTAGATATTGCATACCACCGCCAGTACCACTGTCATCCCTATCAACATCACCACCATCATTACCACCACTACCACCAACAACACAACAACCGTTCATATCAATTCCCGTTTGGCATCTTCATTGAACAATCATCTTATGTCAATAGTCATCTCAGCATCAATATCATTCATAGCGTCAATACCACTACCACTCCTATCAGCATCACCACCACCACTACCATCAACAGCACAACCATCTTCGATTGCATTCCCGATTCCCCACCTTCACCACCATCACCACCACTACAAGCAGTACCATCAACAGCACAACCACCTTCAATTGCATAACCCATTCACACCCTTAACCGGCATCACCACCACTACCACCCATACCATCAACAGCACAGCCCCTTCAATTGCATTCCTCATACCCCACCTTTACCACCATCACCATCGATACCAACACTACAAGTCAACATAACAACCACCACCACTACCATAAACAGCACAATCGCCTTGAATTGCATTCCCCATACCCTACCTTAACCAACATCACCACCACCACTACAACTACTACCATCAACAGCACAACCGCTTTCAATTGCATCCCCCATTCCCTACTTTAACCACCATCACCACCACTACCACCCCTACCATCAACAGCACAACCGCCTTCAATTGCATTCCCCATACCCCACCTTAAACACCATCACCACCGATACCACCACTATCGGTCAACATCACCACCATCACCACCACTACCACCATTACCACTCAACAGCACAACCACTTTCAATTGCATTACCCATTCACCACTTTAACCACCACCACTATTCCCCTATCAGTCTACAAGTGAGTTAGTTAGACAATGGTTAGTGAGGGGGCATTTGACTAGTTAGACAGTGTTTAGTGAGAAGTTATTCCTCTATCAGTTAGCAAGTGAGATAGTTATACAATGGTTAGTGAGGTGGAAGGGGGGTATTCCCCATTTTAGTCAGGATCATTTAAGTTCACGTGTGAGTCATGTCAAAAGCTTTTCTTACGTACACATAATGCAAACAGGACTGCCATTATATGAATTAAAGAGCGAGTTGTATTGACTAATGATGTCACAATCCAGATTTGTTTTGTTTTATTTTTTTTTAAGTTTTTATTGTTATTTCTGAAAAATTACAGAGTAAAAGCAACAATATAATATATAATATCACAATCCAGATTTGATTGTTGAGTCACACACATCTAGTGAACTCATGTTTCACGCTTTAAAGCTTTACATGTAGGTATTTGGCTATTTTGTTTAATTATTGTAAAACTATCATCAATGTGTTTCCTTGATTTTATGTCCTTGGCAAGGTCGCAAAGTCACGCCGAATGATCAGCCTATATTAATGTCAACAACGCCCCCAATACACAAACATGTAAATGATCATTTCGTCAACCGAACATGATGTCCAATTAAATCATGATAATAGTGTATTGAAAGTGTCCTTGGGTTAATTTCTGGAAAGTTTTAGATATGGCATTTATTTGTTATTGTTGTTGTTTTAATTTGTTTTGTTTATTTTACTCATCACCCATTTCAGTTCAGTTAGTTAGGAACTTCTGCCCACTCGGTTATCATGCTCCGTCACATCCCCCCCCCTCCTCTTCTTCTCACCGCCCCTTCCATCGCTGACAGAGTCCACGCTACACTACAAATATCAAATGACAATTGCAAATGGATTTTAGTTTCGTATTTCTGTTGAACACTTAATTTATTTTAATAAACTACAATCACACCAACTTATACATCTAGTTAATTGGAATAAATACTACAAAGACGATTAATTACAGAAAACAACGAGGTTTAAGTAGGAAATATATCACTGTATTAGCAACAACAATCTTCTTCTTCTTCTTCGTATTCTCCTTTTCCCTTTTATTTCTCATTCTTCTTCTTTTCTTTTTATCTTTTTTCTATCTATCTTTTTTCTTTTTTCTTTGTTTCTTCTTCATTTTATTTCTTTCCTTATTTCTTATTTCTTTCTTTCTTTCTTTTTCTCCTTCTACTTCTCCTTCTTCATCATCTTCTTCTTCTTCTTCTTCATCATCATCATCATCTTCTTCTTCTTCTTCTTTTTCTTCATCTTCTTATCCTCCTTCTACTAATCTTCAAAGCGCTATGCAGCCTATCAAGAAGATGGATTAACAATAATACGAACCAAATCACACAGATAACATCAACAACATGAAAATAAAATACAGGATAAATTTCTTCCTCTGAGTTGCACGAGGAAAAATATTTTAAAAGGCTCAAATCATACAGATGACAACTGCTGCACTTGCCTTGATGGGCAATCCAATTTTTGTAATGAGTTCATGTGTAGTTGTATCAAATCAGAAAGATAAGAGAAACAGACTGGCGAACTTTTGAAATAAATCGGACCAATAATATGAATGTATGAAATTACGAGAGCATCAAAATATATGCGAATCTCAAAATGGCAATGTGTTCAGTGGATTGTAACGTGCTTTCTCCTTCGGGGTGATCAGAATATTGCATGGATAGAATAATATTACAGTTTTTCTATAAGGAAACATACATTTGAATATTAATTGACATTTTAGTCATGTTGTGCTTTGAAACAAATGGGACGTTGTCCGGCACTGTTCGTTATAGTGGCATCACCAATTCAGCCAATTTGAAGTGCAGATACGTCGTGATTACAACTTTGAAACATTCATAACATCAAATTTTTGTCCGATTCAATCAAACTTTTACCAGTCTACTTGAGTTTCTGCCTTTATGCTTTCTTTTAGATTTGCTGTCTATTAAAGGTTGGATTTGTATTTATCTTAGTTCACTGATATATGGAGCGCCAATTGAATGGTAGCCCTGTGGTATTTATGACAGATTGTCATTGCGATCGAATTTCTTTCGACATGCATATTTTGATGAAAGTATAGGGGGAATGTGGTCTTTCTACCTATATTGGTCGCTAAAGCAGGTTTCACTGCAATGCACAAACAAAACGATAATTTGAAATGTGTATTAATAAAACAAGAGAAAGGGATTGTAATAGCATAAAAGCTATACAAAAAACTGTAACAAAAATAACGGCAGCAAATTATTAGTTATTACTATTGTCAAAGGAAGTGAGGAAGGCATGCCACCTTTAAAAAAAGAAAAAAAGCTACAACGACATGAGAGGTAAACGGTGTGATCGCAAAGTTTCAAATGTGGGAAGACAATTTATACTTTACAATTGAACAGTTCGATACAGATTATCATCATGACTTGTTTGGAGACAGCAATGATTGCGTTCACCACTAGCCTTTAGACAAGGCCTCGTGTTTGATAATCTGACGCCGAGCGACTAAAAAGAGACTAATTGCGAAAACCCGAGTGAACGCCAGAGCGAGTGGCTTCAGCTAACGCCACTGCACGCCTGCTATTAGGCTGGGGTCTCTATATCTCTCTTCGTCGCCGGTTAGACTCATCTCAGCCGCTGATTGTCGTAGTAAATAGCAAGAGTCACGAGGCCTTGTCAAAAGGCTAGTTTACCACATGCTTTCTGTGAAAAATATCGATATCACTCGATTGTAGTGAAAAAATCTCGCGTCCTTTGATATGACGTCACAATTGGAATGTCTTTCTAGTTTTGTGCTATCAGTATGTGTCCGTTTTGTGTTGTCGGACATGTCTCTTCTTGTTGTTATTGTTGTCGCTGTTGATGTTGTGGGTTTGTCAGACATGACTTAGGAAAACCAAGTACAGGCAAATACTCGGAAAACAACCAATAATGCACAGTGAATATAGTGCCATCACCATTCACTGTGTGGCAGTATGTACACAACACATGAAGAAGATCGTCCAAAATCAACCTGATGTTGATACATAATTGTAATAATGATAATACCGTGACTATATTTATTGCATATATTTGCCATTAGCAGGATCTTTACATAACTAAGATACTTGAACCACAGTATCTATATTGACACTAAGTTGACTTCGAGAGGGGTTACATCTTACCCGAGCATCTTAGTTCACGCATTGCCCCCACATAATCACTTCAGAGGTAGTGATAGAGGAACTGTCACATTCCAGACCAAGCTTGCCTCTACATTTTCCGCATATTCTTTCATGCAAGGCGTAGAGTGTGGTCTGGAACCACATTATCCAAGTCGACACTTTAAAACAAAAAATGTATCGTAAGTATAGCATAACCAAGCTTCACACTGGGTGTGGGTAGCTATTATGACAAGGCATAATAGATGCGATGTACAGTAAAATCGTTCAGACCCGATATTAGGCAGTGCAACTGACAAAGGTGTGGCTTACATGCACCACGCATTGGGATGTCATTAACCTCAAAGGCATCATAGGAACTGTCAAGGGTTAACCTGTCTACATCAACCTTGAGCCGCTTCCTCGGGCAAGAATTCTGCTTCCGTGTAGTCGCTTTCCTCGGCGCCTTCAACTATCCTTTCCGCTGCTACATTCACCAAGTGTTTTGTCCTGGCTGGAGGTTCAGGCTGCTCTGAGGAATCCGAGGGGAACTCGTCCCTTGAAGCATATAGATCATTGTCCACCATGATGGTCGTATCCTCGTAGTTGTCTTGTCTCAATGACTGTCCAATCCGATGCTGCGAATGGTAATGCAACAAATTCGCAGCTTGTATTGGCCCCTGAATGGTCCTTGCGATGCCACTCTTTGCGTTCTGCACGAGTCGTGAACCGTACAGCGGGGTAAATACCTCTTTGCCAGACTGGACGTTGATCTTCTTACGAGCAATGTTCTCGTAGTCAGCGTCACTGGTGTAGAGATCAATGGAAGCGTAGTAGTCGCTGGAGTTGCTGGAATGTTTTCGGATCGGGAGCGTGAAGGAGCCAGAACCGGGAAGGAGTTTGCGGGGTTTGGGACATGGAGGGCTGTCAGGTGGGGGCGGGCTTTCCTTCAGTTGTAGGTCGCAGCGGATGGCTTCCACCACAGGGTTAGTGGCGCGTTTCCTGTTATAACGAATATATTGAAAGGCATACATCAGTTATAGCATCTGAACAATATCAAGGTCTAAAATCAGTAACATAACAAAACAATGTGGGGAAAAAATAATCTTGCAGATGTGCATGTCTTTAAAATAAAGTAAACATTTTGATACAGCTGCTTTACAGTGCGTATAAAAAAAGTGTACCCAACTTTGGTAGCTTCTTATTAAAATTTTATAACCTGTGTGACCTTGAATCATATTTTATGTAAAGATGAACCAAGGCCCTGCCTAATGATACTATTTTCAAAATTGTGCTGCCAAGGATAACTGAACAGTAGGCTTTTCAAAAAGTATTGTCAAAATCCTCTCGTACAAAGTTTGGGCTGAAGCAATGAATGCGGGTCAAAAGCCATTATGTGTGTGTTATCTCATTCAAAAACAATTGCTCTTTTATTAAATTTACATTGACAAATTAAGCAGTTGAAGAAATGCTTATTACAAGCAACATTTACGATATTCTTTTCGTTATGATGATTACAATCTTGACATCATTCGCATCCCTTGTCTAAGGTATCCTTCTCATTGAGTGATACAAAATGGATAAAGTTTATCTGGGATGTTATCTTGTTTAAATGAAAGTCTGCTGTCAATTTATTTCATATTTATCATCATAACTGTTCTTTCATGCATTTGGGTTTAGTAACCTTTGAGTTTTCGATCGCTATTCGAGAGAAACACCTTATGCTCCTTACGCGTGTGAAATGGTGCAGTGGACAAGTGAGCAGAGAGAACTTAGATATCATGAAACAAGAAGTTAGTAGGGTGTCTAAACTAATTAAAGGTTATCCTGTCGATTGAAACAAGGTTCTGTGAAAGCCTAGTTACATTGCATCTTTTAAACAATGATGAAAGGATTTAAGACCAAAGAAGCACATGCATATGGCCTGACCCACATGGGTTCCTTAAAGGTAAAAACCAGTTTTGGAAACGCCCCTCTCAAAAAAAAGGAAATGGAAGCTCTCATTACCAAACATGTCAAAGAATATGTTTTGACTAATACGTGATGATACAAATTTTGCCGGGAAAGTCGGGAAACCGCCTACTAATTGATATATTTGGTAAGTTATTATATCTATTGGGACCAAATAGATATCGCGCACGTGGTCGCTTAGTCCCATATACATCTTTCTGTGTACAGTGCTTGTAACTTTACCAAGACTGGGCCAAATTTCTTATCATTTTGATGATTCCAGAACCTTGCAGTACACACCAATACTTATATGCTAGATAATCAACCTTTTCTGATCGATTCCACAACAATGCAATCGCATGACCAGAACTGGTCTTTATCTTTAAGCCCAAACTTGGAACAACACTATGTAAAGACCCTGCTGCTCATTCACCCGTGGTAGAAATATTATGAATATGGTATCATAGGACAGAAAAAAGGTTACTCTTCATTCATGAAACCATGCAAGTCCAAAATCATATTGGTTATGACTTTTTTAATTAGGAGCTACCAAAATTGGGTACACTTTTTATGATACGCCCTGTACAACAGAGACACTGGCGCCTTACATGAGGAAGTTTGTACATTTAAGCCACTAGTTAGTTTCCTTGTCAAAGTGACGATTCCATTACCCTGCCAGAAACCTCTAAAGCAGGAATCGGAAAGGAGGGCCCAGGGTCATTTCAACTAGGATGTTGAGGTTGATTGTGGTTTTTTTATGAGTATCCAACGTTTATTATGTTGGATACTCATAAAAACCACAATCAATCTCACCAAACAGTGACGGATCCAGGGGGCGGGAAACCAACAAGGGAGGAAGAAAAAAAATAGATAGATCCCCCTCCTATTATAGTTTTAATTGTACTTCTTTGTTTCATATATTGCTTGCTTGTTTAAATGTTGTCTTAGTTTTTAGCTTGACCCCGAGTTCTCGGACTTAAGTACCACCCCCCCCCCATACCAGAGCATCCTGGTTCTACTACTCTACATAAATGAGAGGGAAACCACAAAGTAGTTACGTCAAAACCAAACGTCCTTCTTTACAATCAAAATTGTCAGGATATAAAACATGCAGTCTGTCGCCAGGAATTCGAACACATATAACATGTAAACTATAAATGAATTGAATTCGAAGTTGAAATCATTTATATTGTTCTTGTTTGTAATACTTTGGTTATCATATCAAAATCAAAGGCTGCAAATGCAAGAATTGAAGGCCTTTCCTATATACGTGTTCACAGGTTTAAGTCTAGGACGCTTAGCACAGAATTGAATAAAACACCTGGGACCCAGAGCGTATGTCTAACTTCAATTATTTCTGCTCTTAATTGATTTTAGCTGTGCAGTTCATTGGTGATGAGGTTTCCTTTTCTTCTTTTTTTCTACTTAGGCCATTTTAGTTTAGTTTTGTATGGATTTATAGTCTAACTGATTTAAAAATGCAAAACATCTAAGTTGGAGCCACTCTTACTGAAATTTAGTTCATCGCAATTCCATCTCCATTAATTTTGGAACTAATAATCTTCTAGACTTCCCACAAGACCGACGCTCCTCGAGAGCGCAAACCCACGAGCCCTCAAGATTGACGACCTGTGAGACAGACAAACCCTAGTACCGACAACCTTTGAGATCGGCAAGGATGTTGGCCTTGTTGGCTGGAGCCGATGATATGAACTAAAATGAAGATTTAAAATATCAACGTCACCTTTGTTTTCTTACGACGGCGACGACGATAACAGAGCTGATGAGGAGAACGGTCACAGGGATGGCAGCGATGACGCCTACCATATCTCCTTTAAAAGAGAGAGAAAAAATGATATTAGGGAATTTTCTGAATATGAAAGAGGATGTAATATTTTTTGTTATATATCATATCCGGAACAGTTTTTTTATATGGATAACATGGAAGTACTGTCCCGGAGAGAAGCGAGTAAAAAGAAGCGACATTGTCTAGGCAAAAAAAACAATGGAAGGTTGAAGTGATAAATTTAAGTTTAACCCGTCTAAACAATACTTTGCCAATGCGGTACATTCCAGAAAAAAACTATCTCTTAATGACTGTCATCTCCAGAATAACTCCTCCTGAAAAAAAGAATCTTCAGACAACGACTCCCTGCATGCACTACCACCCGGGAAATAAGAGCCCCCCCCCCCTCTCCTCCCAATTTTTCAATTCAATTCTATTCAATTTTATTTATGTTTCCAACAAGACATTACAAATCAATCATAATCATTTACAACAATAATATTAATGAATACATATTGGAAACAGTGGGGTTCACTCACTAAAAAGCAATGCTTGTACAAGTGTGGACCCCTCAAATGATAGTTAGGAACAATTAGTAATTGAATTAACAAATTCGTAACTACAAAAAGGAACTACAAATTGGAAAAGGGGGGATGCCAACAGGGACGAGAATGGGACAAGGGAGTACTTTCATGACAAAGATAGGAGAACATGGTCACAATACAACAAGTAGACAATGCCATAAAAGAAGTGAGAGATCGGGGGTACAGAACATAATACAAAAGGATGAGCTGCATGTGGGGTTGAGAAGAAGATGAGGAAGGAGAAATGCGCATTAGAAACGAAATAGGCACGAGAGGGCACAATATAATATGTCAAATTACAGTTTGAGTCTGCGAGTAGAGAAGGAACTTGTTTCAAAAAAAGAAAAAGAAAACAAGTTTAAAAGAAAGAAAGCAAGACACACATGAGACGGGAAAATAATAAATGGGTGAAATTATTCAAAATTAGATTGTCATAGAAACAATTTCAATTTTTTTCTTCTTAAAAATATGAATCGATGGAGCCTTTTTTTTTTCATTACTTAAAGAATTCCATAATTTTGGACCTTTATATATGAATGTGTGTTGAGCTAAGAGAGGTAAATGAGAATCTCCCGAATGTCTTGTTGTCAAGAAAGCGACTCCTAAGATAACTATCCCTGAAAGGAAATAGCCCCTAGGATAACTAAAAACCTGAATATCAACAACCCTTGTCCTTAGCCACCGCATTTAATATAATATACCCCTCATTTAATTACCCCTCGGTAGAGATTGATTAATTGATTGGTTGCTTGTATTCATGTTCCATGCACAAATTAACAAAGGATAATACATTCTACAAAGCATTAAAATTTCTACAAGTAATATGGAAATACATAATCCTGAATCATAGTATAAACATGAAAAAATGTTCTGTTAATCATTAAATACGGAAATTAAAAGTGAACCTACTTAAAAGTTAGGCTTGTTGCGTATAGGTTCACTGAATCAATTTACTAAATCTTATACACAGAAAACACAGAATACACATACACTACACTGAGACAAAAAAAAAGGAAATGAGAATACAACAAAGTAAACCATTTTTTTTAAAGAGGAAAAGGCGTGATCATTACAATACCCATTGCTAATATTGATCATTTAACGTGTACATAATGAATCGCAATGATTAGTTAAACCCATGCTGATTCAGAGAGGAATCGTGCAATGATTAAAGACCTTTTACCTGAAAGAGCATCGAGGTTGAGTATATCTCTCGTTGGTGGCGCTGTTACTCTTGTGTCGATCGTTGAAGACGAATTGGTGTCGACTGTCGAGACGGTCGTTTCTTCAACTGCGACGTTTTTTGTTTTCATCGCTGCATAAAATGGAATGATAAAACAATAAAAAGACTCGCTAGAGAAGCCTTCATCCCGATTCATAATTTTATTATCATTAACAATGTATAATAGCTCTTACAATCTACTAAAACTGTTGCATTTGATTGGCTGTGATCAAGTTATTGTTATGTCAATGTGATGCTTGTAGAAGTTTTTATATGAATTAGAACTCTTATCTATAAATATGCTTTAACTACTAACAACATTCCATGAACATTCGAGAAGAGAAGCTGTTAGTCTATTGTCATTAAACATTATCTGTTACGACCTGCTATATTTCAACTTCGTATTGACACTAAGAGACAAGAGCAACGGACAAACGGAAATACAGACGAAGAGATACAGAGAGAGAGAGAGTGTGTGTGTGTGTGTGTGTGCGTTGTGTGTGTGTGTGTTTGTGTGTGTGAGCTATAGAGATACAGAACGAAAGGAAAAAGGGAGAGAGGAGAAAAAGAGCGAGGTTAAGAGGGACAGAGAGAGAAAGAGAGAGAGAGAGAGAGCGCTATAGAGATACAGAAAGAAAGGGAAAAGGGAGAGAGGAGAAAGAGATCGAGGTTAAGAGGGAAAGAGAGAAAGAGAGAGAAATGATGATGATGATGATGATGATGAAGATGGTGATAATGATGATGATGATGATGATGATGAAGATGATGATGATGATGATGATGATGATGAAGATGGTGGTGATGATGATGATGATGATGATAAAGATGATGATGATGATGATGATGAAGATGGTGATGATGGGGATGATATTGATGAGGATCATGATGATCATGATGATGGTGGTGGTGGTAGATCAATCTAGCCAAACATAAATTGTTCTTTTTAAAGTTGATTGGTACATTTTAATTAGATCACCTTTGCAGACGGGTGTAGATTGTGACCACGTGACCTGACCGCCCTTGGTGCTCTGCACGCACTGTAACGTGTCGTGACCTTGAAGGCGATGACCTTCTTTACAATCGTACTTGATCTTTGACCCGTACCGGAACCAGTTTCCCGTTCTGCGTCCATTTGCAGGGCGTCCAGGATCGAGGCAAAACCCTTTATTCGCTATGGATAAAGGGAGAATGAGAAAAGAAAATGTTATATACATTGTATATATACGAAGAGACCGAACATATTCCTCGAAGTAGAGAAGGGGAAACAAAGCATTATAGTACGGGAGCCAGGGGGGGTCAACCTAGCTGGAAGGGAAACCAATTTTCATATGCACAGATGTAAAGATCGCATAGCTCCACATAACAAATCGACCGTCTGGCATGTTCTAAGTGGTGGGTGTGGCCAGGGAGCCCCTCCCCAAAAGCGGCCCTTTGACGACAAATTAGTATTTTGTAAATAATATTGTAAGGAAACATCAAACCACCATGAGTTTGGTGTCATATGAAAGAAAATTAAATTATCTACATTTTGATACCTATTTCAACGAAATTAAGATTAATTTACATAGCAAATTTAAGTTAAAAACATGATTTTTGGTGATTTTTTCGAAATATTGAATTTTATCAAAAAAGATTATTTTCCATATATCAAAATTGGAGAGGTGCATTTTTTCATAACTTTCCAGGAATTTGCTTATGTACAATGACAATATCCTGTGCGAGGAGAGGCTTATATATCTTTTCAATAAAAAGTTATAGCAATCCAAAGTCATTGATTTGATTTCCACAAAAACAACATTTTTGCCCACATGTGTATTAACTGTATGCATATACGTGCATTAGTGTATTAAGGACCCATTTGGTGTGTTTACATCGAGTTTTAAAGATAACTTTTAACTAAAACCTCTTATCACCATGTATTTGGTGTCAAAAGATGGATAATTAAAATACCTTCATCCTGATATCAATTTCAATGAGTGATGTAGTGTGTGAAATATAAATTTTGAGCCAAAAGGTGCTTTATTGTAGATATTCCTCTGATTTTGGCCAGTATCTCGGTATATTAACTGGACAAAAGTGATTAGACATTTAGTAGTGCAGAAAATTCAAAGGATTTGGAGCGCTGAGTGCAATTGATAAGTTCTTCTGTACTCTGGGCTGTTTCAGGAAATGTGGACATTGGCAGTTGCCTCCCCAGGCGCGGATCCAGGGGCCAGGGGCCTTGCCCCTCCCCAAAAAGAGAGAGAGAGAGAGAGAAAGAAGGGAAATGAAAAGAAGAGAGAAAGGAAAGAAAGAAGAGGAAGTGGGAAAGAAAAGGGAAATAGGAGATCGGGGGCGAAATGGCCTTGCCTCCCAGGTTTTGCCTCCCCCAGCAACAACAAAAAGAGAGAGAAGGAAGGAAAGGGAAAGAAAAAAGAAAAAAGGAGATAAAGGGAATGAAATAAAGAGGACGAAGAAAAGAAGGGGGTATCAGTTGCGATTCTCCCGCCAACAAGTTGTGGATCGGGGATGGGAACCTAAAGGCCCTTGCCTTTCCCTCCCCCTGCCAAAGAAGGGGTGAAGGGAAAGGCAAAGAGGAGAGCTAAAAGGGAACAAAAACGAGGAAGAAGAAAAGAAAAGGATGAAAACAATTTTAATACCTACCCTGAGCTTACGGGGGCTCTGCCCCCTGGAATCCACCTAGGGCCCTAAGGCAGGCCCTTGGATGCTAATCTGATCGTAATCAAATGCCTAAAACCCCTGAGCTTCCGGGGGCTCTGCACCCTGGACCCCACCTAGGGCCCTAAGGCGGGTCTCTGGATGCTATATCTGATCGTAATCAAATGCCTAAAACCACTGAGCTTCCGGGGGCTCTGCACCCTGGACCCCACCTAGGGCCCTAAGGCGGGTCTCTGAATGCTCATCTGACCGCAATTTAATGCTTAAATCCCTGAGCTTCGGGGCTCCGCCCTGGACCCCACGCCTATTAGTGACCTGCTAGAGTCAAAAATAATAATACGCTTAATACGCTTGAAATGATCAGTTGTAGCACATTTACTAGCTTGAAATTGCAAAGTATTACATGCAGATTTCCATTTCTTCTTTTCTTTTTGCCCACATCCCAATTAAAATTCAATAAATAGAAGTAATCAAAGATTGTCTATGACAGTGTCCCTGGTGGAACTGTAACTCGAACGCTGTTTCAAAGGAAACAATCTACGACAAGTTTGCATTTTATTTTATTTTAATTTAAAAAAATGTTATTCTATGTTCAAAAGGACCATATGATTTATGCAACGGGCATGATAGAACTTTAATGTAGACGGTGATGTGTTACCAAAATTATAAGCTGGTACCTAATGACATTTTCCAATCATCAAATCGTGAGATCCTTAGAAGGGGGCAGGAGGCGCGGATCCAAGATTTCTTAGGGAGGGCCCAAATTTGAAATTGTGCGAGCCAAATATTGGTACGTAATGGTGACCACTAAAGCAGTGGCGTAATGAGCAAAATCGTTTGGGTGGGGCAGAAGAAAAAAATCCGCATCACCACCACTCTTACATGCAGGCCCCGCTGAACGTTTCTCAAAGTGGGTGGGGGAGAGCTAAAGTATTTACGATCATGAAGAGCGTAGCGTAAATGGGCGTTGGGTCTAGGGGCAAAGCACCGGCGGGGTCAAGGCGGAGCCCCAGGAAGCTCGGGGCGTGTGGGCATTTAATTACGGTCAGATGGCATTTTTTATACTTTATTTGTGACACTGGCAGGAAAATAATTGGCGTTTGGTCCAGGGGGCGGAGCCCCCGAAAGTTTAGGGGTTGGGGCATTAAATTACCATCAGGTGAGCATCCAGGGGCCGCCTTAGGGCCCTAGGTTGGGTCCAGGGCAGAGCCCCGTAAGCTCAGGGTTTTAGGCATTTAATTACGGTCAGATGAGCATATTTTGATACCTTATTTGTGACTCTGGCAGGTCACTAATTGGCGTGGGGTCCAGGGCGGAGCCCCGGAAACTCAGGGTTTTATACATTACGATCAGATTAGCATCAAAGGGCCTGCCTTAGGGCCCTAGGTGGATTCCAGGGGCAGAGCCCCGTAAGCTCAGGGTAGGTATTAAATCACGGCCATATAAGGGGGAGGCAAGGACCTGTCGCCCCCACACCTTGTTGGCGGGGAAAATCACTCATGATCTCCCCTACCTTTCTTCTTCCTCTTTTTTCCTTTCCTTCTTTCTCTTTTAAGTTTGCAGGGGGGGAGAGGGGCAAGGGCCTTTCGGTCCCCCCGATCCATACATTGTTGGCCGAATTAATCGCAACTGATCTCCCCTTGTTTTCATCCTTTTCTTTTCTTCTTCCTCTTTTTTGTTCCCTTTTAGCTCTCCTCTTTCCTTTCCTTTCCCCTTTTTATTTTGGGGGGGGGAGGGGAGAGGCAAGGGCCTTTAGGTTCCATCCCAGATCCTCAACTTGTTGGCGGGAGAATCGCAACTGATACCCCTTCTTTTCTTCGTCCTCTTTATTTCATTCCCTTTATCTCCCTTTTTCCTTTTTCTTTCCATTTCCTTCCTTCTCTCTTATTTTTTGCTGGGGGAGGTAACAACCTGGGAGACAAGGTCATTTCGCCCCCGATCTCCTATTTCCCCTTTTCTTTCCCACTTCCTCTTCTGCTTTCCCTTTCTCTCTTCTTTTCATTCCCTTCTTTTCCTTCTCTCTCTCTCTCTCTCTCTCTCTCTCTTTGGCGGGGGAGGGGGGGGGCAAGGCCCCTGCCCCTGGATCTGCGCCTGGGGGAGGCAACTACCAATGTCCACATTTCCTGAAACATCCCAGAGTACAGAAGAACTGATCAATTGCACTCAGCGCTCCAAATCCTTTGAACTTTCTGCACTACTAAATGTCTAATCACTTTTGTCCAGTTAATATACCGAGATACTGGCCAAAATCAGAGGAATATCTACAATAAAGCACCTTTTGGCTCAAAATTTATATTTCACACACTACATCACTCATTGAAATTGATATCAGGATGAAGGTATTTTAATTATCCATCTTTTGACACCAAATACATGGTGATTAGAGGTTTTAGTTAAAAGTTATCTTTAAAACTCGATGTAAACACGCCAAACAGGTCCTTAATACACTAATGCACGTATATGCATACAGTTAATACACATGTGGGCAAAAATGTTGTTTTTGTGGAAATCAAATCAATGACTTTGGATTGCTATAACTTTTTATTGAAAAGATATATAAGCCTCTCCCTCGCACAGGATATTGTCATTGTACATAAGCAAATTCCTGGAAAGTTATGAAAAATGCACCTCTCAATTTTGATATATGGAAAATAATCTTTTTGATAAAATTCAATATTTCAAAAAAATCACCCAAAATCATGTTTTTAACTTAAATTTGCTATGTAAATTAATCTTAATTTCGTTGAAATAGGTATCAAAATGTAGATAATTTAATTTTCTTTCATATGACACCAAACTCATGGTGGTTCGATGTTTCCTTACAATATTATTTACAAAATACTAATTTGTCGTCAAAGGGCCGCTTTGGGGAGGGGCTCCCCCTGGCCACACCCACCACTTAGAACATGCCAGACGGTCGATTTGTTATATGGAGCTATGCGATCTTTACATCTGTGCATATGAAAATTGGTTTCCCTTCCAGCTAGGTTGACCCCCCCTGGCTCCCGGACTATTACCCCGGAGCTCAGATAATTGGAAAAAGGCAGAAGGCAGACAACAGTCACCTATAGAGAAAAGAACGGGATAATCATCGTCCAACCCATTCATATTCACCTTTTCTTAATAATCACAATAGATGTTTAAATTTTTTAATTTTAAACTCACAACAATATCATGTACATTTCATGTTTGTAAAGAGATCTATTTCATAATCATTTGAAATAAATATGTATGCCCTTTTCAATTCTTTATATAATAGAAATTAATCAGTTATGAGTGTTCAGCTTTTCGAAACATCGGGTACGACAAAAATATGTAAATGATTTATGACGGAAGAAAATACAACATAATTTGAGAAGCAATGACACAATATAGTTGAAACGTAATGGGGAAAAGAAGGGGGTGATAAAGAGCTAGATATAATTAATTAAAGTAAGACTATAAGTTATCATTTTCTGGAGGAATATAAGAAATTATTATCTATATGAGGCTTCCAAGGGGTACAATAAATCAGTGTATTCAATATCTTTAGCGCAGTACCCGGATGACCGACCAGTATTGTTTTCGTATTGCTCAGTCATCCGGGAACTCATGGCGATATCACACGAAATTAGCGCAAAATAAGCGCGCAAGGCAGGTTACGCTTATTTTGCGCTAATTTTTAAACAATGGATTATGTAAATGAGGGTTTAAACCATGGGTTAAGTTAAACCTCCTTTATGAATTCGGGCCAAAGCCATATTTACCGAGGTAAGTCAAAATTTTGTTAATTCGCTAGTTAGACTAATAATAGATAATAATAATAATATTGTATGGCTTTGTTTTCGTGTGATACAAGAAAATATTGCTTTTGCTAAGACAATATTAGACTCGTCTTTGACTCGTCTAATATTGTCATAGCTCCAGCAATATATTCTTGACTGTATCACACCCAAAGCCATCCAATATTATATAACTATCTGAAGAAAAGTATAGAGAAAATTATCTTACTGTTGTAAACAGAAATCATATCGTCAGTTCCCTGGGAACACGTCGGCCCTCCACAAGTTTGATATCTAGCGCCCCCACACGGGCAAGAGCACATCGCGTCAGTGGGCGAAAGCGTGAGCACATCGTTATGGTTACCACAGCCGCAGTGCATGGAATCGAACGTCCAAGCGAAATGGTAGCCGCCGTCACGGCAGTTTCGGAGGCAGGCATCGACGGTCATGCTGCTGGAGAAGAAGGCATTGGTATGGAGGATGCTTGAGTTTGGTTTGCTGAAGCACCCAAGATAGTCAGGTTCTGTGAGAAGTAAAAAATGATAATTAATAATAATTTAAGCTTTGTATAGCGCACATATCTGCCTATAATAGCACTCAAGGCGCACAAAAAGATTAACTACTAACATTTCAAATACAAAAAATAAACAAACTAATAATAAATCAACAAATCAAATGACAAATGCAAATTACAGATTCAGTAAGAAATCGAAATGACAACAAATATGTCTATGAGAGTTAATCATATATTTCCTTCATAAGGTAGGTCTTTAGATTCGTGTGGAATAGTTCAATTGTTTTGCTTGATTTAATGTATGAAGGGAGTGCATTCCACAAACGCGGGGCTGCTACAGAGAAAGACCTGTAGCCCCAAGACCGCCTCGTTCGAGCTTCCTGGAACTGGTGGACATTTCCTAAACGCAGACCAAGTCTAGAAGATCTCTTCTCATCCAGTAGATCTGACTAGAAGGAATCAATCAAGATTCATGATTGATTAAAACATTATCTCCGCAGCCGGATAGCTGAATTCATAATGATATTTTACAGATATAAAAAACAGCCAGAGTTAGCCTACAATATACTACGTATATGTACAAATAAACTCCAACATTGGATATGTTTCTGTAATTCATTTGGTTAAATAATCTGAAGAAACATAAATTATGGAGGGTATTAACAGTGCAAAAGATTCGATTTAAAAGACGTTCCAATAATTAAACTGAGTTAAATTGAATTCAATTGAGACGGAATTTATTTCTTTAAAATTAAAAATGGAAGCCTGAAGACGGAATTACAATGTACATGGGGGGGGGGGTGGGGTTAGTGAAATTAAATGTAAAATAAACAAGAACTGAAAAGGAACATAAAAATACAATGGCAATGATTAATATGCATCTCATTTTTGTTATACTCATATTTTACCATATTTAAAGGTAAAGACCAGTTTTGGAAACACCCCTCTCTCAAAAAAATGAAATGAAAGCTCTCATTACCAATCATGTGAAAGAATATGTTTTGACTAATACGTGATGATACAAATTTTGCCGGGAAAGTCGGGAAACCGCCTACTAATTGATATATTTGGTAAATTATTATATCTATTGGGACCAAATAGATATCGCGCACGTGGTCGCGTAGTCCCATATACATCGTTCTGTGTACAGTGCTTGTAACTTTACCAAGACTGGGCCAAATTTCTTATCATTTTGATGATTCCAGAACCTTGCAGTACACACCAATACTTATATGCTAGATGATCAACCTTTTCTGATCGATTCCACAACGTTTCTTTCACAATGCAATCGCATGACCAGAACTGGTCTTTATCTTTAAACTTCATACGGGAAAACTAGAATTATAAGCTAATCTGATTTTTTTATTTTTCTGATAACAAATAGTTTAACTATTTTATTCTGTACTTAAAATCACATGGACGTATGAAATACTGTAAAAGCAGATACTCTCGTGATCTAATACGTGAATGTTTAACAAGGGACATTTTGTTTGTTTGATTTGATTTTTTGCATTTTCAACATAATAAAAGATAATATAAAAAGTACATATATATAAATTTTTAAAGCCAAAATATATTTATTATCATATCATAACATAAATCAATTAAATAACTATACCTTTAAAAGACCACATAGTTGACAAATCATATCAAAATTGAAAAATGCAGAAAACTGCTATGTTTGCGGGAATAACTGCGACTGCAAAAAAATCAGGGTTGCGCCAGGTGGTTCAATGATTATTTCGCGTCGCGGCATGAAATTTCAAGGAAGACCCCGCAATTGTGGTGCTAACTCCGCAATTGCGGTGCCAAGCAAAATGAATGAGAACAGAAACGAAAAATAGTCCGGGACTACGCAGTGGAGCGAATTAATGAATATTCACGCTATGGCTAGTACGGGGCTAAGCAAAGTACGGGGTTAAAGAGAAGGTTCATTGATTTTAAAAACTAACTTTATTGTCATTATTGCAAAGGTGACACTTTGATTTGACAAGGTTATCAAAATTCAATGCTTGGAAACATTCGAAGTAATGATTATTATGAATTACAAAACGCTTAAATACAGCCCCGGCATAGCACCTGAAATGCTCTCCGATCGCTGCTGAGATGTGTGACGTCACATGTTGAACATGATTTGCACAAGCAGACGATGTCCCATGACATCTCACACATTTTCAGTGCCTGTTTCGTCATCTTCTCTTCAGTTATTTCTCTTACTTCACTACCGTCAGGCTAAATGTTTAATCTATTGCCTCACTCTAAACCCTGCGCATGGTATTATTTTGATGAAAAATGCAGCGATAAAAATAAAGGAATCCGTCGCTTGTAAACAAAATAAGACGCCATTGTATTTTCAGCTGCATACACCGCGGTATGTTCGGCGTTTCAAGAGGAACAAATGCGTCCATGCTATCATTCCGGGGTTTTAAATTTGAAAGTGTGGTTTCTTTGATTGTTCATTAACCCCTATCCTGTGTATTTACAAACAAAAGAATTTAGTTATCAGAATCGGTTTCATATCCCTTTTGAATGGTGTAAAATTCCATCACATTTATATACACTAAACTCATTATAATTTGAGAACAAATAGCATTGCAATTATGTTCATTCTTTATGGGATGTCGTCTGCTTGGGCAGGATTGGTTCATATTTCTGGCGAATCTCTCGCATTTCCCAAATGCTATGGAGGTGGTTTTATTTGTATTTTTATAAATCACCCGATATGTAGTTGACCTAAAACTTGTACGATGGCCATCTTTTAGCTTACCAGTTTCTAGTAATACACTATTTGCCATATTTATGATTTTCTTTGAACCCGCACTTTAAGCAAAACAAGTGTGAAAAGAGTAGAAGGGGCCAGCTAACCCCGTACTATAGGTGGGGCTAGCCCACTTTGGTAAAAACGTGTCTGAACAGAAAGTGGAATAAGCTTGACCCCGGACTATAGGTGGGGCTAAGACCACCCCTTTAACCCCACCTAAAGTACGGGGTTAAGCAAATTTTTGCCAGTGTGAAAAGAAAGTGGAATAAGCTTAACCCCGGACTATAGGTGGGGCTAAAACCCCCCCTTTAACCCCACCTATAGTACGCGGTTAAGCAACATTTTGCCAGTGTGAAAAGAAAGTGGAATAAGCTTAACCCCGGACTATAGGTGGGGCTAAGACCCCCCTTTAGCCCCACCTATAGTACGGGGTTAAGCAAAACTTTGCCAGTGTGAAAACAAAAGTCAGTAGTAGGATTGAATCGTGATTTACAAGGGCCTGCGTCTGTAGACTATCTTCAACCTCAAAGTCAGTCCATGCCAGAATATAACTACTTGACCCTATAGGAGCACCTAAATAAATTTCCTCGAATTTCCTTGCGCTGCATCCTTTTTTGCCCAGGTCGAATCCAATGCACGCTGCAAAGCTCATCATATACGAATTCAATTCAATGATTTTTTATTTTATTTTATGCCAAATAAAACCAATTCCTTTTTTCTCGTCCCCAGTCCCTTTTTTCAGCCTTCTCTCATTGTTTAGTTTGTGTTATTTTGACATTTGTATCTGATTTTAGAACCATTTTCTTTATAGAAAAGAAAATTTAAATATCGAATGGCATCAGAGTCTGCTTCCCTCTCCTAATTTTTGAAAAAAACTTGGACGAGAAACTAAAAATCAATTACTTGGACTTACCTTAATTCCATAGTGCTGCCATTAAAACTCTCAACAAGGGATAATAAGCGAAATGGAGAGGTAAAATGTGAGTCCCAGATAAGTTAGGTTTTTGCAAAATGTTGCGTTTTGGTAACTACTTGCATGTCAATTTTTTACAACATGTATTTGTCGGCTTATTTTGTACTACTTAGATTCTTGTCGGAAAACCTTTACAAATTACCTTTTGTTTTTCTTTCCGGAAATAAATATTTACCACCTGTCGACTCTAGCCGCAAATCTCCGTTCTTTCGTTTGCCAATTTTGAGCATTGCCCAAATCTCACCCCCCCCCCCTCCCCTACACGCATTTGAAATAGTTTTGCCCCAGCACCCCTCGGCAATTGAACAGGTTGAGATGGAATCTGGTAAAATTTCTGAAAAGGGGAACTATGGGAATAAAATAGAATAAATGCTCAACGGGCTATATGAGATAATATCCCAGCAGTAATTGAGTTATTGACAGTTTTTGACCCTTTAGGGATATGTTGATTGGAAGCGAATCATATCAGAATACATGAATGAGCTAAGATAATAAGAAGAATCTAAAGGCATCATTGCAATTGAAATCGTTCATGCTTTGTTATGTGAGTTGAAAATGAACAAGTTTTACAACGCAATAATGTTATGATTGTGATCCTTTTGAAAATGTAATCGATTTATGAACTATCATGATAATTATCGGAAATTCTTTTTACTGCGAATGTGAAGGTATTTTGTTTTACCCGTTGATTAAACACTTCTATCAACAAAAAAATAGTTAGCACTTTAGGCCCAAAATATGAAATTATTCAAACGCTAAACATAATTGAATGAAACAGCGTTTTTGCTTCCAAAGTATTCTGTCGGTAACAAGATCTAGACCGACACCACAATATGAAAATGTTCTTTAGATGTCTCTAGTGATTAGTTTGTTAGGTTCTGCTGTGATGTTCTTAAAATGCATTTATTACCCCTCCCTTCTCCCCCTTCCCCCTAGCCGGTATCGCACCTCGATCACCCCTTCCTCTTGTCTATAATCACTTTACCCTGTCCTGAATTAACCCCTCCTCGAAACAAAAGAACAATCCTTTTCATGGGCGTGTGCAGGAGTTTTTTTATTGGGGGCGGGGGCGGAGGCTGAAACATAATGTTTTGGGTCCCAATTAGACCGAAACCAGCGCAGTCAGCGCAGGGTCTAACGGCGTGGGGGTATATAGGAAGCTCCGGGGCTTTCGCTGCCAGGTAGAATGTCAGAGGTAAAATGTCAAAGGTTAAAATGCACTATATGCACTTTACTATTGAGAATGCACCCCCCCCCCCTTTCTCCTACCATATATGACATCTCACCCTTTCCTTAAAATAACCCCTCCCCAAAACAAAACTGGACTCCTGAAAAGGGGCCATGTTACCCTTTGATTTCTATTGCTTGCAGATGGATTCCCTACATGCAGTTGTAAACTCTTCAGACAACGTGGAAATGAAAATCACTTACCAGATTACAATCTAATAAGATTTTGACACCTAATGCAAACCAGAGAATTCGTCATTTGTTTGGTGGAAATTATATTACAATTTCCTTATTAACAATGTAGCATTAGATGTAAACACGTGGATCTCTGTTGTTTGAATTGCGTATTTTGTCTTTATTTTGATATTGAGTGTGAACGTACATTTTGTTTTGTTTTTGTGGCTTCCAGAGGCAAACTCATGATTCCCCATCCCAAAGTTAAAATATGAAAATAAGGAACAGGTCTACCCCTCCCACCCTTCTTCCTCTCTCTCTCTCTCTCTCTCTCTCCCCCCTCTCCCTCTCTCTCTCTCCCTCTCCCCTCTCTCTCTCTCTCTCTCTCTCTCTCTCTCCCTCTCTCTTTCTCTCCCTCCACCTCTCTCTCTCTCTCTCTCTCTCTCGATTAAAGCCGATAGTGCCCGATGTAACAGGAAATTGGGCTTTGATACTGTCGAGACCGCAAGAGTTTTACGAGAGTTTAGAAAATAGGTTAATACATCGTGGCACAAAGACGTATGTACGGCTCGGAAGGTAATAAATGTAAGTGATTATCATTACTAAATGTAATGATCCAAAGTGTTATGATAATGATAGTTTCATATGGAAGCCTCATCAGAATCAATGCTGCTCTTCTTCAAGACCCCTGCCTTTATCATTTTATTTATTTTGTTTTGTTTTTGTGGATTCCAGAGGCAAACTCATGATTCCCCATCCCAAAGTTAAAATATGAAAATAAGGAACAGGTCTACCCCTCCCACCCTTCTTCCTCTCTCTCTCTCTCTCTCTCTCCCCCTCTCTCTCTCTCTCTCTCGCTCTCCCCTCTCTCTCTCTCTCTCTCTCTTTCTCTCTCTCCCTCTCTCTTTCTCTCCCTCCATCTCTCTCTCTCTCTCTCTCTCTCTCTCTCTCTCTCGATTAAAGATGTAACAGGAAATTGGGCTTTGATACTGTCGAGACCGCAAGAGTTTTACGAGAGTTTAGAAAATAGGTTGATACATCGTGGCACAAAGACGTATGTACGGCTCGGAAGGTAATAAATGTAAGTGATTATCATTACTAAATGTAATGATCCAAAGTGTTATGATAATGATAGTTTCATATGGAAGCCTCATCAGAATCAATGCTGCTCTTCTTCAAGACCCCTGCCTTTATCATTGCCCCCATCAATTTCCTGGTACCCAATTTCACCATGGGTCTCCGGAGAGTGGCGAATTTGGATTAATGTATTGCCAGAGGGTATTAGTGCCGGAAATGAACCTCTCATAATAGCACGACACCTCCGCCCGATCTCACATTTTTGGTCTGCATTAAGGTACCTTGCTTGAATCCAGGCACCGATATAAATACATACATACATGACTTTATGTCTTATTAACGCGTACGTTGATGACAAAATAATTTGTTTACCATAATAAAATTGTCATTTGTTTCAATTCAGAAACAGGATGGTGATATTCGGCACAGGCTAGAGGCGGGAGGCCCCTTGCGTAAAGTGTGTTCATACACCGATGTATGCATGTAACTTGACGAGTGACAGGGTGATGCATGTCACTTTTTCCGTGATGAATTTGGACTTTGCCGCGCAACTATTTATATCTTTGATAAAAGTGTGACGTGACTGAAAAAAGGGTTGAAAAACACTGCATTGTAATACTCACTCTGGCAGACGACAGCAGCTCCGAATCCTACTCCGCAATCAGATAGATCTTGGTAGCTGCAATCCACCAGCCTAGACTCAGCTAAGCAAGAATTAAAACAAAAATAGGATGAATTATCGAGATGATTAGACGAGATTAAACTCGGATATTAGTAATCCGGGCCACGAATACCCAACCTTTTCCCCAAACAATGATTCAGTTACGATTAATGGTGCTTCATGTTAATGAAAACCGGGTCTTGTGTCCCTTTGTGTGTGTAATGTTGTGTGTTTTATGTACACTACTAGTATTTGCGTGTGAGTAATCATTATCATTATCAGCTAATTGATTACAGAAATAATATCTGTCAAGGAAATAGAAAGAACTGTCAGATATGATAGGCTAATCAGAACAGTCTAGGACACCGTGAAACACTATATTACAGTGCTATTCTGATCTCTTAAATTTGATAGCAAAAATATAACTGTTAAAGATTTGGGCAATGGTCTAATCATAAACAGACATCAATAATGTGAACAAGTTCGCAGCTTTAATTTCTGTCAGTTTTAGTTACATTAACATGGGTTTGGGGTCTGAATGATTTAGTACAGTTGTCAAATATTGAAAGTCAAAGGCGTCAAAACAATCTTCCAAAATGCGTATTTAGATAATTATGTCAACGAATAGACTTCTCTCCGAGCACAAATGTAGAACTTAAAGAGAAGGTTGAGCTCTGGGGAGAGGTGAACAATGATTTGTGAGCGTTTTCATTGTTATTATGCAAGTGTGGTAGAACATCAGATAAAAAATGTTCCTTTAAAAGCATGGCTCTTCAAAGGCCTTCATATTCTAAATATGACATGAAACAGCTTAAAAACGAGGACCACATTTTTATGCCACATGTTTGTGTAGTCCCATTATTTTCCCATATACATCTTTCTGTGTACAGTGCTTGTTACGTTTACCAAGACTGGGCCAAATTTCTTACATTTTGATGATTCCAGAACCTTGCAGTACACACCAATACTTGCTACGTGATCAACTTTTTCTGATCGATTCCACACCGTATCTTTCACAAAGCAATCGCATGACCAGAACTCAACTTTATCTTTAATGGCATAGATACATACATGTAACATTATTGACAAAAGTATATGAGGATAACCCTTGATAAACATAGCCTCTATGGCCATGGTCGATGGTGTGGGTTATGTAATGCCGATTGCTGTGTCAACCAGTGTCAACCATTTTCTATAAAATATGTACTTCTATTCTAAACTGAAAAGATTGGATTTTCTGCTTCTTCTTCCCTCTTCTTCCAATATTCAAAATTAAACACTATCAAAACACTTACTTCCTTCGCAGTCTAGAGATACTGCGTAGTACGATCTGGTATCCGATCCGAACACCGAATCGGTGTTGAGTGCGAAAGCGGCATCCGGGAAACCGAGGTTCCGACACACGACGCGGGCTTCGTGTCCGTCGAACCCGTCAACGCAGAAGTTAATCCATTCTTTGTACTCGAAGCTGAACTCCTCCACAATACCGTCGTGAAGAGACGAACCATTACGGAGACGAAGTTCTGATTTAAACAAAAGTAATTGTAAAATGTAATTGTTTATCAGTCTATTTTGTTTGTTATAGCGCTCAGAGACTTTGGTGGTAAGCGCTTTATAAGCAACGTTTTTATTATTATTATTATTAAAAGGAAAAAATAAAATAAATAATAATATTCTGAGTTTAAATAGCGCTAAATACATCGACAATAGCGCTTTACAGATATTCTGACCCTGGCTATTGGATTCAGTACCCGCACTCAATATATATGTACATTCTCCACTCTCTGGGGAGTATTTTAGCCAGTCGACATTTGACAGAAGCCCTGAATGCTGAAAAAACTCAAACGACTTTCGCATCCTATGCCAGGTACCCAAAATGTGGCAAAAGTGGATTAATGCCTTGTCAGAGGAAACTAGTCCCGGGCCGGGATTCGAACCCCTAACTCTTAGATTGAAATTCAAGTGAATGAACCATTATACCACGACACCTCCGAATTTGATAGATAGATAAATATATAAATACATACAGATAGATAGATAGACAGATATATAGATAAACAAATAGACAGCCGAATAGATATGTAAATAGATAAATAATAAATAATATATAGATACATATATATATATAAATATAAATTATACAGATAGATTATATACAAATAGACAGACAGATATATAGGTAGATAGATAGATATATATGTAGATAGAGAAATTGTTTATTGGTAATTTTCGTTTTTTGTTGTTGATAAAATGAACGTCGTTGCCGGAAAGCAGAATTGAAAGGATTTTAAAATCACAGAGTGTATACAAAATCTATCAGTACTCACAGGCATAGATGATCATGATAAGAAAGGGCATTTTAAAATATCTTTAATAAGTTCAATAAATGCGATAAGAGGTGATTTTAAGAATAAAACAAGCAAATAAACAAACAAAATACAAAAATACAAAGCTACCTTAAACGGGAAGGGGTATCCATATTAGCCTCAGTAAGGGCAATTCGTAAACATTTAATCAAATTAGATAGGGACATTACAGTTTCATTAATATTCTTAGTTAAATAGGGTAACATGAATGTTATCATACCCAATTAGTATGATGGGGGATACATGATTTGACGTTATTTAAATATTCAAATAAGGAATACACCCCTTCACGATTAAGGCCGCCATTTTAATTTGCGAGTAAACATTGCGTCATCATGTTTTCAGACGCGCATGTATTGTTGCGTCACTGCCTGCGCTGCGCGGCCACACCGTATCGAAACATGCGCTTTGCATGCTACATAAAATAAAAGTTACTCGCAATTTAAAATGGCGCCCATGTCAGCGCATGCGCACTCTTGTAACCGTGAAAGGGTGTATTATATAAGGTTTTTGTATCTTTGGGCAAACCTTTTATATCAGATTACAATATACACAGCAATTTAATTAATATGTACCTCTTTTTCAATGAGGCCATGAATATATGAAGAAATTAACACGTCCAATGAGTTCCAAGAAAACCCAAAGAAGACTGACTATTTGAAATATCAGCACGATCTGATGACATGTATGATTTTGTTGAGTAATTATTATAAGCATTTATTTATCAATTCATTTGTACATAATCAGTATCGTTATAAAAAGAACTCATTGCCACAGTTACATCACCAATACGACACTGTGACACACCCATTCAATGATTAATGAATTATTAAATCCTTCAAGGGATTCCTACATACATGTATATGATTCTGAAATTGTCACTTTCAGCGGCCATCGTGTACTTAGTTAGAGGCCAAAATATGAACCAGTAGCTATATCTTAATCGTAAACAGGAAGTCAAGTCGGATCATAGCAGGTCACATTACGGTAATACGAGATTGACTTTAATGTGAATATTGTTTATATTCGAGCTCGTAACACGTGCCTGTAATTACAAGGATTGATTATAACTCTGAAAGCTACTTTCTTGAATGCTGTAGCAGTACTTGAGTACCAGCGTAAGCTTAAGCATCCTACAATGTTGCCCATAAAGTCAGGCGCGGATCCAGGGGGGAGGCCGAGCGGGCCTTGGCCCCCCAGCAAAAAAAAAAAAAAAGAGAGAGAGAGAGAAAAAGAAAAGAAGGAAGAAGAAAAGAAAAGGGGGAAAAGAAGGAGATCGGGTGAGGGGCCGAAAGGGCCTTGCCTCCCAGGCTGTTGCCTCCCTCATCCCCCAGCAAAAAAATAAGAGAGAAGGAAGGAAAGGGAAAGAAAAAGGAAAAGAGGAGATAAAGGGAAGGAAAAAAGAGGAATAAGAAAATAAAAGAAGGGGGATATCAGCTGCAATTTTCCCGCCAACAAGTTGTGGATCGGGGGGCCCTTGCCTCTATCCCCCCGCCCCAAAAAAAAAGAGAGGAGGTAAATGGAAAGAGGAGAGCTAAAAGGAACAAAAGACGAAGAAGAAAAGAAGGGAGATCAGTTGCGATTAATTCCGCCAACCACGTGTGGATCGGGGAGGGGAGCCTAAAGGCCCTTGCTCCCCCACAGCAAACCTAAAAGAGAGAGAAGGGAAAGGGAAACTTGCTGAAATGACACAATTTTCTCGAGTTTTTTCCTCACTTTTTTAGTAAATTATATTTTTTCATGCGTTGGTTGGAAAATAACAAATTCCTAATTTAACAGGCAGGCAAGAAATTTCCGAGTTTTTTCCTCACTTTTTAGTAAATTATACTCTTTTATGCGTTTGTTGGAAAATAACAAATTCCTAAATTTACAGTCAGGCAAGAAATTTCCGACTTTTTTCCTCACTTTTTAGTAAATTATACTCTTTTATGCGTTTGTTGGAAAATAACAAATTCCTAACTTTACAGTCAAGCAAGAAATTTCCGAGTTTTTTCCTCGCTTTTTAGTAAATTATACTTTTTTATGCGTTTGTTGGAAAATAACAAATTCCTAAATTTACAGTCAGGCAGGAAATATGCTTATTTAGAGGCCTAAATGTCAGGGCCCGCGGAACTCCGGGGCTCGAGCCTCGAGGGCCTCGAGCCCCCCAATTTTTTTGAAAAATTATACTAAAGAAAAATAGAAAGAAAGAAAGAATATTGACCTGCCAGTGTCACAAAATAATAGGGTATAAAAATATGCTCATCTGACCGGGATTAAATGCCTATAACCCCTGAGCTTCCAGGGGCTCTGCCCCCCTTGATTCCACCTAGGGGTCTAAGGCGGGCCCCTGGATGCTCATCTGACGGTAATTTAATGCCTAAAACCCCTGAGCTTCTGGGGGCTCCGCCCCTAGACCCGACGCTAATTAGTGTCCTGCTAGTGTAATAAGGTATAAAAAATGCTCATCTGACAGTAATTAAACGCCTAAAACCCCTGAGCTTCTGGGCCTCCGCCCCCTGGACCCGACGCCAAATAGTGTCCTGCTTCTATCAATAAGGTATCACAAAAATGCTCAACTTAACATAATTAAACGCATAAAACTCCTGTGCTTCCGGGGCTCTGCACCCTGGACCCAACCTAGGGCCCCAAGGCGGGCCCCTGGATACTCACCTGACTGTAATTTAATGCCTAAAAACCTTGAGCTTCCGGGGGCTTCGCCCCCTGGACCCCTCGCCAATTAGTGACCTGCGAGTGTCACAAATAAGGTATAAAAATATGTTCATCTGACCGTAATTAAATGCCTAAAACCCCCGAGCTTCCGGGGGCTCCGCCCCCTCGACCCCACCAGGGGCCCTAAGGCGGCCCCTGAATACTTATCTGACCGTAATAAAATGCCTAAAACCCCTGAGCTTCTGGGGGCTCCGCCCCCTGGACCCCACACCTATTATTGTCCTGCCAGTGTCACAAATAAGTTATCAAAATATGCTTATCTGACAGTAATTAAACGCCTAAAACCCCTGAGCTTCTGGGCCTCCGCCCCCTGGACCCGACGCCAAATAGTGTCCTGCTTCTGTCAATAAGGTATCACAAAAATTCTCAACTTAACATAATTAAACGCATAAAACCCCTGTGCTTCCGGGGGCTCTGCAACCTGAACCCAACCAAGGGCCCCAAGGCGGGCCCCTGGATACTCACCTGACTGTAATTTAATGCCTAAAATCCTTGAGCTTCCGGGGGCTTCGCCCCTGGACCCCTCGCCAATTAGTGACCTGCGAGTGTCACAAATAAGGTATAAAAATATGTTCAGCTGACCCTAATTAAATGCCTAAAAACCCCTGAGCTTCCGGTGCTCCGCCCCTCGACTCCACCAGGGGCCCTGAGGCGGCCTTGAATACTTAACTGACCGTTATAACATGCCTAGAACCCCTGAGCTTCTGGGGGCTCCCCCCTGGACACCACGCCAATTAGTGACCTGCGAGTCACAAATAAGGTATCTAGATATGCTCATCTGACCGTAATTAAGTGTCTATAAAACCCCTAAGCTTCAGAGGGTCTAAGGTACGCCCCTGAATGCTTATCTGGCCGTAATTAAATGCCCATATCCCCTGAGCTTCCAGGGCCTCCGCCCTTTGATCCCCGCCGGCGCTTTGCCCCTAGACCCCACGCCAATTTTCGCTACGCTCTACTTGATCACAAATACTTTAGCGTTCCCACCCACTTTGAAAAACGTTCAGTGGGGCCTAGAGGTAAGAGTGGGGAGATGCAGATTTTTGTCTGCCCCAAAAAAAAAACCGTTTTGCTCATTACGCCACTGCTGGTCACCATTACGTACCAATATTTGGCTCGCATAATTACAAATTTGGGCCTCCCCCCCTAAGAAATCCTGGATCCGCGCCTGCATAAAGTTGTGTTGTGGGGGTTTTTGTGCATCTTTTCATGAAGTGACTGCAGCATTGTACTTTGTTCTTGATCGGTAATGCTTATATTTAAGGAAACCTCACCCCAGAAAATAACTTTAGTTATTCTGAGAGATTTATTGTATTCTTGCCCATTGATCTTCAAGATTCCCTTCCAAAGTGTTTGAAAGAGGTATAAAGCTAGAATAGTATATAGTTTGTCATAAATTCTCAGCAAGACATGGGCATCGCCATTTACTTGATAATGTGACGTCTTATGCGAAGTCTTTAGGAAGTAAATTATTTCAAATTTATGGATGCTTCCTTTTTCAGGTGTGTGTGGTGATGAAGCATTTCATTCACCTGCTATTATCTTTTGTACTACAATTGCCAGAACGCAAATTACATAAAGTGGTTGGTGCTCTTCTGGGCTAAAGGTTTTAATACCATAAATGAAATAGATATGTCAAGTGCTATATTTTAGTATTTTTAATAAACGATTTTGAATTGTTTCCCTGTAATATATTTTTCACCAAATATCATTTGTATCTTCTCAGCTATGGTTTTCCCTCATTGAAAAGTAAAGGCTTTGTTATTGAATTAAAAAGTCTTTCCAACTTAAGCTTGGGGCATGATAGATGTACAAGTTCGTCTGGTACGTCACATTTTCAAGAAAATGGCTGCGCCCATGTCATGCTAGAAGGCATTATATCAATTCAATTCAATTCAAGGTATTTTATTCACTCATTGTAGCCAATGCCAAGAATACCTTCATTTATTCTCGTGTACACTTTGGTGATGAATATCGTACATCTCGTTTTTTCAGAGGTTTCCTTTAACTTATCAGAATCTTTATGACCCGTTAGATTAATAAATAAAGTTCTAAGGAGATATAAACCTGTCCTATCACGAATAAATCCTACTCTTACAATCACATGAACAGAGATAAAAACTTATGCTAACTTTATGGGCAATGTTCAGTGAACATTGACTGAAGCACAGCCTGAAAGTCACTTTATGTATTATCATGATCATAACTGTCTAACTTTTGAAATTACATCTTGAAAACCAGTTCAAAGTGTGCAGCTTTGACTGGCCTAGACACTTTTTTTTTAATCCTAAAAAGTAAATATTTGATCAAATTCCTGGCTTTGGGCTAAACCACGCTTAGCTTTAAAATCACATTCCTTGCAATCCATTGTGCTGCCTAAATCGAAGATTACGCATGGTTTTGTATTATTTTTTTGCGATTTTTGAGCATGATTGAAGTAAACATATATTTTTCCATTTTTTCGTATATTCGAATACATACAGTGAACATAATTTACAGGTGGTAACTTCTTTAAACAGCAAACGCTGAAGGGCGAGAGTGCCGTAAACAATTTTAAAAAAACACGTCAATTCATTCTACAAACAAATTATACATATCATGTTTGTATTATCATTCCTCTTCAAAATATCGTTGATATTGATTTTAAATAACATGCAATATTATGACGACAGCTTTTATTCCCCGCTCATTTTGGTCACACTGGTGTGTATTATAATCCTAGGAAAGATCAATGTAAAATGTCATAACATTGAGTCAGGTCCAGAGATTGAATCTAAGCCCCTGACTCAATTTAGATCTAATCTGATTTTTTTTCTTCCCCTTCTGTTTCCAAGTGCATGTGTTGACACACAGAATCTCTGAACGTTTCGCACATCTTCTCCCCTTTAATATTCTCCCCACCCTATCTCTCTCTCTCTCTCTCTCTCTCTCTTCCTGCCATTCCTTTCTCATTTTCACCATTATATCTCTCCTTTCTCCTCACCCTCTTCCCCTCCCTCTCTTCTCTCTAAAATATTGATATAATTGTTTTCCCCTTCCACAGGGTTCCTTTATTAAATAATATCATTCACATATGTATACAAGAAGAAATATATATACATGCAGAATTTCAAAATGCTATTCTTGGCCATTCAAAATATGATAAAAACATACATTTATAGATATCAGTTACAAATTGCAATTCATTTTTAAAATATCACAGATTTACTTTGCAAAATAATTTAGAAGAAATAAACAATCAGAAATAAACAATCAGAAACACTTTATAAAAGGTAACCACTTTTTCATAAATTTCTTTTCTTTGCTTTGTTTGACATATATACTTTTCCATATAAATATAAAATATGGATGATGATAATTATGCCTCCCAAAAATTGTTTCCACGACTTTGCCATAAAGAATGGAATAAAAAGCCAATAGTTACAATGTATTTTTTTTAATGTATAATTATGTACAAAATACAGAAAAGGACAACTCTCTCCCTCTCACCCCCCCCCCTCTCTCTCTCTCTCTCTCTCTCTCAATTTAATACCCTTTCTCTCTCTTCTCTCTCTCTCTTTTTAAATTTCCATTTCACCTCCTTGATATGAAAAATAACCGCGATGCATGCTGCTGAAAGTATCCTCATCACCCCGTATCCGTCTAAATATAGCCCTACTCGGATATCCGACAAGTAATGCGAGATTGTCACGGGGCGTAACTCCTACAGAGAGAAGAGCTTATCCAGATGTGACATGTAGACTACCCATGATCAGTGTATCGCACCTTATCATCTTTTTCCTTTTAAAGTTCATGAAACATGAAAAATATGAGCTACTTATCATTATACGATGAGCTAGACCCCTAGATATACAGTTGGGCCCGAAAGTTTACATACACCTGAAAGAAAAAAAGTATTGTACTCCCATTTACACACAGCTAGTACTTTTTGGAACCGAAAATCTTGCATACTGTATGCAAGTTACAATGCACAACTTGAAAGGATATAGTACCTTTTGGAACCGAACTGATTTTTAAATGCCATTTTTAACCTTTTTTTTAATAGAAATTCAGCTTTTTGGAAGTGCCATTGTATGAGGCTAATGGAAATGTGTACATTAATGAAAGAAAAAAATTGATAAAAATGTATGCAGTACCTTTTGGATCCAAGCTCTTTATATATAGAGATATGTCTCAGAGTGATGTATAATTATAATATATACATTAAACAGAGAACAAACTTATCTATCTTCTTGAAGCGAAAAGTTGGCAGGAATGAGTGAAGTTGTGATGATATACCAGTGCCCCGTCTGATAAAGAGTTGGGATTGATCCAAATCATTCGCAAGTCCTCCAATCAATCGCAATTGTTCAGTCTACTATCTCTAATGTACATAGTTGCGATTGATATCATCTATTAATAAGACGGGGCCCAGGTGCATCTAAACTTTCGTGCCAAACTGTACTGGCCATCTGGAGCATATTTGCAAACGTGTGCTAAACTTGAATTTAATTTTAAAAGAATCAAAGAAAGAAATAATGAAGGAAGGAAAGAGAGACGGAAAGCAAGAAAGCTAGAAAGAAAGAAGAGAGAAGAAGAGAGAGAGAAAGAGGGAGAGAGAAAGAGGGAGAGAGAGAGAGAGAGAGAGAGAGAGAGAAAGAGAGAAGGAAATAAACAATTCTTGTTCTGTTATACAATAAGAAAAACAAATCAATTCAATTCTTCATGGCGAAGTCCTGGGAACAATTTTGGCGAGGCTTAATTTACAAGATCCGATCTGCTTAAATATTCATATTGATTACTGTATAATATGTACTAGATGGCTTCTGACTGGACACCAGACAATATAAAGATACGATTAAATCTATTTAAAACAAAATTGAACCCCCAAAAAGTGCTTCGCCCTGAACTGCGCGAGATGACACATGCATCCCCCGCACGAATTGAGATGATTTCCGATTCTTGTACATTGTTTCAAGATGGAGTCGTGCGCTTCCGAAGGGAGGGAGGCATGCAGGTGCAGCTAGGTTCTTCATGCAGGGTGCATGCACACCCACTCACAGTGCATTCTGGTGAGGCGGGGCAAAGATGATGACATTTAAAAATAATATCATATAAAATCGAGTAATTACCCTCTCTTATTTTTAAGAACGTAGACAATGTTTAATAGTCATAAAATTTTCGAATTTCCCCCTATAGGCTGAAGTAAGCTTGTATTTGTGTACATTGAAAGGGTTTTACATAATCCCTTTGTATTTCCACTGTTTCTGTCTGCGAGGCAGCAAGAGTTGTGTTTAGTCACGTTTCAGCCTTCACAAAATGAGTGTTTGAGCCAGGAAAATGCCCCAGCCTGGCACCTCATTCAGCTGTTCAGGAGATCTTATATGGTGTCTCTACTCGGAGCATTAAAAAGAATTCCACTGATCGATTCTCAAATCATGATATGTTTTTTAAAATCCATTTTAACAGGTGAATGAACGGGGTGCCTAAATTGCGTATACGGGATCTTCAGCCGTCCAGGGACTGGCAGCCATCATTCTTACAGGAGATGAAGTTTGATAAGATAGAGAACATGGCCCTGGCAACCAGTGAAAGAAACATCCGAGTTGAAAGTAGTGAAGAGTGAACTGTTAGGACTATAATACTAGTTTGTGATGCGTTATGTAATATGTATTTGTTAATAAGCTAATAGAATTCTTTCTTTATCAATCTGAGAGAGAGAATATTTACCAACAATAACACTATCTGCGATTGCAAAATGTGACAAAATAGAAACATACATAACCGAAAGAAATAGAAGGACAAATTGAAGAGTGGGAAACAGAAAGGGAAACGACCAGTCATCGTATTCTATACAGATTATAGCCGGTATTCTATAATGATGTGGTTTTTATGATATTACATAATATCATACTGGTTATAAAGGATTGTGCCTTACATTCATGAAATCATGATAAATATGTTATGGTAAATATCGAAACGCAAAATGAATGTGCCCCAAATCTTTACGCTGAAAGGCAGCGACATAATACAGAACTGGATGTTTGAGTTTTCTTGCTGGGGACTACCATGTAGTCGAGCTCCCTTAATTTGCCTATACTGTACACTTTACTCTTGATTTCGTAGTGTTCGTGGAGCAGGTGTGAATTACTCATGGTGAAAATGTGCACCGATTCCGTTTGACCTCACTACCCAAGTTATAAGACTGCCCGAAGAAGAAGAAGAAGAAGAAGAAGAAGAAGAAGACCAACAACAAGAACAACAACAAGAAGAACACGAAGAACAAGAAGAACAAAAACAAGTAAAAGAAGAAAAGAAAAGAAGGAAAAAAAAAAAAGAAGTAGAAGAAGAAAAAAAATAAAAAAGAAGAAAAAGAGGAAGAAAAGAAGAACAAGTAGAAGAAGACAAAGAAGAAGAACAACAACAACAGCGAAGAACAATAACAAATTGAACAACGACGGAAGCAAGAGCAGAGTCTAATAATGTACAGGTGTTTTATTATTGGCCGATCATCCTTCCTCATCACAATAGCTAGTCTACAGGCACAGACGCTTGTCAGTCGTAACACTCAGAGAGTGTCTGAACCAAGAGACTACGCAGACTGCACAATAGTCTGCATTCCATAGGCACTAGTTGTACTGCAGCTACCTCTAGAGTTAGGCTAGGCTCAAGACTTTGCCATGAAGAATTTAATTGATTGTTTTCATATTGTACACAAATTGTACTAAAATAACGATTAGAGTCTGTGCCTGTAGACTATTTATTTGCTAGATCAGAGTCATTAAAGCAATAATTATATCTAGACAGCTGTGCTATTAGACATTATATAGTCACCATGTCTAATTCTTATTGTCCTTTATTTCGACCATGCGTCATTTTGCTATTAAATAATATAGGTCGTCGGAGGTAATCCCTACCCTATTTGTTCATTATCAAGGTCACCCTTAAGAGTATTTACCGGTTTTATTGATATCAGTCGGAGAAGCATCAAATTTAATAATACTGATGAAACTAGTACTAACTGAAATGATAATACATGCAATAAGACTATTACATCACTACCACTAGAATTAATACGATATCAAAATATATATAATTTTCTAAAAATCAATTATAGTACTAATAACAGTAGCAACAAGGTGTCTAAAATATTTACTTTTATCAAGAATGATCAAAACCTTTAAAGCCCCACTGTACTATTTGTAGTTACTTGCTCCCTCTATATAGAAAACAATGCCTAAGCGGTGCCCGTTGGTCCCCCATGATCCTCTTTTTCTTACGTTAATTGAGAGCTGAGTTGATGAGATAACCACCTGTCAGTGACCACGCTAATCTCTCTAATCCCTCCTGGCCAAACTACTGCAGACGGTATCAAACTGAAATATGCATAGTTTATTAAAATTTATCCTACTAAGTTTCCGATATTGTTTTTCATATAATTTTCAAAAAACAAGGATTTGAATATCTTTCAAATGTTCAACCTAATGAAACATCGAGGGCATGATATGTGTGTCATTAAACAGCACAACACCACAACACCTGCCATGCCTGACATTCCTGAAACACTCTCGTAATCCTGAGTCATGAGATACTAAACACAGAAGATTGAGTTCACCGGAAGGTGACAATTGATTCGGATTCTGTCCATTCTCTATATGGTGAACCGGTAACATTGTTGAAGGTTGATGACAAAAACTGCCTAAATTTTGTATGAAATGTTACATATTATATTCCTTCTACTGCACTAACCCGCTAACATGCAAACAATCCTGAAAAAAATTCTCAAACGATAAAGATATGTATGGTTTTCTTTGAAGGTGTCACTGTGCAACTCCCTCTAACAGTAAATTCTCACAACCATTTGTTGAATTATCCAAACCGTTTTTCCATGAAAATAAGACCTAAAACAGGATTTGTAAACTCTTTCAACACTTAAATGTTTGGAATGGTATGTAGAGCCAATTCATTGCTTTGTGACGATTTACATTCACCTAAAATTTAATTTAATTATAATAATATAGTTGGGAGAATCTAAGAATCGATCAGATCAGTTTTTCCCAATTGTTATGATTAGTAATCGTCTGCCTGTGTTTCACTACAAAAAAAAATCAGATTGTCTTTAATTGTACATCTAGCATTAAAGTAATTACCTTAGCACCTTTCTCTCATCTGACACTAGCAACGTGAGGGAAAATGTCAGAAAATAGGCCCTCATAACATTTGCTTTGTAAGTGAAATATTGCACAACTTTATGAATGAAAGTAGTCTGTGTTCTTTAGTCCACACTTTGTAGTGTTTTATATTGTAAGTTAATTATTATTTTACTATTTTGTTTTAATTATTACAATTCTTCAAATATCCATCGAACATTCAAATTGATTAACCAGTTAGATAATTTCTAGAGAGTTTCTTTCACATTGAATATTTTCATGACAAGCACTCAACAATTATTGTGATATGTATAATTATACTTGGCAGAAAAGTTTTAGCCAACCTTTGATAAATAAATAGAAGAAATAAGATATCATGAGACATGATTACTTAACACGAACACTGCACAAACAATGTTGTTAATATTGAGATCGATATATAGCGCAGGTAATAAATAGTTCACTGCGCTATTGTGAAAAAGAAAAGAAAAAGAAAAAAACCCTTTACAGTGCTACAGACATACACACAACTAAAATCTATTCGAAGGCTTCTGAAGACAAGTGGATCTTCCACGAAGAGGGCAGCAGATGGGGCTTTTCTTATGTCTCTCGTGGTAGGTTATTCAAAAGCTAAAATATATCTAGGCTTTACCTAATCATAATTAGAGGCGGCCCTCCCGAGGGGGGGGGGGCAGGGGGCACAATGCCCTCCCCCAACTTTTTCAAGCACCCGAAAAGTGCCCCTTTTTACATAGGAAAATTGCCCCTTTAATTTTGTAAGAAGTGCCCTTTTACATAGGAATAGTGCCCCTTTCACTTTGACAAGTGCCCCTATTAACTTGTAAAAGTGCCCCTTCCCCTCTTCAACTCTGATAAGTGCCCCTTTTATTTGGACACGTTCCCCTTTTCCTTCGACAAGTTCCCATTTTCCTTTGCAATAAGACATAGTGTCCATTTTTCCATTCTCATAAGTGCCCTTTTTAATCTCTAGTAAATGCCCTTTTCAGGTACGAGAAGTGCCTCTTTTCACTTTTGATAAGTGCCCCCTTCACCTCTGATAATTGCCCTATTCAAATCTGAGAAGTGCCTCTTTTACTTTGACAAGTGTCCCTTCCCCTTTTAATAACTACCCCCATTTTAACTCGGATAAGCGCACCTCATATTTTCACATGTGCCCCTTGTCCTTTCTAATAAGTGCCCCTTTTCCTAATGATAAGTGTCCCATTAAAAAAGAGCCCTTTCCCCTTCTCATAAGTGCCCCTTCTCTGATAAATGACCCTTTTCAGGTACGAGAAGTTACTCCTTTTCACTTCAGATAAGTGCCCCCTTCACCTCCGATAAATGCCCCTTTAAAATCTGATCGGCGCCCATTTTCTTTCAACTAATGCACATTTTCCTTTATTATAAGTGCCCCCTTTCATTCACATAAGTGCCCCTTTTATATCTGGTCATTGCCCCTTTTCAGGTGCGATAAGTGCCTTTTTCACCTCTGATAATTTTCTTTTAACAATGATACGTGCCCCTTTTCGTTTCTAATAAGGGACCTATCCCCTTTTCATAAATGCCCCTTTTCACCTCTTATAAATGCCCCTATCAAGGTCTGATGGGGCCCCTATTCCATCGACAAATGCCCATTCCCTATTCTCATGACTGACTTTTTCATCCCTGGTGAGTGCCTTTTTTGAGGGTGTAAGAAGTGCCCCATTTTCACCTCTGATAATATTAATACTCTTTGTACTTTGACACATGCTCCTTTTCTTTTTTGATAAGTGTCCCTTTTTCCTATCATCATTAAACGCGCCCCTAATTTCAAGCGACTAAGAGCAATTTCCCCAGAGCTCGCTACGCTCGCACGCATCTTTAAATGATATACTCATGTTACTTATCAAAGGTCTTTTCATACTTCTGTTATGAGAATGTGCTTATAACCCCATCAGGATGGGGTTTTCTCCTCTTTATAAGATGTAATTTTTCGCACTGCGACCTCACAAATCTTAACATTTTTCCTCGCTCGCAAATAAATTGTCAGATCATCACACCCAACTGCAAAGCATGATGCTTAAGCAATATCTTGTGTGGTGTATAAAGTGAAACAAATATTGAAATAATTCCTGATAATGTAATCACAATGTGCCCCTTGTCCTTTCTAATAAGTGCCCCTTTTCCTAATGATAAGTGTCCCAAGTATATATACCAATGTCTAAAAAAATGGTATATTTTCGCTTTGAGATTTTCCGTTGTAGGTGCCCTTTTTTCCAGAAAGTGCCCTTTTTTCTTGGTGCCCCCCCCCCCACTTTGGAAGTTGCTCGGCCGCCCCTGATCATAATAGCTACATTTGCTTTGCTCACGTATCTATCCTAGGGATGCTCAAGGCGCCTACAATGTAATAGTATTGCCCTGGATATAGCCTAGCTGCCATAAGGCGATAAAAGCTTTCAAGGAATAAAATTCCTACCAGGTACTCATTTACTACACCTGGTTTGAGAGTGGCAAATGAAGATTAGTGTCTTACCAAAGGATAATAGTGCCTCGGCGGGACTCGAACTGCGAACCAAGTGATCCACAGTCCGGTGACGTATCCACGAGGCCACGACAACTCGTATTGTTCCATTTATGTGATGTAGTATCTTCAGGGTTTTAGGTATACAATTAACAAATCATCCAGATGGTTCTTACAGAGTGCATGTGAGTAATACTTAGTAATAAATCTTAGTTCCTTGGCCCTCAAGACCTAGCTTTAATCTGTTAGACGTCCTATCATAGTATATTATGAGGTATTATAAACAGGATACTAGAAACGTTTGTCGAGCTCGTCTGGAAATGTCCTGTGTGTGTTTGAAAGAATATTTATGTTATGAGGTTTAATGCATCGTTGAAAATTATATTAAGGAAACAGTTTTCACCCCCCTCCTCCCTTTCACACAGGTACCAATTTCTCTCTGTACTCCAAAAAGTAAAGATTCAAATTTGCACCTTCAGGCAGCGCCCCTCAAGACGCCAAATTGAACATTAAACATGTAAAAAGGTTCAACTTTCATATACCATGTTTTACAGGTGTACACTCGCACCATGGAGTTTGTTTTATCATTGTTAATATTATTATTATTATTATTATTATTATTATTATTTGTTAATAGTAGTATTATTATTGTTGTTATTATTATTATCATTATCATTTTTTTTCTTCAGTAGCCATTAGTAGTATAGTAGGTAATACTTATTGATCCCATAATAAGTTGCAGAGTTTAAAGTTTACAATACGAATTGCCTACTCGAATAACCCTAAGTTTTGTCTTCAAGAAAATGGAAAATATCAAACGATAAGTAAACGTTTTAGTTCTCCCATTTTGCACGATATAAAGTGGAATGCAATGACACATAATATCATTGATAAACTGGGCGTTCTATTACCCATATTTCACTGTTCTTTGTTCGCCTGCCAGGAAGAAATTGGCATTGTATGCTCTGGAGCATATAATGTACAATAAAAACTAAATAATTAATCTTGATAAATACCAGATGACATGAATAATACAAGGATCATGGCGGAATTAGCACAGACAGAAACAAGCACTGACGAGGCGGTGTGATTCAGCGTGTGCTGTTAGGTCATCGACGAAAAAGCAGAATGTGTATTGCCGCCTTTTTGTTTTTGTTTATTTATTCGTTTTTATCGAGTTTTTCAGTCATCACATGACATATTTTATGTAAATTCAGGCTTGCACTTTTCATCACGGACTAAAATAGTTCCTTTAATAGACATGGAGAGAACATAAAATAATTTTTCAAGAGAAACATTGAGAGAGAGAGAGAGAGAGAGAGAGAGAGAGACACACACACACACGCACACGCACACACACACACACACACACATACAGACAGGCATAGAGTACCGAAGCTGTGACGTCATAAAAATCTATTTTTGGAATTTCTCAATTTTTTCTTTAATTTACGAAAGAGCACCAAAAATAATGTCCAAATAACGAAAAACCAATTGAACATGTTAAGTATTTGCCGAGATATGACCATCTGATTAAAAAGATTGCCTATAGGAACTCAGTGTTATATTGCTCTGGCTCATAACATTAGGAGCCAAAGCAATATAACACTGAGTTCCCATAGGCAATCTTTTTATTCAGATGGTCATATCTCAGCCAATACTTAACATGTTCAATTGGTTTTCGACATTTGGACATTATTTTTGGTGGTCTTTCGGAAAATGAAGAAAAAATTGAGAAATTCCAAAAATAGATTTTTGATGACGTCACACTTCACCACTCTATAGACAGAGGGGAGGAGGAGGAGAGAGGGAGAGAGAGGGAGAGAGAGAGAGAGAGAGGGGGAGAGAGAGAGAAACGAGTCTATTCCTACCAAGCGCAGATATGTTAACAACATAACACATGGCGACACGTCCATTGCCTCCTTATAACATGTACAGTAAACAACTATGTATACCCCTTGTAAAAAGTTTTTGTGTGTTTCTTAACTAAATGAAGGGTGGACTGGTTGAATTAGAGCCTTTGTTGAATACGTTTGGATGCAAGTTATGATATGTCACATTTTCAATAAATTGAGACAAATGTATTTAAATTACCAAACTTTGAAAGAGTATGAACGATTGAGCTCTTAACTGTATATTGGAACAAGGGCAGACTCGGGATTGACAGAAGAGGAGAGGGCTGGCTGGCAAAATGTAAGAGCCCATTTCCCCCGTACAATTGTATAATTGTTTTCAAAAGTCCCGTCAGCTTACGGAGGCACTTCATTTCTCCATTGCAGGCAATTCTCATTCCAGGGGGGTACCCCTTTCGGACCCCTGGATTCGACAGTGCGGAGGAAATACATGTATGTTTTCAAATACGAGCGGTGAAGTTCACGACATCTAAAGTTTGGCACCTACTCATATTTGCCACACTGTTCCAGATGAATGGAACAAATGATTATCATATTGATAGTGCCGAGATGTTCTTATATGTTCATCAGTGCACTTTCCCCTTGATAGTTATCAGCGTTCGATAATTTCAGTTTGTCCAACATTGACATATCCATTTATCCATGTATTACGCTTGATTTGGGTGCGGTTAGTATTCGGTTGATCTTTGTTGGCCTGTCCAAAATCGTTCGTACCCTTCTTAAAATCACACAGTCACTCTTGACTATCACCAAACATCAAATAACACGGTCATTTTTTAAATATTTTGTAAATAAATAGTTTTGTCTTTGTTCTTTTTGTGTGTGCATTTTTGAGATTTGTATTGTTTTGTTTGGGGCTGAGTTTGTTTGTTTGTTTGTTTGGTTATTGCATGCAATTGTCTTCTTGTTTGATTCGTTTGTTTTAATACTATAATGATAGAGTATAATATGTTATACAGATCGCTATTGCAATTGTCGACTCACGAAATGCTTGATTAACTGACACCGAAAAATTCCACTTTGCGGCTTGTGATTTATGATCATCACGTTTGCTAGATACAATCATGTACATGTAAATATGCCATTTTGGGCCGTATATCAATTACCATACACGAGGCACACGAAATCCCACATTCGAACCCATTTTCAGTAGGCCTACAATGTATCACAGGTCTAAAGCTATACATGTACTTCGGCGGTTATAAGCATGGTGTTTTACAAGTTGGTTGTAATATGAGATAATCTGTAAGCTGCTTGCCACGTGGGCTTCATATTCATTACATCTATGATGAAATGTAATAATAATTTTGTTTACCCAGTGTAGCCTCGTCAGTTTCAATGCCATGTAGTCTTCCTGAGATTCCTGCTATTAGTATTACCCTACTTGACATGGTGTATATACCACAAAAAGCATGTTCATATTTGCAATGCCATTGTAAACAATGGAAGGGAAGCATAACCTACAACGGTATTGACACGACTTCATGTTGATTTTAGTTAACACCTTTGCGACCGTGTTGTTGATATGAAACCATTTATTTCAACGATATTAATCAAGAGCGGTATGAGGGTAGCTCAACCCCCAAAAAAACATTCTTCACCCCCATCCCCCCAAAAGAAAATCGCCAGTTACAGTGTACATGAAGACAATGAATGCAAGACCCCTAAAGCACCCCAAAGCCCCCGCCCCCTCCCGAAAAAGAAAAAAATTTCTAAATACGCTTCTGAGACAGCGTGAATGCGTATGCCGTTGCTTTTCGCAGATAAGGGCCATTTGTACAAAATTGTAAAACCCACTGAGACGAATACTGGATACGTTCTTATAAAGTTATGTAATCATTATTCATTTATGCACCGACGGTACATTCTATGGAACACAAGTAAGTATTCATCTCGAGAGGGCAAACAAGACGTATTCATGAAGCACCTCCATCACTATGGCAGTAATTATTCTTAACTGTACAAAGTGGGACTTCTCCATGTTTGAAAGATCTGTGGACATTTGGGAGTAACCTCCAAGGAGTAGAGATGGTGCACATTGTGAGCGGGTGTGGAATGAAGTGATTGACAGGTGTGATCACGGGATAACATTATATATCGGATTGAAATATTCATGCTCTTCTCTATCTACTCGTGAATGTAAAACATTACTAGAATAGTCAGCAAGCAGAGAAGGTCCATGCTTCTCATTAATATAACGATACTAATTCAAGGGTCGAAATAATTGGGACATGCGGCATTCTCGAAGATAAAATGTTGGCAAGGTTCATGACAAATAGGTACAACGGGTTCGATTTGTCATGATAGATCACGTGGTTTCGTGGATGGATAACAGTGCAATGAAACATTGAACTACTGAATCCCGGGCACAAAAGCTATTGAATTAAAATGTTGGCATGCACAACATTTCGGTGTTAGGCCGCGATCTATTCTGGGCAATTATCAAACAGGGAAATAATGATTAACCGATTTAGTTATAGTAATAGTACACCTCGCAATAAATACGTGCCAAAAGTGGGTATGTTCTAAAAGGCCATCAGTTTGCAAGGTATAGTAAATCAGAGCATGAGGGGTGCTTGGTGAGAGCAAAGGGGAGATAGGATGAAGTAGAGGATGTGTTTATAATAGAGAGAGAGAGAGAGGGGGGGAGAGAGAGAGAGTTGGGAGAGGAGGGTATTAAGACAGGAATAATTTAATAGACCATTTTCACAATGCAATCAAAGTTAAGGAATTAAAAGTAAAAAAACTTTGTTAAGTGCCATGTTACGCATTATTTCATTCAGCTGAATACGAGTAATACATGTATGTATTGTCTTCCAATAGTCAGAATGCGAATTGCATACATCACCTGTTGTTAGATTGGACAAATAGTATGGCTTGTCCTACAACACGTAATGTATGTAATTTGCATTCTGACTATTGAAAGACAATTATTTATAACAGGTGAATGAAATAATTTGTAACAGGTCACTTACCAAAGATTTATGCATTGAATTTGATTACATTACGGAAATGGCCTATTGATTGTGGACTTGTACTAGACATGAAATAAGGCAACACGAAGGGGGAAGAAAAGGGGAAGGTCTACAGAATAAAAGAATGAGGGAGAGGAAGGGGCATTTGGGTGTACATGGAAGAAATCGTGAAAAGCAAGAAGAAACAATTAAGACAGATGTCGAGTGAGTATTGATTCATTTAAGGGGTTCTGCAATGTTTTAAAGACCATTTTGGCAAGACATAATGATCCAACAGATTATTAACTTTTTCGCTAGACGGGATAAGGTGTAAGTAAATTTGGCATTAGAACAATGCAAGGTGACAACGGAAAATAGAAACTGTGTCTCAGGCATGTCAAGACGGGGGAGAGAATGGGCTAAAAAAAATACAAAGATAAGGGGGAAAAGGAAAATTATATTATAAGGAACTTAATTTCTTCTTTCCTGGATCGTGTGTATTTTACACTATTAGTGGTATGTAATTCTTCTCCTCCACAGTCCACACTAAATGAAGCATGTAATTGCTCTTATATATTCCCATAATTATGATGATGTACTAGTAGTTTATGAATCACATTCCATTGGTAATGTTCAAGGCATTGTGGAATACAGATAACTGTATACTTTACAAATCTGGTATCAATCTTATTTTCATTATCACTGTTATTCGCATCATATTCTAGAATTATTGTCACTATACCGCTAAAAGTGCTCCCATCACTGTCATGATCATCCGATCATAATCCTTACCATCATACAATTGTATATTTGTTAAAAAGGGGCTATCTGCATGATTCTCTTGAATCTGCAACTATCATAATTACCTTCTGCTAATCTAGAACTCCTGCTGTAGGCATACCTAATTCAAGCGTGCTCTATTCGCCAAATTAAGTCTTCCTACCGCTTCTATCACACTAATTAGAAAGCAAATTGAAAGCTGTCATCATTTGAAAACAGTATACTTCCAGGTAATTATCACATTATTGCTTGCCACACTCTCACAAGAGAGTAATAGAGTTTCCTCTATTTCTTCACAACTCTAACGCGCTCTGATTGTCTCAATTACCGTCACAATTAAAGAACCTTGAACCTTAGTATATTATGCCCTGTGTTGGTGCGTTACCTTAATAATATTTACAGTCTATGTGCTTGTATTGTGTTTGTTTAGAACTAATTAAAATTCCTTAATTCGATTTTCTTGTTTTGTCAGATCATGTAAACCATACCCTCTTGTATAACCTAACTCTTTGAAAAAAAACACTGCTTACTTCCAAGAGAAATTTCACAGTATATGATGTCTATTTTGTTTGGTATTCTGTTTGTTTAGCGCTGATTCTAACCCATGTTTTCTCTTTTTTGTACCAATTAAATTAATTGTAAGCCTTTCCCTTTCGTTACCTTCATTCACTCATTATTTTGTTTCCATATTAATAATTGCAGGAAGAATTGTATTAACAATAGGCTGCAATATAAAGAGGCTAAACGCTAGTACAAGAACTTATTTACATCTTGACGCTTCCAATCTTCTAGTATCTATTCGAGATGTAAGATACATACATGTACATGTCCGTGTAGCGGTGTGGTAGGTAATGTTGTCATTCAACTCAGTTTTTGATAGGGGTATACCTATCTACAGAATCAAGACATAGCTAAGGCACGATGCAAGCCAATACTTGCTGCTGCATGAAATCAAAGTGAAATCGAATAGACTCTTTCAGTACTGACTTGAACTCCAATGAACTACTTTGAACTGGTTTGAACTGAAATGAATTCAAATAATAAACATCTCACCTCCATTCATCTGGCATGATATTGGAGAAACAAACGTTATAACCACTGGGATAATCCAATTTAAACAATGGCGATATTTCTGTTTCAAGCGGCAGGACTCTTTAACATCCATATTCCAAACTTTTCCAATGCTCCTCACAAAATTAGCGAAACAAAATACACGCGGTGATAGAAAACGAAAATTTTATGTTCTCACTTTAAGTTAAAACAAGTCCGGCAATGGTAATTAGCATGTGTTCCCGCAGAAGCATATGCTTTGAAGGCACTAGCGGGGCAGGTGGGTGAAGAACAGAGCACCCCGAATGTCCACTATTCTCTTTGAAAAAATAAGTTGAAGCGCTTTTAGCCGAGTCCCCTGGGTGCCGATAGCGATTCGTCAATCAGTGGCGCTTCCGCAAGTCCATCCAGCCCAGGTCGAAAATAAAACTATTCTATGACTGGCCACTCACTAGCTCTCTGCAAAGATTGTCTGCTTGCCAATGCTATGAGATATTCACGTGGTGCTAAATTACTGCTAACGGATGTTAGCGCTGCTCTGCCTCGCGTTGAAGTTAAGTGCCTTGCGAAAGAGGGCGCGTATTGCCAGACGAGGTACCCTGATATAAGGTGCTCTGGCATTTCAGGAGTTTTTTTTCGGCCAGGTACCCATGTACTTTACCTGGGTGGAGAGTGGCAAATATCGATTGTTATCTTGTTAAAGAACTTTAGTGCCTTTGTACATTGTTGACCACCCCCCCCCAAAAAAAAACAACAAACAAACAAAAAAAAAACGTTTACACCAGTCTATATGACTAGAGAATAGAGGAGAGACACGTATCCCCACTGTAATTTTCTTTTATTATTTGAACATAGCCATAACCATATAATAAAGCAAGGAGAGTAAAGGATCTTCAATTTTAGTGAGGGCGCCCGTGTCCATCTAAAAAAAAAGAATATAAATAACAAATCTTTAACAAATATTGTGAATGGGCTGAGCTGATGTATATGTAGAGGGGCGCAGGAGATGATTATTATGTGCATGCTGTGAAAGATGATCGTTACAAAATTGGAGGGGGATTCGCCCGCTGACCCCCCACACACACACACACACACACACAGACACCTTGACAAGCAACAGTAGACCCTAACGCAAAAGTCAAATTTCGTAGGTATGAGCAGCCAAATTAGAAAGAATAAGGAAGAGAGAATCAGGGGCAGAGAAGGAAAAGGTGAGAAAACGGAAAGGTTTTAGGGAAAGAGAGACATAGAGAGACATAGCGATAAAGAGAGAGGGGGAGACATAGAGAGACATAGAGATAAAGTGCCCGCGCGTGTGTTTGCGTGTGTGTTTGTGTGTTTGTGATGGTGCGTGTGAGATAGAGAGGGAGGGAAGGAGAACGATAGAGAAAGATGGGGGCGGAACAGGGAGAGATTGAGGGGCAGGTTAAAACTATGCACAACAGTAGCAAAACATATGTGATTCGGGGATATACTCTCAAAACCTATTCAACAAATTGTTTTGACAGCTTTTCTTCTCAAACTTCAGACGAGTACGACGCTATAAGTAGCTATGTGTCTCATCTCAGCTTTCCGGTTACTTCTAGGCTTCCATCAAGTCGTCACTCATCTGACCAGCGATCAGGGTCAGATATTAAAGTGTACAAGGGAGCTAGAAACATACAAAGACGAAACATCGTAACGCCTTGATGACAACTAATGCGTGATATGCAAAGTACTGAGTGGAGTACACTTGAGTGTGTCAGGGGAAATGCAGAGGGGGGCAGAATATAGATATAATCATATGTACATTCAACAGTATCACTAAGCACAGTGCATTATAGTACGGATGTATTTGTTTTGTGTTTTTTTATATTGATTTATGTACCATAGTATTGGCAATAATACTCTGTCAGGTCCATACGAATTAGTTACTTTCTACACAATAAGCCAACATGCCATGATAAATTTCTGTACGTACCTTAAGTATATAAAATGACAGTAGACCGAAAATAGCAACGGTTATAGGAACGGAAATGATTGAGTAATGCCTTCGAATGTTGAGCTCAAATATCATGATAGGTTGACAGAAATTAACTTCCCCCATTTTCCGTTTACAGGAAAGGACTGATGATTGGGTATTCAATCATTTTTTTTCTCTCTTCTGAATTTTGTATGGTTGCAATCACCATGGTTACAAATAAACAATAATATTCAGCTACAGATGCTTATAATTATTTGCCCATGGAGATATATAAGATATGGTCAGCTTATGGAATAATAGTACTATCCTCGCTATCGGATGTTTATCGCTTTGAGGGATGGGATGTACTATTGTTCGTTTGTTTGTTTGGTTGCTTTAATATAATTTTTTCAATTTTCAATTGTTTTATTTATGACAGAATACAAATTTTCTTTGAAGTTGTGACTCCCTGAGTTAAAGGCATTGCATTGCTGAAAATCTGATTTGGAAGTACGACTTGGCATTTTCTTCTTGCTAATACCAGAACTTACGAAAATTAGAGGCAATATCTCTGATTCGTAAGGTATTCGCTTAATCCATATTCCATACTTACATGAACCGTTATTGGTCCTTCGAATAATGACGTTTGGGGATTCTTAATTTTAAATTGATTCAGGAAAAAAGTGAGGTCATGATTGTTGAAGCCTGTTTTTAAGACTTCCTCAATCTCCAAAATAACAGATAGAGGTCCTCTCTTATAAAGAGTTGTGATTGATTCAAAATCGCAAGTCCTCCAATTATTCGCAAGTTTGTAGTTTCCTATCTCTCATGTACATAGTAGCGTTTGATATCAAAGGAAAATAAGTTGCGATGAATGTCAACTCTTGACATAAGACGGGGCCAAGATGAATATGATTTGACCCCCCTCTCTCTCTCTCTCTCTCTCTCTCTCTCTCTCTCTCTCTCTTTCTCTCTAGCTCTATCCCCATCATTCGCTCTTATCTTCCCAGTCTATACAATCACCCAAATCATAGCTTGTATTCATAACCAATCAATCGTGCTCACCTTAAATAAGTTTAAAGAGAAAGCCACTACTTTTGTTTCTTGATTTCCTTTTTCTTCTTGTTTATCGGATGCTTTCTCATGAAATTATACACCCTTTATAAATCATAGATACGTATAACAAGCATGATTTCTGACTCAGCATTTACTACAAGAAGAAAAAAAAATTAGACAGACCAGTCTGGCAAGATACTATATTTGTTTTCAATCGAAAAACATCCGACTTGTCATAAGTCGTCTGTAGTTATTACTCACGACTTCTTGTTATTGTAAGGTTAAAAAAAGGTCTTCAGGCGCATGTGTATCTTGGATATCGTGCAGTTTTCAAAACAGTACTTAAAGCCCCTATCACGAATTTGCAAGCCCTCAAAAACTCATCTCAAAATGTATTTGTAGCAGTAAGACGAGTTTATGAAAATATTTGCACAATTTGAAATCAAAAGACTTTGTGGTTTTTTCTCTATGAATGAAATTGAACCATCATTCGGTAAATAACACATGGGGTGAATAAAACACTGCCAGTTGCAAAATTCAAATCTGAAAAGGAAAATGACTGTAATTTACGTAATGATTAATATTTTGCCAACATAAATTTAGGAAAGCTTTCAATTATGATTTTATTTAAACAACATTTTGGCCCTTTTTTTACAAGATTTGAGATATTCACCGTGCAAAAATCCCTGCAACGCCCTTTACTAAACAATCAAAAACAATCTTGAAATTGTCACTGGGCCCCGTTTCATAAAACTTGTCATCAATAAAAACTATAAGCTCCACCACAATAATTATAAATCAAATAAAAAAAAAAATACCGTACAGCCCTATAGCAGGGCCTGATAATAATAAGCTTGCATGATACATGGGCATCCAAAATCTGTTTCCGGACCCCCAGAAATTTCGAGGGTTTTTTTTTCCATAGGACTAATACATACAGACTGCAAAAAGTTCCATCCGGACCCCCTTCCAAAAAAAATCTGAGGCCGGACCCCCAGACATTTCGAGTTTTTTTTTGTAATCATATGACTCATGCATACAGACTGCAAAAAGTTTCATCCGGACCTCCTTCCAAAAAGAGTTATTGTAGAGCACTGCCTATAGCCAGTGATGGCTGGCGGATTGGTAGCCAAATATATGCGACAGGTCAGATAATTATGATTTACCTTGAATTTGAGTATTTTAGCATACACTTCAATCGGCCATTTTCGTAACGTAATCAAATTTAATGCATAAGTCTTTGTTAAGTACCTCGTTACAAATTATTGCATTCACCTGTTACGAATTGTATAATTATATTCAATATTCAAAATTCAAATTGCATACATTAGTTGTTGCTAGGTAGAACAAACATTATGGTTTCCCCTACCTATAGCAACACATAATGTCTGCAATTCGCATTTTTACTTTTGAAATACCATTATTCGTAACAGGTGAATGAAATAATTTGTAATGAGGCACTTAACAAAGATTTATGCAGTCAATGTTTTAACCTTACGAAAATGGCCTGTTACTAAATAGAATATAGATCAAAGCCAATTATTCAAAGGCTGATAAAAAAAGGAATCATTATACACCGAAATCTTGTGATGAAATGTTGCTTTATCGAGCAATGATGAAGCTCTACCTAGCAGCTGTCCGAGAGTCAAATACCTCCTAACCATTTAAACGGATCCTAGGAACATTTTTCCTTTGTCACAAGATCCTGTTATTATTGGTAAGCATAAGCGCTGGAAGTGGAAAAACGAAAAAGTGGGGAGGGGGGCAAATGATTCCCGACCCCCCCCCAAAAAAAAAAAAAATAATAATAATAATAATAATAAATAAATAATAATAAAAAATAAAAAAATAAATAAAAATAAAAATAAATAAAAAATAAAAAAATAAAAAAATAAAAAAATCACCAAGTGCCCTAAGGCGGGCCCCTGGATGCTCATCTGACCGTAACTAAATACCTAGAATCCCTGAGCTTCCGGGGGCTCTGCCCCCTGGACCCTACCAAGGACCCCTATGGAGGGCCCCTGGACGCTCATCCGACCGTAATTAAATGCCTAAAACCCCTGAGCTTCACGGGGCTCAGCTCGCTACGCTCTACCTGATCGTAAATACTCCACTTTGGAAAACGTTCTGCGGGGCCTGCATGTAACATGTAAGAGTGGTGGTGATGCAGATTTTTCTTCTGCCCCCAAATGTTTTTGCTCATTACGCCACTGCCCCTGAAAGGTGAGCCCCCTGGAATGTCCCCCCCCCCCTCCCAAACCCAAACTGCTTCCGCCGCGCCTGTTGGTAAGTAACTGTTGCAAGACTAAAAAGCCAGCCGCTTTCTGTTCCCATTTGAGGGGGAGATCTTTTAAATCAATCTTATAATAGGTTGTCATTGTTTTTCATGACCTCTTTCATGATCTCTATTCACAATTGATATTGTAGAGTCTTGATGCTCGGCAGCTCTCGAATCACTTGTTTTCTGGTCGAGAATGAGTCTAGTCAGACAATGACGAAAAGAAAGTCATTCAAAAGTAAGTATCTTGATTAAACTAAGGAAATGGCGGAGGCCTGAAAGAAGGAAAGGGAAATCGAAAAGGTAAAACATAAGTTGTAATATTTTCTCTGGAAAAGCTACTTCTTTAGTTTTAATTAATCAATGCAGCATAATGATTAAAACAAATCTTCACATAATGTTTTATTATTCAATTCCACATTTTTGTAAGTACACGATATGCAAATGTATTCAAACAATGTGAATTGTTTTACTAATGTGATAAATGACGCTAACCTCTAAGGCCCTTTTTTAAATGCGAAGTATATTACTGTCATTTACATTAATTTTGTCATTTGTAATTATGCAGTGCTCGTTCCTTCTATTTTCAATGACTACATGAATCTTACTACACGTAGGGGCCTGTAACACACAAGCTTAGCTTCACCATAGCCCATTTACTCTTCATTTTTTGGGTATTAGATAGGTCTTTTCAATAAGCCAGTTCATAAATACTATCTGCGCATGGGCAGATAAAGGTCATTTGTTCCGAAATTGTAAAAACCCATCGAGACGAATAGTGGTATCGTGCTCATGAAAGTTATGTAATCATTATTCATTTGTGCACCATCGGCACATTTCTCTGCTACGTAGGTGAAAGTATTTTTCTCAAGAGGACGAACAAATGTTATCATAAATGAAGCACCTCCATCTATTTGGCAGTGATTATTCTACAATACGCAGGTGGGGCATCTGCATCGTTTAATAGATCTGGGGCCCGTTGCATAAAACTTAATATTGATGGTAACTTTGCCATCAATGGTAACTACCATGGAAACCTTGATTTTGATTGGCTGTTGAGCCCTGTTACCATGGTAGTTGCCAATGCAAAAATCAAAATCAGGTCGCATGTGTATTAAAGCTAATTACAAACTGGTCTATTAACACTGCATACAACCTCATTGATATGAGGTACTCATCTTTTATTCTTGTATTTGATAATCATGATATAATTTATCATTCGCTATAGTAAAATCTATATAATTTTTTAGAAGACCCCGGGCCCCGGGCCAAAAGACCGATATTGCCGATCTCGTTGGCTGTAGCCGGAATACATCTCCTAAAGTATGAAGAAAAATGGTAGTATTAACATGAAGGAGACAATCATTCTAGGGGCTGGTTGTTCATTTAACCTGTTAATGTTGTTGACTACTGTATTCTCTAGTTCCCTCAGGCTTAATACGGGGACCACCCGGTTGCAGTAAGCACATGGTTAAGAGCTGTCACTGGCGAAGACATCTATTTTTCCCGGAGTGCATGGTTTGTAGAGTTGATTGTCTATCATATTATCTGGCACTGCGTGAAATTCTGTATTGATATAAAGGGGACTCGTAATTGATGGCGATGATCCTTCTGGCCCTTCGTCTTGGTCTGACCTTACAGCTTTACATTTTGGCTCACCTGTTGACCTTCGTCTCTTGGGGTCAGAGTTCGGGTACGGTGGAGATTTCGGCGTGGCTTCGGATTCCGAATTGTTCCGGAGACGAGTCTTTGGATTTGGCACAGACAATGTTTCTTTGCTTCCAGCTGCTTCGGTCGATTTAAAATCTGATGGTTTGTACAAAGTATTATCGATAAGGTTTTTTGGCACGTCATGAAATTCGCTATTAACGTATTTAGGGGATATGGGGGATTTGGGCTCATTTCGTAACGTTGCACCAGTTTGTTGTGTTACAGCGCCCACTCCCGGTAAAACATCAACGCGAGCTGATTCGCTACCGGGAACGAAGCTGTCTTCAAAGCTGGGATTCACGTGCGGAACGTTTTTTGCCGAGGTGCCTTGGTTATGTAAAGTTTTCAAATTCTTCGGAGCATTGCGAAGAGGCTTCTTGACAAATCTCCCTGTTTGAGCTCGAGCCTTGACTTGAGGTTTCTGAGTCGAACATTGACCCTTATCGGCGTGTTCATTCGGGAGGGCACTTTCAAGAACAAAATAAAACATTTTGTCGCGGTCTTGTTGTGTTTCGTCAACGCTATCGCCGGGGATGCTTGTAGGCGACTCCTCGTTGTCGCCATCGATGGCGTAGTCCACAGTGCCGTAGTCCGACGTTGGACTGATGATATCCTCGCGGGGAAGTGTTACATCGGCATACAGGTGTATACTGGGAAGTGCCCTTGGAGGTTGTCCGTTGCTCATGGTCCCAGCAGTATTCCTTGTGTCGACTGTATGACCGTTAGTCGTAGACGGCGGCAGATCTGTTTCGCTTTCTGTCACATTGGATTCGTCTATTTCATAGACATTTTCGGCAGAGTCCGATTTTTGGTTCAACACTTCTGGATGAAATTCGGAAGCTCTTTCTTTCGCCTCTTTTTTCCTGTATAGATAAAGTAAGAAGAAAGAAAAGAAACATAAAGATGACAATCGTAAAATTATGAAAGTCACTCCGTGACGAAAGCGCTATATAAGTGCCCATTATTATACAAAATTAACGTGCTGTAAGCACAAGTGTCAAAATATATTATTTCCCTGTCACTATAGATATTTCAAGAAAAGTAAGAGATTGACAAATTTAAGAAGTAACTTAATAATGTTGGTAGTTCTTCGGTTGTGTAAAGGAATTGAAATAATTTAACTTAATGTTGGTACATTATGAATGTGAATGAACAGATTGGGCGGATCTATTATTCTCTATAGGGAGTGGGGTGCGATTCCGATCTCTTACAAGCAATAAAGAAACAAACAAACAAAGGACAACCCCAAAAAAAACAAACAAACAAACAAACAAACAAACAAACAAAACAAAAAAAACAAAAAAAACAAAAAAACATTATAGAACATGACTTTCCTTTGTACCGAACGTGTAATAGATTGCGTTCCCCGTTGACTCAGGCACTCGTCGTGCAGATTGCAAAATTAATGATTATCCACAATGTAGTCTATTATGAATTATTATAACAATTATGGCAGATTCAAGATAATACTCACTTTTTCAAAACATATAGTACAGCTAAGATGATAAACGCGATGATCATCATCACCATTACGACCGCTATTCCTGCTATCGCTCCTATAAAGCAAGGAGATATTGGAGAATTTGATGATTGATAAACAGAAGCCAATCTCTCAATGACAATGAAGTGAAAAACATAGCAAACAAATAAAAAAAATAACGCGGTGGAAAAGAATCACAATATGCAAACATGATGTATTAGCCACACTTTCCCATCCGAAGGAAACCTCATGGGCCTATCATACATGATAGTCAGCTTGTTACAATTTACAATGGCGTTTGGCATGTAGGAGAAAATAATCATCGAGTGTCTAAGGTTTATCACAAACAAAATAAATCTGGCAGTTACTTTGGGAGAACCAATGGCTTTCAAATGGATGAGAATAATTATTTTAGAAGGTGACTTATTGTATCAAATCAAAACAATATTCAGGGTGTCTCAAAAATGCAACGACATTGATTGGCAACATTTTAAAAAGCATTTAACCATCTTTAGTGAAATTTCGGAGGTTATTTGCTGGCAGAATCCCTTAAAGGGATCCGGTAACTTTGTCTCAAATTCTGAAACAAAATCCTGGATTTGGCTCATGCTGCAATGATAATTATAAACCTTGAGGTCAGTCAAGAACCCCATGACTTTTACAAACTGATCGCCTGTCTGATTATCAAGATATTAATGATTGGAAATCGAAACCAAATTTTGCGTTTTCCTAACGGTTTTCATAACACTACAGTCTATTGGGTAAAACGAGTATGGTAAAACCGGTCACTCAAAGATTTTTACTTTTTGAGGCACTTCTTGATCATTTTGAAGCGCGATTTTTTTTTAGGGCTTCAATATTACACCATATCACAGACACTGATAATACGTAGGGCCGTGTATCTCAGATTTAACATTGTTAAACGATGCCTTTAAAATCTGTGTGAATCTCACAAGGATACAGATTTTGAACATTTTTGTAAGATGTACCATTTTCCGAATGTTACAGAGAAAGTGTGTTGAATAGCATCAGCGCACAATCAGCGTAAATAATTCGATTTTGTATATTAGCGGCAAACTTTTCCATCGAAATCATTCTAACTCATAATTCATTGGAAAAATCACCACTGACACTTTTTAGATTGATAAATCATTTGTAAAATGTCATGAACATGTATTAAAAACATATCTTAAGATCAAAATGAAGCAATAACAAAAATAATTTTTCACACGGATTTTTAAGTAAATTATGGGTTATTTACTTCCTTTACTAAGTTCTAAATTATTTCAAATATTATGACGAGCAATGTAGAAAGATTAAAAAATCTCAGAGGATCTTTAAAAACATTGCTTAGAATGCCCTTTAGTTTTCTTCATACTTTCACTTTATTTGATAAGGTCGCTATGCCTCTATAAAGGAGACATTGAAGACATCAAATACCTTGATGTGTTTGTAAATGATATTGACATTAATTCCTAACCCCTTTTGTATAAAAACAAAATTGATGTGAATTTGAGAGCTTGCTACGGAATGTTTTCAGGCGCCATGTATGCGTTTGCTGTGCACTGATGCTATTCAACATGCTTGCCTTGAATAATTCGTAAAATGTTACATTTTACAAAAATTATCGCAATTTTAGGGTTTTCGCTTACATTCTTTTGAGACACCCCGTATATTAGAGTGATAGTTTATGTAAACCATTTTTGGATATTAAGCTTCAGTGTGATGAACGAAGAAATAAATTGAGAAAGCCTTTATTTTAACCCATTATTTCATAAGCAATGTCAAACACATTTTAACCCATATGGAAATTATTCAGTCTTTGTGGAAACTGTAGTATGGTTAAAAAGGAAAACAAGTTAAGAACAGGTGAAGGTTGAGGGAAATAAGGGATTTAAACATCCTCTAAACAATATGATTGATCTTAGTCATGGAGAGAGACAGAGAGACAGAGAGACAGAGAGAGAGAGAGAGAAAGAAAGCGAGAAAGAGAGATAGTGTGCGTGTTTGTGTGTGATATAAAGAGAGAGAGAGAGAGAGGGTGGAGAAAGAAACAGACGAAAGGGAGAAAGAGAGAGAGAGAGAGTATGAGTGTGTGTATGTGTGTGAAGAAAGAGAGAGAGAGAGAGAGGGGGTGAGAGGAAGAGAGAAATAAAGGGATGGAGAGAGAAGGGGAGAGGAGAAGGATAGAGGTAGAGAGAAAGAGGGAGAGACATATAGTAAGAATGCAAGAGAGCGAGAGAGAGATAGAGATGGCATGGTAACTTTTACTCACCCGATGACAAAGTCTGACTATTTTGAGGAGCATTGGGATTCTCAGATGACATCATCGGACCGATTGTGACGTCACCTATGGTAGAGGTCCCCATTCCCACATGTGGTGTTGATGGGGAACTCACTGTCATGGTGATGAATAAAGACAACAAAATGATTTTGGAAAAAAATGATATCCTTTACTTTTATTTTGGTTCTGAAAAAGAAGAATAAGAAGAAGGAGAAAAATTAATTACTGTACATGGGTTTGCATAAGTTTTTTGCCTGCTACTGAAGATTTGTCTCCTTCTTGATTTTTGTTTGTGTGTGTGTGTGAGTGTTTATTTATTAGTAATATTGTCATTATCTCAAGTAATTTTGAGCATGAAGTGTCATTCCATTGCGTTCTTACTGAACGCAAATGCAACATGAAGGCATGCCCTAGAATTGTAGTCAACAGAATGTCGTCACTGTTCATTAATACTTCATGTGAATGATATCACTCTTCCCATGGTGCATCAAAGACCCCGCTGGTATCTGACACAGTCACTGTTCAGATATGACGCGGCAAAACTACGGCGATTTTGTTACAATGACGTAAAGTTTAATAAGCTTCAAATTTCTGTATCTTACAACTCAGAGCGCAGGATCTTTGCTGCGCGAGGTTGCCATGCATAGTTTTAAACGCAAAAATTAAGAAGACGAGGCGTTTTGGGGTTTTTTCTTTCGACGGTTTACCGCGTCATTTTGAACGAGCCCTTACATTAGCAACAAAGACGTTTCGTTGGCAACGGGCATAAACGCTGGTCTATAATATGATTTTGTTCACTGAATAGTATCAACGTATATCATCATTGTCATATGCAATTGAGAGGAACACTTTATTTGATGCATACCGCATTCTGGTAGATTTCCATTCCATCTGACGTCATGCGGGGAATTCCCTAGCACGCATTGCTGGATGGGATCGCCAGTGAGCACGTGATCATCGAGACATGAGAATGCTATTGTAGCACCAAAAGTGAAGTCGTCTCCTGTTCGGTTGCCGTTTTGAGGAATTCCTGGATCTTCGCATACACCAAGGGTCGCTGAATTATGATATTTGAAAAGAAAGAATCATTATGCATATAGTGACGTCACACCAAACGTTGTCAAAAGGAGGAAATATCAAGTTTATTCAAATAAGAATATGATAGCCCATTTCACGATGGTGATGATGATGGCGAAAAATTAATCGCACAAGGCTATATCTCTTGTAAGCAAAGGAACATTACACTTTTGACTCCACGAAATTAGAATAAGCATTATAGGCATATATTTTTAGGGCGTATTTACTTGGGAAAATGTCTTGTTTTGTTAATTATTTGTCATTTGAGTGTTGTATCTCGTTGTATTGCCATTCTAATGTTAAAAATGTAAAAACAGGTAACTGTACAACTCTAGATAAACCTAGCTAATGATATCGGATGCTTTCATAAAGCAGACATTTTGATCTATCATACCCTAACAGAGAATGATGTATGATATCACTTTGAAAAATCAATTTTCACTAAACTAGGCCAATATTCACTAAACTAGTTTAATATTCACTAAACTAGTTCAATATTCACTAAACTAGTTCAATATTCACTAATTAGTTCAATATTCACTAAACTAGTTCAATATTCACTAAACTAGTTCAATATTCACTAAACTAGTTCAATATTCACTAAACTAGTTCAATATTCACTTACTATCAAACACCGAGAAGTAAGAGCTCACAGAATTGCCGCACAGCTGAGTGGCATCCCCCTTGCAGTTGGAATTGCAGTAGTAGTCCGGGTACTGGTTGTAGAAGTAGAACCGGTGGTTGTTCCCGCATCTACACGATAATCCTGACATACCGGCATAGCGGTAGTCCATGTCCTTGCAATGGGCTTTGCACGCATCGTTTGAATTATCGAGGATAGTCCAAGCCCGGGAACCGATGGTGAGTAAGGAAAAGCAGCCAAGGAAACCAGGAACTGCAACGAAAATGTATGACATGGTAAATTTAATCATATTGGGAAAATACTCGGTTACTATAGATACCAAATGCCAATGATCTGCACAGAAAGAAGTCAAAAGATACTATAATATCTTCTTTTCTTTTTTTTTTTTTTACTGTCTCTGCCCCTCCCCCTTTCTCTCCCATCTCCCTCTGCCTTTCTCTATTTCTTTTTATTTCTGTCTCTGAGGACATAAGTTCAAAACGTTAATAAAAAAATAATAATTTCGATATTCTCATAATAAATTATTTAAACCCGATCGATGTTTGGTTCAAGCAGGACTGCACTACGTGTAGAGGTGTAGCTACTTGCTCCCTCTATATAGCCAACAATGCCTAAGCGGTACCCGTTGATCCCCCATGGTCCCCTTTTTCTTATGTTAATTGAGAGCTGATTTAATGAGATAACCACCTACCGGTGAATACGGCAGGGAGGTCTAATCTCTCCTGGCCAAACTAGTGCAGATAGGCTTTAAAGAAGTTTGACCAAGCTGCTTGTTTTTTTTACTTCATCGAGTAGGCTTACAGGGTTTAACTGAATTGGAAGACTACTGACCATAGTTTTTGAGAAAACCTGGTATACATTTCCATTTTTCACTTTTGTTACTTATGTTTTACTGTACATTGGTTTCATAACGAAAATAAACGGTAATATGACTTACCCATGCACTTTACCCCTGCATCGTTGGTATGATCGCACGCAGTGGAAGGGGTAGCTGATGGGCATTCGTCGATTGTGGTATGGGCTGATTTTAAAAGAAGAAACAAATCATAATTATATCTTCTTTGTAAAATCATTACACAGGTAAATTTACAATATTTTGACAGAGTCTATCCATACATTGGTATAAGGTGGGAGCGATGAAGGGAGTACTCAGGCTAGCTACACTAACATAAACGTTTTAGAGGTATATCGATGGCTGTATAGTGTCGTTTGCATCGAGTGTTTCGTATCTATTTCTTCCTCGCATGCTGGAAACTATTTTCCTCTGTCTACAACATTTCAAACTGAGTAGTTTGTTCGTACACTTCTCGGCAATGTTCGAACCTAAGGAACCCTTTTCAGTTGTTGCGAAGCCGTAGTTTGATATCGGCAAACTCACTGGCATCCTTGGAATTAATGAGTTGTTAGCGAGTGCCCCTATTGATCTCATATCGTATGTTTAGTGTCAAAATAAAGAATAGTATAGAAGGGCACTAACTGTATATTTAATCAAATTATCTGAATTAATGCCCTTCTGGCTCTCAACGGACAATTTTGGGTACTCTTTTAGAGTTTGGACTGACTCTACAACAGAATCTACATGTTTATGGCCATACTTACACGGAGTGCATGCTACATTCTCTAGTAGTATTGGCAGAGTCGGGTTTCCACCGAACCGCGCCCCCAGTGTCGAGAAGGTCGCCGCCGGATAACCGATTTGTTTGCAGACGACCGAAGCGTCACTGTAATCCCAGCCATTATCGCAGATCGTGCCCCATCCTCGACCGTCACCAATGTCAACCTCGACGCGTCCTTCGTTCGGGGCTGCGCCACTGATGAGGCGGAGGCGAGATGTTTCTGCGTATGATGAGAATATGAAACTATTTACTACTATTGAATGTTTTTCCATTAACTTTAAATCCTCACGAGGCGTCATGTGCCTGACTTAGTAATGCGTCAGCGATCGGTGGGGCCTTTGATGCGCCATGTTACTTAGAGTGATATCAATATATTATGGCAAAATTGAATAGGTAATGAACGGAGCGAACATTATGCCATACGGGATAGATTAGTAAAGTAATAATGCGATTTACATAACACCTCGTGTACATCTATGTAACGGGCAGAACAGAACTTTTTCGAGTTTGTCAAACAAGTAATATCCTTTTCAGGCAACAATAAGAACTTTTGAAAAAGCAGTTTCTAGTATCCATGCATTTTCAACAATTGAAAGGATTCTTAGATATCGATACTTAAGAAAGAAGAGTTATTGGTGTAATGAGTTTGACTTTTTTACTTTTTTCACTGTTTTTTATTTCTTAAAAAAATTATACAGTTTATATCATTGATCATTGCTCGACCTGGTTTCTGGTAGATGAAAAAGAGAGAAGGTCGACAGAGAAAGCAAGAAGTTTGGGGAATGGATGGGGGGGGGGGGTTGGAAAGGAAAAGAGGGTTGGTTAACAAACGAAAATGCTCTTGTTTCCAAGAACAAGTGAGGAATAATTCAATTTTGCATCACGGGGTTTACCAAATTAGGGCGTCAATTTAGAGTGACTGCTCAAAAATAAATTCTCTCCTCCAGCTCTTCTGTCTAAAGTTTGCATCTTTTTTTTTGCAAATGAAGAATTTGAATCAAAACTGAGCATCATCTAGGCTGGGTTAAAGTTCAATCAAGTATGACGCTCAAGTGAGGTAATACATTTACGTTGATGATACACCTGGGCCCCATTTCACAACAATTGTCATCAGTGACAAATGACAGTTATTGTCATAAGCTAGTGAACTCCTTGCTTCTGATTGGTTATCAGCAGAGTTGTTACTGAATTTTGTCATTTGTCATTGAAAAAAGGCTTTGTGAAACGGGTCTCTGATTACGTAATGAAGTGGATCATTACATACCTTGTGCGGCGTAGCATTGCAGGCCGATGATCAAAAAGAAAAGAGCGACAAAGTCATTCATCTGGACTTGCTGCCTTTTCAACGGATGACAGAAGTGAGAGGAGTGGCCAGTGACAAAAGGACTCATCGCTGTGGAAAAGAAAGAATTGCATGCCTCTAATAATAATGGAATTTGAGCCAAAAGATCAACACAAGAGGTTGGTCTAATGCAACATTTTATGCTATGCAGTGCGCTGTGATGTGGTACGCTACTGTAGAAACTGCCTAATAGTAATAATAACAATACTAATAATACTAATAATAATGAATATATCTTGTTTATCCAGGGTAGCCTCATCAGTATTAATACTGTCCTTCCTAAGGGCCCTGCAATCATATCATTACCCCGTCCTTATTGTTTTTTTAAATAAAATTACAAACCTGCAAACAATTTGTTATGAAAGCGTGAATGATCGCTTATGAATTATACTTTTAAACAAATCAAATCACAAAATAGAAGAGTTGATGGTATCATTCATTAATTTTACTTAGCTATAAAGATAATTATGATGAGTTATTGACAGCAAGGCCTATAATGCGTAATATGAACATGAGCTTAGGAGTGTTGAATAGAAAACACTCATGTCGTATCAGTGCAAATCACCTCTCAATGATATTTCATATTCCTACCCCTATTTTTTCTTCTCTTCTTCCATTTTTCCTGCTTTCTAGTTGTCATGGTTCAATAACAAATGTTGTAAGATCAAAAGTCACGAAAATAATACAATTTTAGTATTTTAGATGGACTTCGGATTCCGTGTGACAGCTGGAAGTTGTTATTCTTTTCAAATAGGTTTTTCATCATTATTGTGTTCATAATCTCTGACTCTTGAAACTTGCATGTATACCTCTCATCTCTGCATTTCACATATGTAAATAAACAACATTTATCTAACAATCATGCAAGAGCTAATGATCTAAAAAGGAAAACAACAACAAAAACAACACTAAAGTCAAAATAACACCCACTGACCGTTTTAATGAAACTGGATATTGACGCTATAAAGATGTCCTTGCACCCGTCTTCCGGTTAGAATACGATGGCATCCGATGTTTCTAAACAATCCACCTTTTGTCCCTGTAAATCCGACTTGTTTGGTTTAACAGTAGATAGCTATCACATCAACCATTTCGTCAATTCGTGCACGAAATATCTGACATAAACTTGATACATCAAAGCTCAGGACTGCCTTGTACTAAAATGAGCAAAAAATCCGAAGTAGCAGAGTCACATCGATCTCCCTAGGAAGAGTTACATCACGTATCTTTTCTCGTATTGTCTTTCCGTTGATGCAAACAAATTAAGGAGTTGATTATCATGGCATGTTGAGGTGTAGACCAAGACTACTTTACGTATCTACCAACAAAAACAAAAGCTATCACATAATCTTCCAACAAGCAACGACAAATACAAAATCTGATAGGACTTTTGCAGCTCCAATACATTAGCAGTATACCTGGTCGAAAGTAACCAAAATATTAAAGACGACTAGTACCGCGTCAAATAACAACCAGATGAATGTGCACACAGCTTACAGCAAAGCTCATTGCAGATTTTTGTCATATACAGGCTCAAGTAGGCTTACAATCAAAGCTGGAAAAATCTCCACAAAATATAGATCGCGCCGCTGAAGCGTAAACTGACCAGTCCTTCTCTACAGCTCACAAAGCTTTGGTCACTGGTAATGCATAGACTGAATTGAGTGTGCTCGTGCGCAACATGACGTCACACATGAAAGGTCTTTTTTTCTTTTGAAGTTCGAGGCCGTATTGCCGAGAATTGAAAACAATGGAAAAACAGTGCCAGTGGCTGGGTGATCTAGGATGACGTCACTGGTATTCGATGACGCCATCGATGTTTTCTAATTTAACCCATTTTGTTCTCTGATAAAAAGGAGACATTGCTGACTTCGAACATTGGTTGTTAAAACCCATGTACGATGTGTTTCTGTCTTCTTTTTTTTTCGTTTTGAAGTGGGATGCTAAAACCATGGACGACACTTGACGACGATGACTTGAATTATTTAGAGAAAGATAGAGACTTGCTATACATCAAAATCGCTTTTAATCATGTTAATTATCACGCTTATTATTACTTGAATAACCTCCGTCTTAGACTTCATTCTAGAACATAATGTTCCATCTTGTTTAATTGTGTTCTGTTTTAGGCCTATTACAGTTAGTTTCTGAAGTATTTTGCATGTGTTTATTTGTTGCATGTGCACCATTTGACCTGACCTGTAAATGAATCGCATTTATGTCATTTTTATTTGTAAATATTAAATGAATAAGTAAGTAGGTAAATGTTATTATTATACCAGCGACTACTCGAGCATTGGTTTGGTTTATCGATTCTGTGGTTGATATGCATGCTGTTGATCATAGTTTTTAAGGTCATATTATCCTCTGATGTGTTCGCTAACTTCACCATTACCCCCACCCCATACCCCGCCCCGACAAATTTCCAACCAAAGGGGGTAATATAACAACTGAATTTTAACTTTGATGGTTAAATTATTGCGAGATGAATTAAGTTTGATCAGGAATTTGCTTTTATAAAACCTCTTCATGTTCCATTGAGATGCCATCTCACAAACCGGTGATGTGAGGGAAGTTATCAATTCATATTTACCGCGGTCAACCCCTAATTAGGGTATCGCTCGGATATCTTGCTTTAATTTCTCAGAAAAGGCACCGATCAGTACTATTTGCTACTACCAGTATCATTCTATTGAAATAAAATACTGGTGCTAGTATTCCCTTTTCAAAGGTCTATGCTCAAACTATTCTTCATAATTATCTATTTTATGTATATTGTCGTTTCAAGCGAATCGAAGGTTGTTGTTTATCACTTCGAAAATGTATTTGTTTAAACTGACATTAGCTGTAAATCCTCTTATTCCTTTTCAGCTAACGATTGAAGGACTTTGAGATTCAAATTCTGTATGAGTAATTTCCGAAGAAAACATCACCATCTCAAGCCTTGACCCCTGGGGTCACCGGGTCATCGGGTAGTGATTGTGACGTGAAGAAACCTATCGCCGGATATCCTGTATAGATAATCGCTAGTATACTGGTATGATGAGAATTTGATCGCGTTGATAACTTGATGAGCATAAAGACTTAATCACTAATGTGATTGTTGGTCTGGTAATCTTTGTTTTCTCTACTTTTTTCCTCCAATACTAATCTGTATCATACCAACTACTGCATTTAAAATATTACTTTAACTAAGAAATGAAAATATGTTCGGCTTATATAATTATTAATAATTCCTTCATGATGGTTTGTGTATAGGCTAATATGTGCTTAGAATAGACTGCAATTCTCGATAAAATCTGGATACCAGTTGCTTTAACTGCGAGCTGGCAAAAACTCTACAGTAATTCTGTCAGCACAGCAGATAGTAACAAAACAAGGACTTATCAAACATTACTCTCTTGTATTACATAAAAAAAACATGCTTTAGGATTGATCTGGAATGTCGTGACAATGATATTGATCTGTTTAAGTCATAATTTTAAATGGTTAGAACTTACAGTCAATATGTTCTTTGAAACAAGTATTTGAAGATCAAAAGATCAAGCTGATTAATAAAAATTAATACACCGATGAGTAAAAAGTTTGAAAGTGTATTAAAATTGCCGTATCTCTGAATTACATAATTTGTTTCTCTCTCAGAGGCAAGGATGTTCTTCTTCTTTTTGTAATTCAGGAACTGGCCCCTGCACAAGATGCATTCAAATGTTATGCAGATCTCTTGACTTTGGATGACATATAGCTTGTAAAGCCTTTCTCGACATAGCAACAATAGACTGTTCCCAAAATATATTCAAATATATACATGTTTACCTAGCGACGAGCTATTACACTGACCTGTTGTATTTTATTGTATCTCAATAGTCAGAATATACAACGCAGGCATCGGATGTTGCGATCATGGGGGACCAACGGGTACCGCTTAGGTGTTTGCTATATAGCGGGAGTAAGTAGCTACAAGTAGTGTAGTGGGGGTTTAAAGTACAAGAGACACCTTTACAAAATAAGATGCACAGACTTATGCTGATAAAAACATTATGTTGATTCAATTTATTGTTAACAGTTTATTTTACTGTCATAATCATATACGTTTTCGCATGAGTTTGGCAAAGCGCTTGGGAATTAGACATTTTGATTTAAATTAATTAATAATACATGTACTTTAGAAGATGTTATTTTCGAAAATAAAAATTTGTAGGAAATGTACTTACACTCCCATTTAAAAAATTGGTGATTTTCACACCATCGACATCGTCATCATATCATCATCATATCAGTCCTTTCTCAAGTCCTAAACAATTCTCACCACAACCATCATGATGTAATATCTTTAACACAACAGATAAACAGTTACAATTGTGATATGATATGCGTGTAAAATAACAAGACAAGAATAGCAATATATTATATATAACCTAATGTCTTGGTATGCGTTTTGTCAGACAGGGACTTAGATAACACCAATTATTGCAACTGCAATATCCCTTTACATTATAATTTCACTTTTTATGCTTATGATATGTGCAGTCACCAATATGGTCACAGTGTTTTAGAGGACGAGCAGTGCAGGGATGCGCAGTGCGCGTCCTGGAATTCGATTACTGATAATCGATCTTATCAACGCGCTTCTGACTGTTCTTCCCTTGGCGAAGAAAACATGCGTAAAATCAAAAGAGATACTTAGCTGCAGATTACCAATAAATGATGAATACCAATATCTGCATTTCTGAAAAAGGATACGTGAAAGAACAATAACTGCCTATTTTTTTAAATCTGAGATTACGCGCTAATAAGTTGATAATTCTACCCATCTTTTAATCATTGTAACCATTTGATAACTTGATATAAAAGATACTATAAGATTTCTTGTTAACGTTAACGCTTGTTCCAAGGATTAAGAGATACATTTCTAATAGTAATTTTTATGAGGAATGAGTAAGCACTCTTCCTTTGTTTGAATGAGTAGAATTGCGAGATCGTGGTTGTTCAATGCTCCTGTCATTACCCACGCCAACCGAATTCATTTTCAATTCATTTATTTTCATTTCCAAACATGAAATATAAAAAAAGTAAAACAATGACATGAATCAAAGAGTACACACTACTACGTGTTACAATAGGCATTGTGTACTCTATCCACGTTCATGTCCTGCATCAACAATGTATTGGTTATTGATTGGTTGAGAGCTCTTCACGTGACCAGAAATATTTGGAAGTTGAAAATGCAGCGAGCGACCGGGATTTAAAATGCCTCCAGTGGGCAACTTCCATTGTGTCACGGCGCTCAGGCAGAGCAATATACGCTGAGCCGCAGTCTAATTAACTTTCTTGATTAACCTATTATGCATGATTATACATTTTTGATGTAGGATATAAAAAACATACCCTGCCTTCTTTTCGAGCTACTGGTTAAAACTGTGACTCTGACATGGGGAAGTGTGCACTATTCGGGTATTTACCTGATAATAGATGTTATCAATAACCGGGATTGGCCTTGACTTTTACGATGAACATTTCCTATTTGATCAGATCTGCACTTTACACCTATCGCCCCGTTAGGAAAGTCATCATCATATACATGTTTGTTTGTTTGTTTATTTGTTTGTTTAGTTTTATTTCCACTTTTTCAGATCAATACAAAGAAACATCATACAAATAAATATAATGAGTAACATGTAAGTTTGACAAAATATGTTTCTAGTTAAAATACAATCCAAAAAAAAAGACACAACAAATATATTGATTTGTGCCAAACCATCTTGAAAACATAATCTGCATAAAAATAAGAAATAAGGGGGAGAATGGATATCTTCGTTTTGGAAGTTTCTTACAATGTATTTTTATATTATTATGTATTTTATTATTATGTATTTCATGCATCCGAAGACTCTCCGAGTGACAGGGGGAGAGTGAGAGTATTTCTTGGGGAAACTCCAATTCGCTGCATGTGTGCAATACGTTTATACCATCAATGGTATTTCCACCAAGTCTACTGACTGCTGAACATTTATATTTAAGCATGTGACCAAACGTCACGAAAACAAATCGATGATGTCAAAATCATGGTTCCACCAAAGAGAGGAGGAATCTAAATTACATTTTTGATTGGCACTGGGACATTTTGTTTTAAATGTTGATTCCCCTGATAAATTTAGTAGGCATATCAATATGTAACGAACTGAGGCTCATGTATTTTTTAGCGCTTCCTGTGACTGGGGCAGCTGCCATTTTTCTTCTGATTTCTCTACTGTTGTTCGTATAAATAGGGGATATCGTTGGGGGTAGTCGCCCGGAAGACATAATGTTCTATGATGATTATTCACTTGATATTTTTTATCGAGAGTTTTCTTCATGTAAAATGCAGTCTATGATAATAATAATAATCAAGATAATGGTGATTATCATGATGATGAAGGTGACAAGGATAATAGTAATAATGATAGTAATAATAATATTAATAATAATAATAATAATAATTATAATAATTATAATGACAATAATAATAAAGCGCTTTGCTTCTTTTTCTGTTCTTTCCCATAAATTTCTTATACACATTAGAAACTTTGTCAACCACTTCGCAGCAGGAGCCTACGTCTCCTAAAACAACAGTATACCGCCAAGATAGGATATATTAAACACAATCGCAGAGACTTTCGAGAAATCAACTTATATATATATATATATATATATATATATATATATATATATATATATGTATATAGGTATATATATATATATGTCAGAGTTGAGAATTCTCGCACTTTTATATATATATATATATATATATATATACATAATTATAAGGCAATTTCAAATGTCTTAATTGTCCGTCACCTTATTGTAAATGATTGAAAATTACTATGACATGTTACATAATCCAAACACTTCTAGAGCCAATACAATAGGGTAAATACAGTTTCTTATATTAAGTTGATTTCTTGAAAGTCCTTCGCAAAGTCGTTCCCAGAGTATTTTGAAAGTCTTTTTCGTTATTATTTATCTGTAAATCATTTATCTGGATTCTCTCTAAAAAGGGCTAGTGAGTAGTGGTATACTCCCAAGATTAAAAAAAAAAACTTCTTTATTCAATTGTTTCATGGGAACTTACGGATATCAAGTGACAAATATAATGGTCATATATCTCAAGTCTATAAGGTAAAAACCTCTTTATAAAGAGCACTGGCGAATCAAACTTGTGTGGTCAACGTTCTCGTCTGGCCATCTCTTTGAATGTATTCTATTGTCGTGTTAGCCGTATTGTAAGTATACACTTAAATTTAATGCAGGTGTCCTTTCTATTGGTATGCAGATGGTAATATCAGTCTTCTTTAAATAATCATGTTTAAAACAAAACCAGTATATAATTATTGTCATACATTTCGGGGTGCCATGATTCTTGTAAAGATTCTAAGTTGGCGTCTCCGGCATATCATTAATCCTGGCCTATTTTTTTAGGGTGGAATAATCACAGTTTCAAAACTAATTGTAAGTATATTTGAATGAAATGTTAGTTAGGTAATATTAGTCTAGCTATAATAATAGCTATGATAATGAAGATTATGAGTTCCCCTCGCCTCTCGACTATGAAACACATTTTGGTGTATGTATGATCATTGAATTTGTAGCCCCTTATTTCTTTAAAAGTATTTCTTAGATGAATAAAAATGAATTCATTCATTATGTTCCAGATACGCCAATAAAGGAAGCGGACAAGGAAATAATTTCTTGAAAAACCTGATATAAACAAAAATTGTCAGTCAATCATTGTTATTGTATTGAATACTTAAATTCTGTTTTTATTTTTATTTTGATATCAATATTATAACTATTATTACCATTAATATTGAAAGTGGTATTATTAGTAATGATATTGTTATCATAATTATTATTATTATTGATGTTATTATTATATTATTATTATTGTCATTATTGTCATTATTATCATCATTGTTATAATTATCGTATCATTATAACTAGATTTATTATTACTACTATTATTATTATTATAATTGTTATTAATATCATCATTATTATTATCATTATTATATCTATAATTATTATTATCAGTAATGTTATAATCTTTTTGTCAATATTTTTATTATCATTTTTATCATTATCATTGTTATTTGTTTGTTTGTTATTTTTACTTACTTGAAGCGGTGGATGTCATTGATCTCTGTGCTCTGCTAACTCTTGTGTTTGTCGCCCTCTAACGTTAGTTTAAAATCTGGGTCTCTTGCAAATCAAAAAAAAGTCGTCTCTCTAAATACGCGTCATTTTGAACCGTCAGGAACGTTGGAAACCATATTTCGATGATGAAACGAAAAATTCAACATTCAAAGGTTCGAGCTTTTATCAAAAGGACTTGTCCTAACGCAA
>CP137678.1:3528028-3593028 GCA_037976565.1 Mesocentrotus franciscanus
TTGATTAGTGGGGAGGTTGGTTATTTGCAAATTAGACGAATATAATTTTACATTATCCTTTTACCCTTGTCGGCCTATTCTTTTTAATTCAGTAGCGGTTCTAGCGGGGGCTTGGAGACACATGTAGAAAATAAATGCAAGCACCCCAAGCCCCCCACTCCCCTCCCCCAAAACAAAATAATTAAATAAAAACAAAAATAAAAATAAATAATAACAAATTTATAAAAATAAAAATAAAAAATCGTGCTGAATGTATCTAACGTTTGTTTGTAAGGCACAAGCTTTCGTGCTGATATTTATTTCGTAACTCTCCTTGTCTCCTTGCCCCCTCTCGAGTCCTTCAAAATATATTCTGGTGCCCGTGAATAATGATAATGCCGTAGTAGTCTTTGGTGGATGGAAGATTTAATATTGTTTTATTACTTCTTGCTCGTTGTTTTGATCGAAACGCACAATTATCTTCCAAATTCCTTCTCCAGCGTGATACCTGAATGTGGTTATAAACACTCGTCTACATCAAAGCCAGTGGGTGCTGGGTTCTGATAGAGTTCTATAAATAAAATGTTGACCTTTTTCCCTAAACAGCAGTGTCATTAACGAAATATACTACAACAAGTCAACAACCACAACTACTACTAATACTACAAAATGTACTGCTACAATACTACTACTACAAAATGTACTGCTACAATACTACTACCACCACCACTATTACCATCAACACTACAACCACCAACACTATCACAACCAACACTAACACTTTTACGACTACTGCTACTACTACTACTACTAATTCTTCTTCTTCTTCTTCTTCTTCTTCTTCTTCTTCTTCTTCTTCTTCTTCTTCTTCTTCTTCTTCTTCTTCTTCTTCTTCTTCTTCTTCTGCCACTAGTACTTTAGTGTGGTTATTTATGTCACTGATGACAGCAGATACATTTAAGTATTGTTTTTGATGGCACATTATAAAATAATTACATACTTAATCTGTTTCAATATAGTCATGTTATCTCTTTTTGTGACATTATAATCATTATAATTGACAAACTATCAATAAACCATTCAAGAGCACCTACAAACAAATAGTAACCATGACGTAAAATGTTCTGTATTTCCGTTTGCGCAGAGTCTGGAACATTGACGAAGTTTCGAAACTGAACTTTTACTTTCGCCGTCTACTTTTAGTTCTACATATCTCAGTCTAGACAAAATTTGATTACTTTAAAAAAATAATTAAAAAAATAAAAAAACGTAAACAGGTAGCTTTGTGGTGAGAGAAACTGGCATGAGGTCTGACTCGGAAAGACAATTTCACATAGGTGAAACAAACAATGAAATAAAAGAAAATCGTATGGAGTCACATAAACTTCCACGTCATTCTGATATAGCTCAATTCTCCGGTTCTATCACGAAATCCATCACTGCAATTAGTGGTACATGCTGCGATGCGATTTCTGCAACTGTACCCCACTGGCGGCAGACCCAAGTGCTTGCTGTGTTGATGAATGCTCATGAAGACATGGTAGGCCTGATGTGAACGGGACATCTTGTCATTCATATCGTCTTGGTAATAAACAATGCAATGGATTTTTAGGTAAAACCTTGAAATTGATTTTAAAGAAAATAATTATCGAAAATGAAACTGAGAATCTAGGCAGTGACGTCTTAAATTTCTCTGAACGTCATTTGAATTAGACTGAATGGTCATTATACTAGATTCTAGTGTGACGTCATAAATTTGGAAATAACATGAGCAAAAGAGCAAATAAGTTCCAACCCATGAGAGGAAATGAATAAATGAAAGAAAGGATGAATGAATGAATGAATGAATGAAAAAATGGGGAACATAAATTGATGAGGCTTCTTGTTCATGTTAACATCATTATCAGTAATATTTACTGTTGTCTCTTACAAAAATAATACAGTTTGAAAAATTAAAGATTTCTAATAATAACTGCATCGTTCCATTATCATTACCATTTATATATTTAATTGATGATGGGGAATTTAACTAACAAGACCCAAAGGTGGGGGTAATAATGTTATCCCCGGTCATGTCATTTGTAATACATCTCGCTTCATAATATGCACCTTTTTAAACATCTACGACCACGCCCTCTTCCATTCAATGCATGCTTTCCAATCCAGCCCCCTAGAAAATTGGATCAACGCGTGCCTGACACTTCTCTCTCTCTCTCTCTCTCTCTCTCTCTCTCTCTCTCACACACACACACTCTCTCTCTCTCTCTCTCTCTCTCTTATGCTTTTCACACTGGCAAAATTTTGCTTAACCCCGTACTATAGGTGGGGCTAAAGGGGGGTCTTAGCCCCACCTATAGTCCGGGGTTAAGCCTATTCCACTTTCTGTTCAGACTTGCATTTACCAAAGTGGGCTAGCCCCACCTATAGTACAGGGTTAGCTGGCCCTGCAAAATAGCAGGGCTAACCCCGCAATTGTGGTGCTAACTCCGCAATTGCGGTGCCAAGCAAGTGAATGTGAACAGAAACGAAAAATAGTCCGGTACTACGCAATGGAGCGAATTAATGGATATTCACGCTATACGGCTAGTACGGGGCTAACGAATTGCAGTGAGAACAGCATGAATTTCCTTATTCCGGGATAGGCGCTTAGTACAGGACTAAAAGAGCGTGTGTGAAAAGCCAAAAAAGTTAGTACGGGGTTAAGGATAGTACGGGGCTAAGCAAAGTACGGGGTTAAGCAAAACAAGTGTGAAAAGAGTATCTTTCTCCCATTTCCTCTCTCGCACTCTCTCTCTCTCTTTCATTTTCTCTTACCTCTGGGATTCCTATACCGCGAACGAATCGAATAGTTTTCAGAGGAAGATCGAGGATTGTCAGAGAAGGAGGAGGGGGGTAACATGCTTGGAAAGTAACAAAAGTCCACGCTGCCTGAGAAAAAAACCTCAGGGGAAGGAGGGGGCTTTAGATAGTACACGTCGTCTTTCGTTTCGCCTCGCCTTGCCTGCACCCATCCCCCCCACCCCCACCTCTCTCCCGTCTGCCCCTGATTTAAATTGCTGTATTTTCATTTACAAAAACATAAGCTCAAATTATGTTTCTGTTGCCACTTAGGCCTGTCTCCTAAACATTTTCCCATCCTCTTTCCTTCTGGAAGATAAATTACTTCGAAAAGAGATGAGAAAACGAGCCAATAAGACCATGCCGCCACCCGCTGAGCTGGGAGGCGGTTTGAGATGTCAGTCCCCGCCGAGCGAGCCGGGCAAATAAAAGGGCGCGTCGTGTATCCACCCTAGCCGCTCTCCGATATCAGCTCTCCCAAGACGTGTCTTGGGCCGAACCAAGTTAAAAAGGAAGAAATTCCTCCTTCTCATCTTCTTCTTCCTCCTCTTCTCTCCTCCCCTCTTCGTCTGGAATATTCCCTTTGGCAGCTTCACCCTACAGGGCTACCAGCTCAGTCGCCGCTGGAAGATCGCAGCCTGTAATGTGTGATTGTCGTACTGCAGTGCATCGTCACACGCAGTAGCTTCAAGCGCTTCTGATTCACATATAGGCCACGTATACCTGTAGACCTAGAGCTTCTCCAATCCTTAGGACGCAATCACTGCATAGATCCTTGTATAGAGGAACTAAGTATCGGCAAAGTCAGAAAGGTTCTTCTAGAATTAGCTATCTGGAAATAGCATCCTCATCCTAAGCTCCATAGCTAACGAAGAGACTTCAATTTTCTCTCGGTTGACGCAACATTCGTTAGATAAAAGGGTGATACTATATGAGTTGAGGACTATCATAGTTTCTTGAGAAACAACCAGCCATCAAACGTCTTCGAAGAAACTAAAGGGGTTAGCATTTGTTGGAGGAGCCGTCATCTTTCACAGTAAATAATATTGGAAAGATCCTCTTATTCATCTTGTTCTTATTCCTCCTCCTCCTCCTCCTCCACCCCCTCCTTCTCCTCCATCTCGCATCCTGCTCATCCTCATCATCATCATCACCCTCATCATCCTCATCATCACCTCGATGTCTTGGAGGTGAGATTCCTTGACTAAGGAGTAGATACCGTCTGGAATATACTTCCTCCGGACAGACCAGATAATTTGATCACAAACGAAGAGGAGCTTCTTCTCAATGATGGAACTAAGGAAAGTGCTGTAAGTATGATCAATTTAAAACCTTGGTGTTTTATAGCCACGAAATATTCAACTAAATTGAGTGGACTGTTAAAGATATATTAACTTATGCATTTTGAGGTATCATTCTATTAACTTGGTTCCATTTTGTTGAAGCATTGTCGTTTCTAAGTGGGGTAATAATTATATCCCTGGGAGTGTTTCACAAAGATCCTAAGTTGAACTTATCTCTAAGTTAGACTTAAACATTATGGAGAGCCATTTGTAGCCTTAAAATCAAATATATTCAAAAGCAAAAATTAAAGGATTTTAGACTTTTTATAAATTCCATATCAAGAATATGAAATCTCTTTGCTAATAGAAAATATGAATGATTTGAATCAAAATTTTATGCCTTTTAAAATAACTTTTACAAAATATTTTCAAAGATGCTAATGGCTTTCCATAATTGTTAAGCTTAACTTAGGATCTTTGTGAAACACCCCTGGTTTGCAATTGGACAAAACGGATTATTCTTCCGAAGTAGCTGTGCCTCCAAATTTGGATTTCAGAGAGGTAGTCAACATTTTCATCGTCTTTGTTTTTACACGATCTACATTCTGTACTAATCTGCTAATCTAGGCGGGCCCAAATATTTTCTGGGCCTCATGAGAAATCATATCACATTCTCCTATATGCTAAGCCTATAAAGGTCTCACTGACGTCTATGCCTTTTTTATTAGATATAAAATAACATCGTCGATTTTGACTCATTCAAATATACTAATATACTAGATTGAATATAAGCTGTAATACCTGTAATACAAGTACACAGAGATATACAATCTATAATATAGAGAATATTTAATTCACAGCAGTCGTAGATACTTGTGTGTTACCTTTGTCATTATTACAAAAGCCAAGATAATCATTATTTCATATAAAATGATCGAGAGTCAATATTTGTCAATGATTGGTCATCGAAAGCAAAGTCATCTTGGTTTAGGAATCCGATTGTATGATGTTTCAATTTTCCCTTTGCACACACTTGGGGTTCAACTACGTTCTAAAACCAGACAAGCACGTTTTTGGCGCGTTAAAACAAATACTAGTAAAATCGAGACGAGCCGTCTGCATTCTGCTCTAGTCAATTTCTGTAACAAATTCAATTTCGTCGTATGGTGGGGGTGTTATCATATTATTAGTTACATAAAGAATATGTTACTTTGAATGAACTTCAGACTGACGCTGCTCTTGCAGTCACGTTTGGAAGTCGTTTCTTTTTCCTTTGTCTCACCGAAAAACGCTGCTATTGAAGTGGATAATAGGCCCGCCCCCTCTCCCTTCCTCTCTCTCTCTCTCTCTCTCTCTAGCTATCTCCTCCAGTGTCAGTCTCACCAAAAAGGCTTGCCAAAAAATTTCAAAATTATTGTTTTTTTATTGTTGTTTTTTTAAAGAAGAGATTAATCATATAATTTAAGCGTTTTATTGAAATTTGGGGTTTTCCGTCGCTGTATTGTGTAACGCGGCTACTTTTTCCACACGCCCCTTGCACTTCATTTCCATGCAAACCAATTCTGTTTTGCCGCGATGGTATTTTTAGCCCATTTCCCGGTTCATGTGTGAACGAGACTATAATCCATGGAATAGTTGCTGATGCCGATGTCTGGCTTTGACTTCGAAGAGACACCTGGTTATAACAGGTATAACAAAATATATGTGGGCGCGACTCAGCAAGGGAGCTCAGCTGGGCATAAGAGAAATGATGTCTTACCCTTCAACAAGGCCTCTGCAGGGCCTCTACAGGTCCACTACAGGGCCGCTACGGGGGCCCCGTGATCTCTCCAAATTTGTCGAGGAATTAGGGTCGCCCCGGGGCCAAGGGCCATGGCCGGGGAGGGGTTACATTGGGGTATCGCTTGTCTATGCAAGCTACTGATGTTTAAATGTTTATGTATTGCCGGATGTATTGGCACCTTTTAACAACGGTCCAAAGAGCTGAAGATGGTGGAAAATGGCGTAGCTCATATTCAAGCATCTGTATCATGTTCATCGTATCATCGCAATGTTTAGGCTGGAAACCAGATTGTTAATGAGCCTGTTAGTAGTTTCTTGATAGGAGATGCAAACATTTAAATCACGCCGAAGTCCGGCATTAGAATGGTCATCTGGTCATTCATTGGTATGGAGTAGTGTGCAGCCTGACATATCGACCACTGTAATAGCAAAAGTCCTGCACCCGGCATTAGACCCTTATATACCCCGCCCCTCCCCCCTCCCCCCTTTTTTTTCTCTCTCTCTCTCTCTCTCTCTCTTTCTGAAACTGCAGTAACCCTCAAATCATTCAAATGGTGCAGTTAAATTTGACCTCGAACATGAATAACAATCATATGTTTTGATTAAAATTGATATCTCGCCCATGGGCTGGCCCCCTAAAGATGGGAAGCCACGCCCTTTACCATATTAATATTTGTAACGGAAGAACACTAGTAAATACTAGATTATTCATTACTAGATCAACAATCGTATCCGGGTCACGAACTGTGAAATGAAACGTAATTTTGTAATCATAATAATGGTGATTGAAGACAGAGTATGCAATACCCTTGAAAGAGTAGGTTGGAAGTTTAGCCTTATATGTCATTTGGATGCCCGGGAATCATTAGAAACGTATTTATTAGACAAACACTTTGTACAAAATCTGTAGCTGCGATGGTTTTCCGAGGAGAGGGTACTTAGGGGCTTTGGAAACAGGAGAGGCATGGGGGTCGCCCCCATCCAATGGCGACAAGAGAAGAAAAGGAGAGAGATATTGGGAGAGGGAACGTCGCATTAATAAAAGAAGATGGTATCACCCATACCTATACATCCAACCAATCCGTAGCCTGGTTCATTTTTAATACATTTTATCCCATTTTTAAGACTGCCCCTTCCCCATGACTTCCGCTATTTTTGTGCCTGGACACTTATAAGGATGGGTAACAAATCATTTTACATAGAAAAGTAGAGTGAGTGCCTAAAATGGGCTATATTTAAACCAATGAATGCGGCATTTCATTTCAGTCAGTCGAGTCCATAGAGTTGGCCCAATAAGTCAGCTGCGTGACAGTATGTATGGTATTTACAGTTCTGTTTGAATCCCGAATATTTCTTATGCATGTTTTACATCAGTATCTGTCATAATCACGGATTCGATATACCCCTGCAGTGTAAAACAGTTATCTAATTTTCCACTCTCAGAAAAGTCCTGAAGAACATGTTTTGCCCCAAAATATTTCAGGAAAATCAAGCAATTTCCCATTATTCCATTCACAAAATATTAAAATGTCTAAATTTTTCTTCAATTCCTGGTTTAAAAAAAAATAAATTTCGCTCTTTTATCTCAATTTTCCAATTTTGTTCCCAAACTACATGTTTGCCAGGGGCGTTGGACTAAACTTGTTTCGCAAGGAAATTTAGCAATTTGTACCCAAGCGTGAGGCAAATATCTGGAGGGCTTTCAAAGTGGCATTGACGCCCAGATTGCAAGGGGGATGTTTTTTGTTTCTTTATTTGTTTGTTTGTTTGTTTGATTGATTGTAATGCTTGATTTATTTTCATCTTTGTTTTATGGGTGATTTTGCTTTTTCATGTTCATAATTCACTTTTAAAGTTTTTTTTTTAATTAGTTATTTCTTGTTGAAATAAATTAAATTAAGAATGCGTTGACATGGTTCAGGTCAGTCGGAAAAAAACCTATGGATGACCGACCTATAAATGAACATGTATGCAATTTGTATTCTGCCTATTGAAATAAAGACTCATGTGTAACGGCCTAAAAGAAACAATGTAAGCATAACATGTAATAACGTTTTCCATACCATTAAAGTTGCTTCCACTCAAGGCGTCATAATGTTGCCTGACGTATGAATGCGTCAACGATGGGTGCGGTCTTTGATGCGCCATGAGAGCGTGGAATCATACCACAAACAGAATAACAGTGCAGACATTGCGTCGATTTACCTAAAATGTATGGACTGATTGCATTCCTGGGCTTGATTAACGTAGGTCCTAACGCAATAAACAAAAATAACGCCTCGTGTACAGTGAACGGGCATTGAACTCATTTCAAAATATATTCCCCAAAAGATACCTTTAAACGAATCAAAATAAGAAGAAGTGTATGATTAGATAGAAACCCTTTTAATACCAGGTCGTCATCGAGTATTAGGACACTATACATAGAACGTGTAACTGCAAATAGGATTCTACGCATAACAATATTAAGCTGCATTCACTATCGTTAGTCAATGACGTCACAAGAAGACCCAGCCTGTTCTTCGCCGAGTTAGTTTTACCGAGCGCAGTGACGAAACCGAATTCCTGAGACATCGCATCCCGCTGCGGCGGTCGGAAGTTCATTGCATTGTCGTTCGCTGCTGACTAGAAAGATTATAATTCAAAGAATGGTAAGCAAGGATATGAGCATGAATAACAAATATCTAAGACAATACTGGGCTATGGAAGTATCAAATTATTTTGCAGATTTCAAACAGGATGGTGAAGACAGAAGGAACTGTTATTGGATATTTTGATATGCAAAGCTTAGCCGGATGTAGAAAGGAGGACATTCAAATAATTATTGCAATGACCTATAAAGGCTTTATGCTACACTTCATTTATTGATTTAGCTCTATTTCCTCAGCTTAGTTTCATGCTCAACCGTATGCGGACACGGGGGCCGGGGGGGGGGGCGGGCGAGTGCGCCCTTTTAAAAAAGAAATTGGACACTTTTTTTCCCCCTTTCTCTCTCTCGTGGTCTATTGGATACGTCACCGGACTGTGAATCACAAGATTCGCGGTTCTAGTCCCGTCGCGGCACTAACGTCCCTCAGCAAGACATTAATCTACATTTGCCACTCTCCACCCGGGTGTAGTAAATGGGTACCTGTAGAAATTTATTCCTTGAATGCTTTTAGCGCCTTAGGGAAGCTGAACTAAAAGCCAGGATATTAATACTACTTTGTGGGCGCATTGAGAACCCCCTGGCTGGAATGGGTAAGTGCGCAGTATAAATGAAGCTATTATTATTGTCATTATTTTTTACTTTATTGTTGTTTCCCATAATTCACCCCCCCCACCTTATTCCCGCTGTACACTATCATGAATGCGCCAATGACTGCTTGTATGTTTATCTGCTAAAACAGTTGACTGAGTACATGAACGTATTGTCATCGTAAGTTCAATGATTGGATCATGCGAAAAGATAAAGAAAAAAAAAACATTTTCAATCATTATGAGAATTCAACATTACGTCAAAACTCTCTCTTATCAATTCTTGGAAAGGCACAATGTGGTTATTGGTGGAATTCATCATAATAGTTTGCTTTTCATGAAATAAGGGAGAGCAGTGATGATTGACGTGTCAATGTTTTTCAAAACCTGTCAAACAAGCATGTTTCGATCGTCAGGAGGAGCATGTGAATATACAAGGTCATTACAATGTCGGGGGTAATGGCCGCTATGTTAAGTTTTCATGCACCGATTTTCTACTATCTTTTTCTCCACCCGACTTCTCCTCTTCTTCCTTTCATCCCTTTTCACTTCTTCCTTGATTGTTCATCGATATTTCCATTTTGCACTTCGATCTCAACTTTACACTCTATATTTGTTACATCTGTCCCATATTATTATATTTTCCAGCACCTTATAATCTTGATTAATGGAAGTGAAGCTTTATAAATAAATGAATATTATTGTTCATGTGCTGATACCATTATTATTCCTTAGTTATTATACGTCATATGAAACTCTGATCAAACCTTGATTTTTTTCTCTCTCCTAATGAAATTTCCCAACTTTCCCACCAGACTAAATTTGTTCAGTATTTTTGCTTTTCCTGTACCATATACTGATATCTTTGTAACCCGATGCGAAAATTCATTGAATTCATTGAATTTTCACGCTGTTTATTTCATTTCCATGATCGCCTAGGCAACTATCTCCTTCAAAGTAAACCATCACCTCTTTGACTTTCAAAGTGTTACCGTATTTAGGTCATTCGAACTTGGTTGGTTTAGATGATGACACTTTGGAGGTGACGAATCACTTGACTCCCAGTCACAGGGTTGAGGGTTCGAATCTCAACCCAGCACAACCTTCCCTTGGCAAGACATTAATCCACAGTTGCCACTTCCATCGTGGTAGGATGCAAAAGTCATTGTGATTTGCTCAGCATTGTGAACATCTGTAAAATGGCGCCTGGCTGGAATTTTCCCCGGGAAGTGGAGAATGTGCACACATTGTGTGTGGACAATACTGAATCCGATGACCGGTGTAATCTGTGAAGCGTTTAGAGACATTGTATTAAGCGCTATAAACCTTGAATATTACCATTAATGATATAAAACTCAATCATCAATAAAATTGACTTTGTGTGAATATCTGAAATAATTTCAGGAGACCGACACGATAGATATTCTGCTGGAGAACTGGGGAAGATCAATTTCTTTTATTTCTAAAAACAAACCCTGTCCAAACATTAGTGTATAGTTGTAATTACAGATACAAAATACGGATAAATGCCCTGGTTTACTTTGCACAAGCCGGTCTCCAATTTCATTGACAGACTTGTGAGATTTGACAAGTTCAGGAGGTATATTTCTCTAAAAATTACCTCCACTATTCTGGATTGTACAATTGATTTTCAATTTCGGAACCACTGTAATTTGTCTACAGTGAGCTTGCCATAGGCGAAGATGGCTCGCTGCGGGAGAGTTTTATCCTGTAAACCTCAAGCACGCTAGGGGAATTCCTAACGAGATTCGAGGGGTTAGCCTCCCCAGGAAATCCCCGGAGACGAGCCGAGAGACACGGGGAAGCTCCCGACTGGATGGGAGAAACCTAGAAACACATGGTTTAATATGTCAAATCTAGTTTACGACATGGTCAACCGTGTTTAACTTTTAGAACGAACTTATGATTCTACCAATACTTAATTCGAACCACGGGAATTCTTGGTGTTGATACGCTCTCATGCAGGTCCTAACCTATACCACATTCATTCATTCATGTTAATACTTTCACAGTATGAGATTAATGGGTAAAGGGTGTACCTCCATCACACAAACGATTTGGTGATGGTCTTCGGGATAAAGTCTTCATGGTTTTACTCTTATTAACTTTGTCATGTTTGTCAAAGGTGGTAATTGGTAATGAAGGGGTGTAAACAACAACAATAACAACAAAACTACCATGACCAGTTTGCCATCACCTCCATGGCGTTCAGATTGACAGACTTCTAAGCATCTCTCAGTTTCTAAGATTCATCCCATATCTGTGAACTGGTCTTTCTCGATACGCTAACAAGTGATTTTGCGGTTTAATAGTTCATCCATTTTAAAGGTGGATCATTACTGGTGATTTAAAGAGGCATTTGCCCATAAAAGGACAAATTTATACATTTTTACACATTGTTAAAGAAAACTACTTGTACTAGATTAGATGGTGTGTTAAAATATATCTGATCATTTTCGTTATACCGGTCCTTTTTATAATTTTAAGAATTGATTTTGTTATCAAATTGGCAATTTCTAAATTTTCTTCTGAGCAGCTGTACAAATCAATTTGTTTATATTATTTAACGCACGAACCGTAAGAATTACGTGTCTATTTTTTCCTGACACTTACACGTTGTTGTTGTGGTAAAAAAGATCTCAACTAGCGAGGAAATATGTAATACAATCACCATGGAAAATATAGTTAAGTCCATCGAGTTGAAAGAGAAAACAACTGTTAACCTTTAATAAATGATCTATATCGTCATCGTCCGCAATGCATTATGCCCCCGGGCGAGAGCTAAGGGGGCGATACGCTCAATGGGGGCCCGCCGGCTACGTACACGACAAGAGTAATCAGATCTTTACCAGTCAAGCTTAATTGGTTCAATACCTTCTACTCGGAACACACAAGATCAAGTCGAGTGTCACTAACGAATAGAACACGCGCTCTCAATTTAACATACTTAAGGTACAATATCATTATTCTTGTTATACATTCCTTGCACCGCTCGTGTTTTTAACCAAAATATATGCGTTCTTTATGGGGAACATGATCGCAACTATTTCGAAAAATCAACTCAAGGGCAATTTCTATACCCTGTTGTATATCCCATAGAAATCATGTTCGAATTACGTAATATGTCATTGTCATGTTCACGCATAGGTGACGTAAAAGGCTATTGAAATTGCATTAAATAGGTTGATTTTTCGAAAGCAGTTGCGACCGGGGTATGGATTGCTTATAGCCACGAATTCCTCCATAGCGATTGTTAACATGTAACCATATAAAACAAACTATTTACTTTGATCTTATGTTGATCTTGTTTTAAATTACCCGACACGAGAATAAACTAATGCTAGCCGAACTTTAAGGTACTATGTCCCATTTGCAGGCCAAAAAATGTAAAGGTTAAATTCCAACGGCATTTGAAAGATTATACTCATTTAGAACTTCCCTAAAAAAAAGGGGGGCTTGAAAATGTCTTTAAGTGGGAGAATAACGACTATTAGTTGTCGAATCGACTTTAGTGCTACGTGCTAAAAAGTGCTAATAGTCTGATTTCAGACCATTGTACCGACTACCGAATGGTCGTACGTTTTGTGTTGCGCAAAGATTCAATCAGTTTAATTTTGGCCATTACAAGAAGTGGGTTATTGATGTAGACAAATGCTCATGTACCCTTTACAGCTCATTTTATGTATGTTATTACCAAAGAAGAAAAAAAGCCAGTCAGTCACTCAATAGTGTCCGACAGTGAAGTCTAGCAAGTAAACGGGTTTCCTTGCATAATTTGAATATTAGGACACTGCTAACGTTTAAATTTCACAGATAGGACATACATGACATATTCATAATTCCTGCAAAGTTCTACAGAATTTGATGTTGGCTGCAAAAGGGACATAGTATCTTTAAGAGGACGAATATTATTCATTACAAGTGAGGTGCCTACATTGGCACAGTATGTTAATATCTTAATTAGATAAGGGCCGCAGTCATCTGACGTTACTGCTGCTGTAGATGTTTGAATGTTATTTTAAATGAAACCTATATTTAAGCATCATTACAAATCTCATCATGCATTTTTTGGGTGAATGCACGCCCCTATAACATCTTTGCCGTGTTTGTTTGTTTGTTTGTTTGTTTGTTTGTTTTTGTTTGTTTTTTTTTAGTTTTTCAGTTTTTTAATTATACCTTAGAGGCAAGCTATAGGCATAATAGTCGTACTCTGTTGCACAAAATAATTCCCATGACCAAAGTAAGTTAGCATAATTTCGAAGTTATATCACCGTAACAGGCAGATGAAAAAGACATTTTTAAATATTAGGATAGCTAAAATATCCAGTGTTGTAACTCCTGTTCACTCTTAAATTTCGTTTACTTTCATCGTTTATATCGAACTCGGGTCGTAAGGTTGTAACTGAATGGTGAGAGCGACTCTGAGCGAGTGGACGAGTCTAATTTTGACCCAATTTCTAGCACGACAAAATGCTTTAAGGTCATATTTCATTGAAATAAAGTGGCCTAGGCTTTAAAAAATGATTGACTTTATCAGAATATAAATGTCATTCTGGTTACCTTTGTTCAAACTATATCCAGCCATTCTGCGGTCAAACGTCTGATACGTATAATCAGTTTTTCGTGTTGTGATTGGCATTAGAGAGTTTGTTGCCTATAGTCTTTTAGAATTATTTAATTTTTAAAGTGTTTTTTTTTCTTCTTTTCTTTTAAGAAGAGATAAAATTGTAATCAATTGAAATTAGAGTATGATGATTAAAGTTGTGTACTTTACAAACCAGGGGCGGATCCAGCCGGCGGCAAGGGAGGGGGCCTAAAAAGGGGCCCACTTCGTGCGAAAATTAATTTGAAAATCGTGCCGGTCGATTTTTCGCTCAGTGGGGTAGTGAGCAAAAAAAAATTCCCAACGGAAGGGTGATTTTTTCCACCGCCACCCCTTGGGCGCCAGGAGGGGGCCCATCTTCTTCTTTTTTTCAAAAAAGGGTGTTTTTACCTTTTTTTTCCTAGGGGCGGGCCCCCCCCCCCTGGATCCGCCACTGTTACAAACGCTCAACCATGTTAACTCTTTGTTTAAAAAAAACGGGACGTAGAAATCTGCGTGTGTATAAATGTCAGCATTATGTTATCAATATTATTTCATTAGAATTTGTGAATTTGCAGAAATCGTCCTCATATAGAAAAGAATCCTGACTATCTGATAGTCACTGGACTATGTGGACACGAGAAACTAGCTACATGTATATTTGCTCGCATAATAGCATGACTTTTGTCATTGAAATTATTAAAAGATAAATAAAAAGTTGCAAAGTGTTTCGTGAACTTCTTAGCACTATACTTAACGACTTTTTGATACCTCAAAGATACCATCAAGATTTGTATAACTTTCAAAGGTGGGTTAATATTTTTTCACTACAATGGAGAAGTGAGTATCCATTCAGTAATGGTTGTTTCGTCCCTGGGAATAAAATGGTAGGCCTATATAATATGAGAAATGAAATAGGACCCTTTTAAAGCAGACTCGGTGGGACGCCTGGCGCACAAGGTTAGCTTTCTCCGGGGTCAAGCAGAGGTCACGCTTTACATTATACTTCTGAGGAATTATGTTTTAGTTGCAAGTTGTGCAGACGAGATTTTCCAAAAGCTGATCATGTTAAAGGTGATTGATATTCGAGGTTGCTGCTGGTTTACGGCGGGAACATTTTCGACAGAAATTGAATAGTATGGTCTAGTCACTAGTCTTCTTGTTTTTTTCTTCTGATGTTGTCTATAGGGTACTGGGTTTTATTTCATTTATTTGATCACCATTCATGGGTTGACTAAAAACATATCAGTTCGATAGTTTTTAACGTCATGCGTTTTATGGCTTTATAAACGTGATTACAAAATCTCGTATTTTGGTATGACGGATGAGTGTGTTTATAGTGTGCATATGATTTTTTTTTAAACTGATTTGAGAAACAGGGATAGTTTTTTATTGGCCGTATACAAATCCAAACTATAGAGCGATAGTCAATAAACATGATAAACTTGTTCTTCTCCTTCTTCTTCTTCTTCATCTTTTCCACACTATTACTATTAGACTAGAAATTGATATGTAAAAAACACGATAGCAACTACTTTCGAGAAAAAAAATCAACTTAATGCAATTTCAAAAACCTGGTGCCTCATCGTTTGAAATGTGCGACCATGACAATTACGTATTACGTAATCCGAACATTTCAGTGGGATATACAATTTGGTATTGAAATATCCCTTGAGTTGGTTTTTCGAAAATAATTTCGATCGTGTTGAAAATGGATTGTGCAATAGAGTACCGAAATGCAAATGTCATATTCGCTCGTCGTGCAGGTTACTGGTTCTAAACAATAGAGCATGCGCATGAGGTTCAACGCAAAACTCAATGCAGCTACGAGCTCGAGTAGGGCAAATTCAGTCTTTGGCGCTGGTGTGACAATCCCACTATTGTTTAGCACATAATTGTTTAGAACCAGCAACCTTCACAACTGGGCCATTATGGTGTTATACTTCGGTACTTTATACATCAATCCTTTACATAGGCCTACTCTAAGTCCCAGAACATCGAACAATCGATATGTAAATACAAATAATTATAATATTGTTATAATCAATTTAACCAGCTGGTTGTATAACAAAAATACTATGTACTTATATCATGTACATTATGTTTATCGTAGATTTATATAATAATAATAACAATAATAATAATAATAAAATACCTATAGGGCGCCACTATATTTGCTGATGTCACCATTTCAATACATTCCAGTCAGCTTTTATCATTCCCTTTGATATTTACCAATTAAATCTATCCAATAAGAAGAAAAAAAGATTACAACGAAATATTATGACTGGATTGAAAGTGAGTTATTTGTAAATGACTCGTGAGTGAATAAGGCAGAGTGGAGGGTGTCATCAAGATCCTAATACAAATTAATATATAAGGGCGTGCCAAAAACATGTAACATTATCTTAAATGATTCACACCCTTTCCAAAACGTAAGAAACCATGAACATCTACATGTATATGATGCCTCGCCCACGAGCATTTTCTTTCCTTTTTCCCCTTTTGTTTTTACCTTACCAATGTCTAGTCGCCCTTTTCACGGTGAGAGTTGGATTATTGCATTTAGCTGAGGTGCGCACCTGCGCGGCCCCTGACTGTGATCCAGGCGGGAGCCATAATTAGCTCTAGCAGCAGCGAAATTGGCAGGTCTACACGAGGTGTCGTAGACCGGTTGAGGATAGTTAAGCGCTTAAAACTCAGGTGTCGAACTCTAAAAACTCCAAAAAAATATCCAGGACAGACCCAAAACTAGAAACCAGAAACAAAAAGCCATCAGTATAGAAAAAATGGGAAATGGTAAACTTCGCACATGGAGATAATTCTTTCAGAAGCTAACGGGATATGCGAAAATACTGTATCAGCTAAAAGCAGGCTGGTTAAATCTGCTTATATAAAAATAATACAACGATAAACACACCGCATTTAAATGAATGGGACAGGTTTTGGAGTTTCATGCTCCGTCCTCGAACCTGAATTTTACTGATATCTGATCTTGATAGATTTACGTCCGACCAGAATCTTGGTCAATACTCAAATTCTGACATGTACCAGCAGCCTATTTTATAGAAAGTTTTATTAAGTTTCAACTCAGCGCATGAATCATCATTTCTATATTGAGATGTCTTCGTATAGATTTAAGGTCGGTCGAGCATCTCGGATTGGAGTTAACCTTACTACCTTGAATCACTTATAAACCAGCAGTCCTCATAATATCATACCCTCATTAGGATATTATTCCCGCCATTTTTATACGGTTGATCCCAGACAATTAGAGAAAAAATGAAAAGAAGTAATAGGTAAGATGTCGGACAAACTATGGAGTTTCAATTAGGAGTCCTTGCAGTAGGTCCAAGGGTGGGGGTGTGGAGGGGTCACATGTCCAGAAATGGGAGGCCTGGGGAAAACTCTGGAAATCTCGTGTTGCACTATATCGTGTATAATGATTTCAATTATGTTACAACATAACCTGATCATGATAATCGAGCCTATTCATTTTGCATCCACTTTGTGTTCAATATCACTTTCTCATGGCACGTGGTCCTTTATCAGATATAGATCAAAAGAAACGAAACAAAAATTAATGCCACTTTTCACAATTAAATGCAAGTGTGTGTAACATTAGAATTCGTTTTAGATTGTTTGTCTGTTTGTTGTTAATGTTTTTGTTGTTTGATTGATTGTGTTGTTTACTTTAAGAATTAGCTTCAAACAATTGTATTATAAAGAAAAAAAATCAAAAACTTCTGATACGAGGGGTTGGTAATGGCAAGTAGCGAATGCAAATTTACATGTCTTTAAGTTATGGAGTCGTTTAAACACAGATATGTCTCCATATTTAGATGTGTGTGTGTATTGGGTTTTACAGACGTGTATCAATCAGATATGATTATTTACGTCTGGGGACCGACCTTTAACGTCACCATCCGAAAGACGTGACTCAGTTTCGAACCTGCGTCCTCGGCTGAATCAGTTTGTAACTTCCACTGTTAGCTGGATTACAGGCGCACGCCACAACGCCTAGATGCATTGAGTATAAAGATAATAAGACATAGATATACCTCGGATTTTATAGTGAGTGAAGGTATAAAATAATGGAAGATGTGATCTTCAAAAGTGTCTTGTGGCTTTTCGTCAGAAAAGGAAACCGCAGACTCAGTGGTTAGTTATTCACTGTGACCTGAGCACTGCATGTCTTAGATTAAAGATTGATTTAAGGTTAATAGGAGAATGGAGTGTCCAGGATTCATTCTTCAAGGTCACCATGATGTCAAAGGTCTATAAGAGTCTGGAAGGGATGTTCCATGACTTTTAGTAGGTCAGGAAGAAATCGCTTGGATGGAGATGGAGAAAGATACGATACAGCTTTAAAATGTATTTAAGATAACAATGATAACAGCGATGAATTGATTATAAATACAAAAATAGATAAATATATAAATAAAATAATCACAATACGGCACACAAATACCACTACTACTACTACTGATGATGATGGTAGTGATGATAAGTACTGCATGTACTAATACTACCACTACTACAACTACTCCCTCTTCTACTACTATTATTACTACTACTGCTACCACTTCTACTGCTACTTCTACTATTACTACTGCTACTACTACTACTACTGCCACTACTTATACTAATAGCAATGATAATAATTATAATAATAGCTCTAGTGGAATTATCCATATAGGCCTGGCCACGGTATGTTCGTAGTGGAACTGCAATTTTGTATGCAAGGAACAGTCAGACTTCTCACATTTGTTCAGTACTCCATGACTATCTCATAATTAAAGTTCAACTATTTAATTTTGTCAGAGGATTGCCCGATGAGGCACCGATAAAGGTATGCAACCTGACTTCCCACTTTCAATAATCATGAAACAAATGACGAAGGTTTGTATTCAGTTAGGTAGAGAAGCATCAGGAAAAATAATTGAGTAAAATCAAACATAACATGGTGTATTTGTTAGCAAGTATCCCATTGGCTGAACAAGGTGTCACGTGATACTAAAAATGTGTTTAATGCACTAGCGTGCAATAAAACAATTTGTGTGTGTGTGTGTGTGTGTGCACGGTAAAACGCGTACAAAAGTGAATAGGGCTGCGCACCTCTCTTCCCTGTGCGTATCCCTTCTTCGTCTTGTCTTAGCTGCGCGTAATTGACGCGAATGCAACCTGAATATAATCGAGAGGGCCTGATTCCATTGGAGTACGGAATGAGATCGCATACCTCCATTAAAAAAAATATCATGCCATTCGTTGTTCTATCTAACATAATTATATTCACATCCAAGTTCAGAATTCCCCTCGTGGTCTCCGTACTGTGAACCACAAGAAACGGCCGCAGCAATAACGTCTTTTTGCCAGACACTAATCTACATTTGCCACACTCCACCAAGGTGAGTAAGTGGGTATCTGCCTGGATTTATTTCTTGAATGCACTCAGTGCTACGGTTGCCGGAGCTAAAGCCATGTTAATAATATCCAAAGTACTTCGGAAGTGCATAGAGACGTAATATCATAATGTGATATATGCGCTATACATGAACGGTAAATTATTATTATTATTAATCATCAGGAAATTCTGAGTTTATCGGTTCATATATTTTGTTGTATTGGACGCCCGAGCATGCAATACGTGTTTAGGCTAATATGAAATGGGGCATTTTTTAGAGAGCATCCTATTGGTGGAGAAACTGTCACATGACTCTAACAATTATGATGTTTGTGAACGATCGTGCAATATAACAACAAATTTTTGTTTGCGTGACAAAACGCTACAAACTTATGAATATAACTGGGCATGCACCTTTCTCCCCTGCGCGTATCCATTGTTTGCATTGTCTTAGCTTCGCGAATCCGACGCGAAGGCAACCGGAATGTAATCGAGAGGGCCTGAATCCAAAGGATCGCAAATACTAGTACCCTCAATTTCTTATAACAAATATTGCAAGCGTTTTTTTTTGTTTTTTTCTATAACGCAAATTAAAAATTCTCCTTGTGCCACTACATTCAATACGGCCTCGATGAATATCACATCACTCGGAAATTCTGAATTTTGCGGTTCATATATATTTTGTTATATTAAACGCCGTAGCATGTAATATTTGCATTATGTTGAAGGATTTCGAGTTTACAACACCATAAACACAAGCCATGTACAGTTTAAACTGCGGTAGAAAATTGCATGAGCAAGCACAAATATGTCAGTGAACATAGTGTAACCAGCGGGGGTGCTTGTATATATGACCCCAGGCTAGTCTCCGCTACAGCACACGTCTCAAATATCAAAATAAACTCAGACCTAGAATGCCATGCATTTGATTGAGAAACCTCGTCTGATAAAAATTTCATAAGTCTGGATGCAGGCAAGATTTGTGCAAAAGACTCTGGGGAGTGTTTCACAAAGACTAAGATCGACTTTAAGTTTGACTTAACTATGGCAGGCCGTTCATGCCACTGTTTTCTGTCACCATTTACGGGCTTTGGTCTCTCAAGGGACGTACAAATCATGGTCACAAATCTACAGAATTTAAATTTTGTGATAGTTCATTATTAAACGAAAAAATATTATCTAAAGATCATAATTGCGAGACCAATGGTTAGAGCAACCATGCAGTGGCATGAATGGCCTGCCATAGTTAAGTCCAACTTAAAGTCGATCTAAGTCTTTGTGAAACACCCCCTGGTGTGACATCACTATAGCAACCAAATGCCTGTTGGGTTCTATGATTATGTTCCGACACAATCGTACCGCAGTCAATTTCATACATTAAACGAATTCCTATCTTTATCCGCCAAACTTCATAATGACCCTAACCGCAACTGTGGCTCTAACCCTAACCCTTACCCTAACCAGAAATCTAAAGTGCGGATTTAACCCTTATCCTATATTTCAGAAGAAGAAAAAATCCGGAACAATTATCGCTGAAGCATTTGTCAGGTCACCGCCCTTGTAATAAAGAGAATTTTAAAAGCTCGAAGAGCAATGGTTGGATATACGACCTTTTGCTAATGAATCTGATACAGTGACTTGCGTTGCTCCAGAAGTGTCTTTCAAAACCAATTTAGCGAACAGAATCGCACCTGTAAATACAGTGTCATCAAATTTCCAGGCAACTTGTTCGAAAGATGGAGTACGAATCTTCTAGAGGCCCCGTTTTGTTCACTGCATATAAGGGAGTTTATAAGATTAATGTTGCGTTGTGAATACCACCTGACATTTTATGCAGGTGACGTGACTAAATGTAATCACATGATTTAGACAGATCGGGCGAAAGGGGCGTGGGGAAAGTTACCTTTAAAAAAGATAAAGTCGGTTTCCAAATACTGAATTTAGATCAATGACGTGTCAACTTATTATGGAGTAACTTCCAAATAAGCCTAAACGCGAGGGAATATCATATTCATTCATTTGATTTGACCATTTTTAAATTGATATGATAGTAATATAACATTTTGATTGTTAAAAAAACAATTATTATTTGTCAAAGGTAAGAAGGTGGTTTTCATTTGGTTTGTTATGTTCATTTTCGTATCAGTAACTACCGATATTCCTTTAAACTTTCTTCCTGTTTTAGTCATAAAATATTTCAAATTACAAGTTGCACATTAAAAACGCTTTCTTTCCTTCAATAATTTGATCTTCAAACCAATTTGATTTTTGTTTTCGTCTTTGGCTTCTCCTCCAGGTGCAGCTTGAGACGCGGGATCGTCTTCATATCTATTTGTACATTATTTAGGATAAATCACATAAAAGCACGTAAGTTTTTCAGAAGAATAAAGAATGTGTATCTTATAAAACTTAAACATTATGATGTCGTAAATATACAAGCATACGGTCATGCAAAATTTTACATTATTCATTTACGAGTCACCCTAAAAGGCGTTATAGATTCAATTCTGCTTTATTTCGGAAGTCACTAACTATATAGAAATATTCAATCGCTACATTTGTGTTTTAAAATAAACGAGTATTATTAGTTTAATCAATTAGTTTAATACCAATAAAGCCCCACTATACTAAAGGTAATTGGACAAGAGATAATTGGTGAATATTTTTCAAATGATTTACGTGAAATCGGATTTGATACCACTTTGGTGTGAAAACTTTTGTCATATGCACGAATAGACTCCTTTGTCATAGGTAAAATGAATTTGAATAATACAAAATCATCGAAATCGAAGTACCCCAGCAAGATCTTAGTTATCATCGGACAATTATTATAAAGAATGATTGATTTAATTATTTTCTTTATATACTTTGTTTCTCCTTCACAGAATTAACGGAAACTGTAGAGTGCCCTGGAGACATACGGTTAGCAGAAAATGACTTGCCTGGTAAGTAAAAACGGTAAAAAAGGTACCTCTAAAAATTCAACTACGCAATGACTGGTTTTACTACAGATCTCTGTTGTTAGATCGTTTCTTTCGAAAATCGTTTATTCCTTACTGCTTCTCCATGACGTCACACCAACGAGACCGACAGCAGACCGGCAAGAGACCGAACTCATACCTCAGTCACACCGCCAAACCGACTGATTTTTGTTTTGGCCATAGGTGTAATGTCATGTTTTCAGTCGGTCTGTTGTCGGTCTGGTGTTGGTTTAGTGTTGTTATGTTGTCGGTCTGGTGTCGGTTTGGTGTCGTTATGTTGTCGGTCTGTTGTCGGTCTGGTGTCGGTCTGATGTCGGTCTGGTGTCGGTTTGGTGTCGGTCTGGTGTTGGTATGACTCGGGTAAAATAATTAAATTACCTCGAATGGCCGAGAATCGGTCGGTTTTGGAGTCGGCGTTGAGTCAGTTTTAGAGTCGTGACTGAGGTACGGGTGTATGTGAAGAAACCCAGTTGGGTCGCAAAGATCACGTAATTTACACCTTCACAACGAAGCGAACCTCGGTCACCTGTGTTTCAGACTGAGCTCAGTTTAGGGTCGATGTTAATTTTTATGAATTACAGTGTGTCTGCCCCATGCTGGTTCGCGTTTGCCTCCCCATTCACTGTATGAGCCCCTTACTAAGATGCGAAGGATATGTCAATAATTGTCCCAAAATATTCATTGATATCATTGCCAGTATTTGAAATTGTATAATTATTTTGATAAGGCAAGTGTATGTAAAAAATAAACGTCACCAAGTTCTGAAAGCAACGCCATTATTTCATTATTTAGTCTTTTTGGGGAGTCAAAATAATAAAAAATTGATTTGAGTGCGTTCTGTTCTTGATCTCTGAGAAACGAGTCAAAAAATTTGAAAATCTGATGAACTGTTTTCTTTTATTTTGTTGTATATTGTCTGTTTTATTACCACAATTTATTTTGGAGTGTGGTGTCGTCTAGCTTATTGGGAAATTAGGTCGTACCCTCCCATTTAAAATAGACCCGCGTCGCACCTGAAATTATACGTTTTGTTTCCACAGGCTGGGATATTATCCGTATGTTTGAGTTGGACTCGGCCACTATTCAAGGGGTGAGAGTGGTAACAGGATCAGACGATGTGCAGAGAGCGTATAGACTCCTCAAGAACCATGACATTTCAGAACCCGCCAGGTAAAAATTGTGTAGTCCAGCTCACTGGCATATTATAGGGGGGGCTCAACCGAATTGTATAAGTTGATTACACAACGTTAACAAATGTGCCACCTCCCCCTCTTTATATTCATTTCCTTCTCAAAAGGCATCTAAAAAGTGACAATCCTTTATTTTTCTAGTCATCAACTTTGTGAAAAAGAAAAAAATTGATAATCGTGTCAGAATTACAAAATCCCGAATTCTCTCCTGGATACTTTTTCTTGCTTGATTTGTCAGTGTCTGCATACTGCGGTCCTATCCCCCCTCCCTTGATTTGCTCCATCTGTAACAATTTTCTTCCGATATTGTGCTATTATTTAATTCATCTGCCTTCAAGGGCAATAATAACAATATTAATAATAATAGTCACATTTGTATAGCGCTTAATGCTTTAACGTTTCTAAGCGCTTTATACTGTTATTATTGCAATGGTACTAATGGGTGATTACTTTGTTAGGAGAAAGATGTAGCCATCGTTATCCTTAGTGTAGAAATGGAATGAGAGATAGATATTATTCTTAGTAGAAATAAAATAACTACAGTCATACAAGTTATTATCCTTTTGTTTGACTTGTTTTTATTCTCTGTAGTAATCAGTTCCCCCAAGGTCTCCCAGACGAGTTTTCCTTCGTATCAACCTTTAAGCTGACTGATCGAACAGGAGATGATGAAGACTGGTGGTTATGGTTGATCCGTGACAGAGCAGGTACTCCTCAAATTGGCATCAGATTGATGGGAGAGGAGAAAGCCCTTCAGTTCATCTATGTAAATGAGCTCGGTCAGCTGGAGAATGTCCGTTTCAGTAGGTGTCAAACTTAAAACGCAATGAGTATTTTTCTTTTTTTAAGCGGTGTCCATCCCAATACCCATTGCATACGAGGCCTCATTTCAATTGCGTTATTACCTGCACCAATAGAGCATTTGAAGGCAATTAGCCCATGCTCATGTAATAAACCAGTTCGTAAATATAATCTGCGCATGGGCAGATAAAAGTCATTTGTACCAAAATTGTAAAAAAAAACCACTGAGACCAAGGCGACGGAAACTGGATTCGTGCTCATGAAAGTTATGTAATCGTTATTCATTTATGTACCGACGGTACATGCTTTGGAACACAGGTGAAAGTATTCATCTCAAGAGGGCAAACACAATGTATTCAAGAAGCACCTCCATCCCTTTGGCAGTGATTGTTTTAAAATACACAAATTGGGACCTCTACTTGCGTAAAATATCCGCGGATATTTAGGGTCATTTATACCAGAGTTAATTATATTCAACGCATATTGTTTTTAGTTTGTACGACGTCACCTCCGCGTGATGCGCCGAAAAACAAAATTCTCTGACGCAGATCTACGTCAGTGTACGTCAACAAACGATGCCTCGTGTGCATAGGGCATATAACTTGTTATTTAGCAGAATGGGATCACTGAACGTTTGGAATGAGTTTAGGCAATCGTAAAGCACCTTGCTCAAGTGTATATTAATATTATTTAAAAGAGATAATTGAAAATTTGGAAAGAGCCTCTACAACATCAACAGCTCTACAGGTCTTAAAGAGAAGGTCGAGTTCTGGGGAGAGGTGAAAATGATTTGTGAGCGTTATCAATGTTATTATGCAAGTGTGGAAGAACATCAGAGAAAACATGTTCCCTGAAAAGCATGGCTCTTCAAATGCCTTCATATTCTAAATATGACAAGTAACAGCTTTAAAATGAGGCCCGATTTTTATGCCACATGATGGTGTAGTCTAATATACATCTTTCTGTGTACAGTGCTTGTAACTTTACCAAGACTGGGCCCAATTTCTTATCATTTTGATGACTCCAGAACCTTGCAGTACACACCAATAATTATATGCTAGATGATCAACCTTTTCTGATCAATTCCACATCGTTTCTTTCACAATGCAATCGCATGACCAGAACTCAACTTTATCTTTAAAAGAAACCGTCAAATGTAAATGGCTTAATGGGCAATCTATCATCCATAATCTTTGTTGTTTTGAAGCTGAACTTTTTCTTTTTTGTATTTTACTAGAAAGAAATCAACTCATACTCCTACAGTCACGCTATTACACGATCGCAACTATCAAGAATCAAATAAGGGCAATATTAATATCATATTTTACATGTACATCCCGTAGAAATTATGCTCGGATTACGTAATACCTCATTGTCATATTCACACGTTTCACTAAAAATAAAAAGTTGACGTACAAGGCTACTAAAATTTCGTTAGGTTGATTTTTCGAGGGTAGTTGCGATCGTATTACTCATGTAACACAAAGGCTCAGTGGTATAAGCAGTGGTCTCGTAACCTGGAGGTCCCGGGTTCGAAACCAAGTCGATGCGCCAGTGCCCTTTGGTAACGCATTAATCCTCATTACCAAGTCCCTCGGAGAGGACTAAAAGCCGTCGGTTGCTTACTTACAAGCATACGCATGTTTTCTTAGCAGTCAAGTAAAACAAACAAACCTAAGATCTATGTTTTCTCTCTCCTTATCCAACTATTCCATTCGACAGCAACGCGATGATGCTGTTTGATAGGAACTGGCATAAACTCCACATGGCTGTTAGTAAGAACCGTTTGGATCTCTTCGTAGACTGTCTCTCCATTGGATCTGTCGCTCTGAGGACCAGAGGACAGGTGGATACCCTCGGAGAGACTCTTGTGGAAGAAAGTTCAGCGCAGGAGGCGGACCAGTCCAGGTTATTATTATCATATTTGTTTAAACAGGATGGGGGAGGGGTAGGGATGACTGGTTACTCCAAAAGTTATTTGTTAAGGTTAATCTTTCAGGAATTGGGAGTTTGGTTCTATTTATTCCGGTAATTTTTAACCTGGGCTTTTTACAAGACAGGGCTTTTTACCGACATCGCTACCACTGCTGTAATGTATTTTTAATTGGGCCATCTTTTAGTGAAGGCGTACATAGAGTGATGCATTGTGGGACGTGGTTTGTCGACACATCGGGACATTGCGAGCAGCAGATGGCAGGATACGTAAATATGAAGTAGTGTCAGTATAGATAGTACCCTGCCTATACGAGCTATGAACCGTATTTCAGTATGGGGATTACAAACCCTATTTCATTCTTGGAGTTATGAATCCTATTTTACTTTCGGAATTAACCATTTTCAGATATATGTACTTCGCAAACCTTCGGCATGTCTGGGAAGCGTCCTTTTTAAACGTAACCTAGCCATCCTACGCTGCATATTAATATTTGAATAAATGAATATTTGCGTTGGTATGGTGTGGTGTAGATCAAAATTAAATCGGTCAGATTCTGGACTAAACCAGTTTGTCGCAATGATTATGGACAAGTTACGACCTGGGTAGTCATTCGTTTACGGTAAGCCTCCCGATTTTGTCGCAATGTCATTTTAAGTAAACTTAGCTTTGCACTTGTAATTTTTGTATGAAATCTCATATTTGATAAATTATCGCATCAGATTCTGTGTGCGTGCGTATTATGAATCTTGATGACCAGCGTATGACGTATATGTGCCTATTGAGCCAATCAAATGCAGCGGTAGGATGGCTAGGTTACGTTAAAAAAGACGCATCCGGGAACATCGGGAATATCAAACTTTCAGATTAATAAACCTTCAAGTTAATGCCACATCGGAAACTATGAACCATTGGGGGGATGAAAATATTTAATCAAATACGTGACTACGGGGCGGCAGGGAGAGTACGGGCTAAAGAGGGTAAGAGGAAAGAGAATAAGGGCAATGGGAACAGACTCAAAATTCATCCTCCGTGGACAGCCACCCCTTTATGACAATAAAATAATCCTTGTATTTGTTTTCTTTTCCTTCTTTTTTCCAGTTTATCCTTCAATGGATGATCATCCACTGTGACCGAACCTTCCCAACCCGTGATCATTGCTCTGAAATATCGGTAAGATTCTAATAACCCTATCGTAACAATCAAACAACCAAAGAAAAAAAAACAGTCAAACAAACAAGAATTTCGAAAAATATAATAGGCAGAAAAAGAACAATATATATCTAATTTGGCCCATTTAGTAGAATATAAAAAGTAACGTTTGTTTGAGAAATTTTTAAAAATCAGGGGACTTATGATTTATCACACAATAAGACAATATAATCTGAGTCTCCGAAATTACTATTCGCATTTTATCTCTTGTAGAATCGTATTTTTCTCCATGAATTTGAATTCGATTGCGCATTCTCTGAGCAATTTATTGTTTTGATAAGAATAGAAATCACATTTCTTGTCGTTTTTTTCTTTCTTCATTTTCCCTAGATATCTGAAGCTACAGAGGAGGTAGGTTCGTTTCGTTTGTCAGGTTTTTTAGATTTAAATTATTATCCACTTTTAATCATCTTAACACGTTTATGCAGTGTAAATTTCTAAAAATGTAGTTTTGTTTGTCTTATTTGCAAATTTGTTTTTCTAAGTAATAATACAATTCTTCAATGCTTTTGCCTACTTTCTAAACTTGATTTTCTTTCCTCATTTGTTTTATATTTCAACTCCCATTTTCATGTGCAGCCCAAAACCTGCGCGGTGACCTGCCCAGAAGGCCCTTCAGGCAGACAGGGTGATCCCGTATGTACATTTTTTACTCTTTGTAATCAATGACACCTATTTTTTATTTCATAGGGTGTGTTAACAAATCGAGCATGAGCATTGTCATCAATGCATAATCGTCTCTTAAAGAGAATGACTACATTTTATTCATTTTTTCCACTGTAGTTAGAGCCGAACTGATCTTAGTTGGACATTAATATTGTCAACACCATTTTTCTCAAAAATATTTTCTGTTAACAGTCAACATTTTATTTCTTTATAGTCTAAGAATCCGGTAAATAGAAATTTCCTAGTCAAGATAATCATGTCTAATGTAAAGTTGTTTTTATCAACTGCTCTCAAAGAAAAGCGTATTTTTAAAGAACGAAAATCAGCCATTTTTTCTCTCCGTTTTATTCTGAAACATTTCGTAAGCAGAGGTGTTCATTTTTTACTCTTTTTGTACTAATGAAACTTTCCTAATCGTCCATGATTGTGTACAGGGTTTACCAGGACCAGCAGGTCAGATGGGACGACCAGGAATACCTGGGCGGATAGGATCGACCGGTACGAAGGGTGAGAAAGGCAGCGAAGGATACAGGGTAAGGGTGACATTTGGTTTAATGTTATACATCTTTTGAGGGTAATGTTACGTAGAAGAGGATTGGAAGGTTTGAGATTATCATGAGCTGTAGAGGGGAAGAGGAGAAGATGGACGAGACGAGCATGTTGGATGAACATAGGAAATATGTGAAAGATATTGAAAAGGAAGATAGAGAGAGAGAGAGAAAGAGAGAAGAGAGAGAAAGAGAGAGAGAGAGCAGAGGGAGAAAGAGAGAGAGAGAGAGAGAGAGAGGGGTGGAGGGAGAGATAGAGAGAGAGAGAGAGAAAGATTAATCATGATATATTCTCATCATATTTTTAGATTTTTGGAAATTTAGATGTCAAAACAATGAATTTATATTTAAAAGAAAAACAAAAAACCGGGAGGTTTATGGTTTATTTAATCATTTCCACACAATGAGTGCAAACGTAATACAATTGAAACACAAGTATAAATGTCACAGATTATAACTATTAGTATTACACAATATAGACTGTATCATCAAATAATTACAGCCCAAATCAACGTTCAGATCAACGTTCAGATCTACGTTCAGCAGGTAATACAATAATATTTCGCATGTTTTGTTTTCTGTTTTTTTTTCTGTTTTTTTTTTCCACAGGGACAACCAGGCCCTATAGGTCCAGTGGGAAACCCCGGTCCAAGGGTAAGCTCGTCGATCGGAAACGTCGTTGTGAACCTCATTTTCATTCAGGAAATTCAGGAGACCGAATCATCCGTTCTATAGATATGATATAAAAAAAACCGGCCAGATTCTGGACTATCCGTGCGCTAGAACCTAAGGTTTCACGGGCAGCCGGCCTTCTTAACTTCAGGCAGCTGACGCTTTATTAAAATTCGTGGCTTACATTCATTTTATATACTTTTGAGTGGGCAGTTAGAAGTAAAGTTGTTTAGTTTTTAGTTGACGTAACAATAACTGATTTGTGAAATAATATAAAAAAATCTTAAATGAAGATCGCCATGTGAGATCATTGTTTGCTACCCACAATAATATACAGAATAGAATTTTAAGTAATGTGGGCGTCCTCTTAGAATCTACCCCATCCAACACATAAGTAATAATACGTAATAAATAATGACAATTTTAAAACAAAATCTAGCCCCTTCAAAGAGAGCGGGTAAGAAGCAGCTGAGATAGAAGATGGACATCTAAGATTCGAGCCTTTATGATACTCTCTTTTCTATCTTTCATCAGGGGTCTCCCGGACCGGGTGGACTCAATGGTGACCCAGGAAGAGCAGGACTGAAAGGAGAAATGGTAACAAAAAATACCCCCTTCCCCTCCAAAGGAGAAAATATTATTATAAGAATTCATGAAGGATTATAATGAAAACTAGGTTCCGATATCCGTCATATCTGTATTTATAGTGCTGCTTGAAAGATGATAATGCATTTTATGACGGACATTCTCACTGATTAAGAACACGTTGCCGAATAAGTGAACGAAAAATCCTTTACTATTTCGGTCGCTAATTTCCTGATAATCTATCATGTTCAAATGCCTGTAGATTTCCTTAAATTCTTCTCAGTATAAACATGTTCCTCCACTTCATGGCAGACATTTGTGATTTATCCATAGGAAACTACTGGTCTATATTTGAATAAGAATAAGAAGTGATTAAATAAGTAGTAGCATAAAAATTCAATTGGACATCTTTTTGATGCGAATTTGGGAATTTTGGAGGAGTTCAATGTTTATATTTTCCGCATGTACATAAGTAAAGTTTACAATACTATTATTTCGTGAATTCATTTTGCGAATCTCTTAATGATGCAAATTACTAACGCATCATCTCGGATCCATTAATCAAATGTTATTATCGCGAGGGTCACATCAATCACATGCTTACCCCACTTTGCTCTATCAGGGTTCTAACGGACTACCCGGTCTTCCAGGAGTGCCAGGTGATCAGGTGAGCTTTCAAGTTTGAGAATAATCTTCCTCCTTTTTAGTTTATCATGCTTCTATAATTATACTCGATTTTCAACAACACGAAGAAGTCTTTCAAGTGATATCATATGTGTTGTATTGTCAAACATCCATATAACTATACCACCGAGTAAGTAGAAAAACAGTACAGGTAGTCTTCATTTACAAGTTCATGTGATCAGTAACATATCCCTGATTTGATAAAGGTTTTAAGAAGCACAATTTTAAGGGGAAGTGGTCTTTTTATTAACGTGTGGTCTTTCTATATAAGTGATCGCTAAATCAGGTTTGACTCTTTTGTAAAACAGGATTCTAGAATCGATATTGGTTTGAAAATAAAAAAATCAATGTTTCTTCTATTCTAATTTATTGTGGAAATTAAGTTGCTCCATAGTAACGGCTTTGGAATAACGTAATGCACACTAAAGGCAATAGATGTAATCATTGTCCCTCAAAGGACCAATATTTTTATATTGCACTCTTTTCCATTTCCTAACTTCCCCTGGTTTTCAGACCATTGCACTTTTGGAATATTATCATACTTTATCGACAAAAATTATCCAAATTTGATTTTGAATAAATAATGATAATAACGACATTTTTTTTTTAAAGAAAAGAAAAAAGAAGAGAAAAGAACGCCCTCTACACGTTCTTCAATATTACCATTCTTTATATTTCATTGAGTTTGCGATGTTTTTTATCCAATCACGTCTCTCTATCAGGGACCACGTGGTTATACTGGCCAACAAGGGGACCAAGGACGACCTGGGGAAACGCCCTCAAGAGAGGTAAGAGGGTGATGTGATAGGTTTGGTGGGTGTGGTCAAGAGATACCTTGGTACTTTGAAGATTAAAGGTTCGAATCTGTTGTTGGATAGACGGTATATCGGTGTTTCATTCATATAACAAAGACGAAAATTCGCTGAAATCGGAAGAAATTACGTTGAGGGATGAAAGAATATGACCGTTCTTCATTTACGAAAAGTTAGTCGATTCATATTGTTAAAGAACTGACTTGTCTCTTTCTCTCGCTCTATCAATACTCATTTTCTCCTCTCTCTCTCTCTTTCTCTGTCTCTCTATGAATCCCGCTTTCTGTCTGTATGTCTGTATGTATGTCTATGTCCGCCTACCTCTCCCTATCTCCTTTCCTCTCTGTCTTATTTGTGTTAATGTCTCTTTCTCATTCGAACCCCTCGCTTTATCTTTCTGTCTTTCTATCTTGTCCGCACAGCAACTGATCGACATCGTCGTGAGCATTCCCGGACTGCAAGGCGACCCTGGTCAGCGTGGGTTACCAGGCATTGACGGTGTCAAGGTAAACATTCATTCATTCAGTCATTTAGACATCCAGACATCCAGTCAAGCCTTCAATCATTCAATCAATCATTTATTCATTCGTGCATTCATTTATGCATTCATTCATTCACTCATTCATTAATTCATTTTTGTATTAATTTATGCATGCATTCAATCATTCATTCATTCATTCTTGCATGTATGCATTCATGAATTCACTCATACCTTCATTCATTCATTCATTTATTCTTGTATTAATTCATGCATGCATTCATTCATTCGTTCGTCCATTCATTCATGCACTCATTAGTCCATTTATACATTCAATTATTCATCATTGTATTCATCCATACATGCATTTATTCATTCGTTCGTTAATTTGTGCATGCATACATCCATTCATTCATCCATTCATTCATTCATACAGTCATCCACTCAAAAGGGTTTATCAAAAACCAAAGTAGCAGCCACTATGCTGATATTTTTAAAATGTATTTTACGCTAATAAAAAGCTCGCGAAAATTATTGCTGTAATGCACTCACAAATCAGAATTGTACAGTAACTCAGATTATAACATATCGAAGAGGAGATACTTAAATCAGTGAATTCATTTTATTTATAAATTGATTATTTAATATACGGTAGAGATCCAACGAGATGACATCAACATAATGTATAAGCAGTGTACTAAGACTTTCTAGTTCTAAGGAAACCTTGATTTGTCTTCCTTTGTATCATTCATTTCAGTCTTTTTGTACTTGTTATCTATATTTTTGACAGGGAGAGAAGGGTACGCGAGGAGAATACGGCTACAGAGGAGTTGAGGGACCAAAGGTATGTTCTTCAAACATTTCGGTTATCATTTGAATGTCAGCGGTAAAACAAGTTTGCTTGCTTTTCGCGAAACACTAGTTTGAAAACAAAAATTTAAGCCGTTAGGTATAGACTGTTAAAAATTCTGTTTAATATAATTGATAACACTGACAAAGTTATCGTGTAACTTTTTTGTTTTAATTTGAAAGGTACTGGTAACATTGAAAACAAAGTAGAGAGAAATATGACATTTAAATTATAAATTTCATTTCATTTACACTATTAATACACATCTCTACATATTTAGGTTTATATTATGAAAGTTGCAAAATGTTGATAGCAGTGTCTCCCATATTCCACTGCCTGGACTGTTTCCTTGTCGCGCGCCCAATCAGCTGGGAAAAAAACACATCCTCAACGCTAAAACGGAGACAGTCCTTTCATTTTTACCCTCGTTGTTGTTTTTTTTTTACGGGTGTAATTTTCGGGGGTCGCGCGTCTGTGTGGGATACGTGTATAAAGGGAGGAGGAAATAGATGATTGAAGATTAAAAAATATGTAGAAACGGACAGAATTTCGACTATGTATACGATTACAAAATTCAGTGATTCAAATATTTATTCGAATATAATGAACGTAGAGAGTGAAATAAAATCTTGATAATTTTATATTAAAGCCTATCCTAAATGTTTCAAACATTACACGTGAAGGTTTTGAACGCAATTGTTGTTATTTATTCATACCGATTAACAAACTCTTTTTACTTATTTAATTATCTATGTATGTATGTATATTTTTTATTTATTTATCCATTCATTAATCTAAGTATTAGATTATTTATTCATTTATAATCTATTCATCTATATATTCATTAACTTATTATTTTATCTATTCATTTATTAATTCATTTATTTATGTAGGGTATTCGAGGCGAGACGGGATTAAGGGGTTTACTGGGTGAGCCTGGTCCGCCCGGTCCACCAGGCACATTGGTACGTATTTCTCAAAATGAATGTACTACCTTCAAGTTATCTTGCAATTAAAAGTGTCAACGTGCATAAATCTCAAGTTGAAATCTCGTTCGTGGAAATCAGAAAGAAAATTCTCTCTAAAGTTCAATTTGTCGCAAAATGAAATGTACTAAGTACAAATAAACGTCTCATCGTGTAAAGATCTCTAATTGAAATTCTGTAGAAATCAAAAGGAATTAAATCCATTTCCTCTCAAGATGAGTTTGTCATTAAATAAATAATACTACCTTATGCTATGAAAAGTATCGTCTTGTATCCCAATGTGAAATATAGTGGCAGTAAAAAGGAAGTAATTCCATTTCCAAAATTTTTAACAAAATCGAATTTATCTACGAGCTCTTATATCCATGTGGGAAGGTATTGTTACTCAATTATGTCATTAATTATGTTATTGGGCCATTTGAGATCACATTTCAAAGATCAAGCTACATATTTGTTCATCATACAGAAAACAAGACACTTCTCCTTATACGTGGTATTTAAGATGAATGGACATAACACAATACTCATTTATAGAATTTGATTTGCTTGTTTTACAAATCATCTTTTTGTCAATTTTCTTTTTAATTTCACTATTTCATTTCAAATTATAAAAACCTCAAACGTGATACTTCTTGTTTTGCTGAACTTTAATCATAATGCGTTATTAATTATTTGTATAGGTTAATAACCTACTAGTGGTATGGCGTTCGAGTTATTTCATTATCCATTTCGTAGTCAGACTTTCCAAAATTAAATTCTTTTTTTTGTGTGCATAAATATGCCTTTTAAAAATCTGAATCAAGTACTACTATCAATGACTACTCACTTTAAAAGACTTTAATGATCTTGACTTCTGAATGTTTTCCTTTTTCTTAGGGCGATATCAACATATTGGAAATCACCGGCGGCGGAGAGAGTCAGCTTATTCCCGTACGCAATTTCTATAATATGCTTTTTATGTGTCAAGGAGCAACTTAATTATTCTAACTTTTAAATGATGCAAATTTCGAAAACTTGACTGTCTTATTTCTTCGATTTTTTGTTTAGATCTCTACCTCTAATAATACGCAGGTCACACAGGTAATGGTAAAATATTTCCAAGTTTCAAAAATCCTTTCCCCATAGAAGTTAGACACATTCACCATAGCGAATTGAGAGACATAGTTGTGACACATGAACGCATAGATAGCTTTCTGAGGCTTCATGAAATAACTGACCAATCAAAAACAACTACCGGTTGACGTAACTATCTCTCTCAATTCGCCCTGATCACCACAAGAGTGCGCCCTCCCTATACTACACTAGCGTATCATCTTTCACTGTCATCACCTAACGAAGTCCACGTTGCGTTTGTAAAATCCACATGTTGTTAAAAGTTAGACAATCATTTTCCTCATAGTTAGTTTGCCCCCGCCTTAGCAAATCACCACATTGCTTAACCAACCAGATTCAGCCACTTGCGGTCACAAATCTATAGGTTTAGACACTTTGGAAAAAGGCGTGCCCTATCCCATAATAAAACATTCATATGCGTTTTTAAACCCTGTTTAACAGGATTATTTTATAGACAGTTTCCTTAACCATTTTAAATCATACCATTTAGTTTATTTATCCATGCATGCATCGTTTGCAGTTGATAATGAAATCCATTTACACAAAGCATAATACCTCAGCTACACAAACGCGACCGACACCTGACCGAAAAAAACTTTGACATTACCCCCGATGGCAACAAAATCAGTCGGTTTGGAGTCGGTCTTGAATCGGTTTGGCGGTGTGACTGAGGCATTAGTGTTTTTTAATAGGTTATCTAGTTTGAATATAGGAGTAGATAATCTTTGAAATAGAGTTGAATACCCAAATTATTTCACGCAATCATAATCATCTAGCAAAACATGGTGTGAAGTAAACAATTACACTCATTTACGTTTTCAAATCCTATTTTAACAGGAGTTATATACTTTCCTTAAAGTTTGCCCTTGAACCATACCATGTAGTCTATTTCTTCGTGCATGTGTCGTTTGCAGTTGTTAGAAATATCCATTTCCACCAAGCATTAGTGCCGATATATTTCTAATTTGAAAATAGGAGTAGATATTAGAATAGAGTGTTGAACTCACTTTCACTCCCAAATTCATTTCACGCAATGAACTATATATGTTGACTTCAATCAGGTAGGAGTTGTGATTTTTTTCCTCATTATCCATGCCCACAGTGCGATATGTGTAATCATAATTTCATTCCCCTGTTTTATACCTTTCATCAAAACCGACCCCACACATATACTTTTATCCTCCCTTTACTCTATCTTTCGTAGTATTGAGTAGAAATTTGGTAAATACTTTGTTTGTAAATCCCACCACTTTCCTCTGAAGAAAATCGTTTTCCTTCCCATAACTCTGTCCCTTTTTTATCTCGGAAATTCAAAACAAGCGTAGAAAGAAATCAGGCTATCATTTTAATGAATTAACATGATTAATAAATGTCTAAATGTAACTGAGACTGTTATCCTTTTCAAATGTGTCTTGAATTTTGAAATTTTGCAATTTTTAGTCATCATGTCCATAAATGTTTGATACTGTATTACTGAAATTGTAAACTCCAAACCTGTAGTATGCCACGGGTCGGCATGTCCACTTTGGGATAATACATCACATTCTATCTGATTTATGTAGGAAGATCATCTGATTACTTTCATTATCTAACATAAAGAGATGAACGACAGATAAACAATCCTGATCCTGATTCTTTTATTAAGGCTTTCGGATGATAATCTGTCTATGGTTTAATGGTTTTATGTGTACAGATACAGTTTGATTAACGTGTTTTTTTGTTTAAAGAAAGTCAAGTGATGTCAAATGGTCCTAAGCCCACCGCACGTACACTTCACGATTTGACTACGATCCGATTTTGAAAGTATTTGCAGTAGCACTTGATATGAGCATTCAAACTTAAACAATCTTATTGATCGATGATTTGAATAGTCATATGATTAACGAATTTAGATTTCAATGGATTTCAAGCCTCCTTGGAGGGTAAGAGCTACATCGGCTCAGAATCGTAGTGGCGTCATACCTATTCTACGATTTGAACCCGATTGGGCTTTTATTCTGACTAGAAGGCTTCAATGCACCAGAATTTCGGTTGTTAGTATTCTTATCATTATTTAGAACTTAAATCAGGAAGCCATGTTTTTTTATATTTCTAAAGCTATTAAATATAAGTACACCTTCTTCAAAAATTATCTCGCAGGAAGATCGTATAGTGTGCGATTGGCTTTACAGAAAGTAGTCCCGCTCTCCGGGGAGTAATTGCATTATAGGGGTTAATGTACAGGTTAGAATAGGAGAGGGAGGGTAAATGTCCTGATCTATGTGCAAACATAACTGACTTGTATCCATTCATTTCATCTGGTTTCTGTTTTCTTTTTATAATATTGTTTTGTAAACAACAATTTATTTACTGTAGGGACCAGCTGGATCCCCTGGCATACCCGGTATACCTGGAGACCCAGGAGCACAGGTGATGCACTACAACTCTTACTTTTATAATATGTATAGTTGTATGGTCTCTCTCTCTCTCTCGCTAGCTCTCTCACTTTCCCTTTCTCCCCCTCTCTCTCTCTCTCTCTCTCAATCTCTCTCTCTCTCTCTCCTCTCCCTCTCCCTCTTTTCTTTCTTTCTCTATCTCTCTCTTTCACCCTTTCTTGTTTGCTCAATTCCACCTTGCTTTAATCTTATTTACATCTCTGGTGCTCTGCATCTCTCACATGTTCTCTCTTTCTCTTTTTATCTCCGCTCCCCAAAAAAAAAAAAAAATGAGTGGGAAAAAGAAGTAAACGGATAAGAATAAGTCGAAGTAAAGAAGAAATGATGCAGAGAACTCTGTGGAAAGGGAGAAGCAGCCTGCAGAGGGAATTATAAGCAGGGACAAACTGGGCCTGAGGAAAAAGTAGAAGGAAATTAAAAACAATGAAATTTAAGACGAAGAGGAAATAAAAAATGATAAGATCAGGAAAATGCTCATTTTGTTTAATCTCATCTTTTGATTGACTGCAGGGATTCCAAGGCAATCAAGGCGAGAGAGGACTAAAAGGACTTTCTGGCATCAAGGTAAGTAAGACTCTCTAGTAATAATTCAGTCTAAAAGTCACGATGGAAAATACATGTACTTTAAAAATCAACACTCAACAATCAATACTACGGCAGTTTCAACAGCCTACTGCTATACCTATTATACGAGTATATTGCTGTCATCCGAATATGATTTCTAAAAGCGATAAAATAGGATACTGAAATGGACTTTTACTTTGCAATCGTTTAAGGAACGGCGTTGGCAATATCTGAACTGGAGTGGATCCCTTCTTAAAACAAAACATTTTCCTGGAGACGGTTTTTGACATAGGAAACATAACCATGGAAAAATAGAATTAATAGGGCCTACTTGGAAAGGGGCTTTTCTATTTTAAAAAAATACTGCGTTATCATAAATCAAAGAAAAGCGAATTTCTCACTTCCTCAGGCGGCTTAGACTTTTCAACCACAGCGATGTGAAGTGCCGTATTGGTAAACTATCTTCAATCTCCTTTTCGTGTTTTTGATACTTTAAAAATAGTAAGAGTTTGGGTATTTCATGACGATTTTGATTGATCAAACCTTTCATAATAGTTATCGGCAGTTCAGTTCAAATAAAATCCTTCCCCAGTGCACTCAACATCTTCATTAAGAATATAGAAAGCCAATCAATTTTGTATCGTACTTTTTCGTGTTTTTTTCGTAGGGAGAGAAAGGATCAGGAGGAACGCGTGGACCAAGAGGAGATACAGGCTCATCAGTAAGTAATAGTCGTTTCTGGGCGATCAAAGCAGTGTATTTATTTATTCATGTTTTCTCTAAAAAGCAGGGTAGTCCCATTCATAGTCGCAGAGGGCCTGATTCACAAGGGAGCCTAACTATGAACGAATACAACATCAAACATACAAAAAAATCATGATATAACGACCTGTAAATTAAACGAAACACAAACAAAAGATATAAGATAAATACGAATCTGTAATAAGCAGTTTTGTTCTATCAGACAAATAAGAGAAGCGGGTTTGCGGGGAAAAGAGTAAGTTTGAAATTTCTCTTTAATCTACGTGCATCTCAAATTGATATAAATTGGTCATTCGACTGCTCCATATATCTGTATATTGTGATAACTTATACAAATGTATCAATACCTCAACAGGTTCAGTTTCTCTCCTACGCACATTTTACATCCTTTTTAGTAGGTTAAAATATAATTATACTTCTAATATTTTGTGATTATATTTATTTCTTGATTTTCTTCTTTCTTTACCAAGGGTGAGGCTGGACCCTTGGGACCCCCTGGACCACGAGGGGACAAAGGAAGTGCGGTATGTGAAGTTCTGTTTCAAAGCTTGAATAACTGAAAAAAGGAAATCATGAAGTTGTCCGTTTTGCAATGGATATTAAAAAATGAATATCAAAATTATCAGGGGCTGATGCAGGTTATTGTTAAAGATACTATGTCCCTTTTGCAGCCAACATCAAACTCTGTAGAACTTTGCAGGAATTATGAATATGTCATTTATGTCCCATCTGTGAAATTTAAACATTAGCAGTGTCCTATTATTTAAATTATGAAAGAAAACCCGTTTACCTTCTAGACTTCACTGTCAGACACTATTGAGTGACTGACTGACATTTTTGAAAGACAATACTAATTTAGAACTTCCCTAAAAAAAGGGAGCTTGAAAATGTCTTTAAGTGGGAAAATAACGACTATTAGTTGTCGAATCGACTTAGGAGCTATAGAGCCAGTAAGTAATAGTCTGATTTTTCAGACCATTGTACCGAATGGTCGTACGTTTTATGCTGCGCAAAGATTTAATCAGTTTAATTTTGGCCATTACAAGAAGTGGGTTATTGATGTAGACAAATGCTCATGTACCCTTTACAGCTCATTTTATATATGTTATTACCAAAGAAGAAAAAAAGCCAGTCAGTCACTCAATAGTGTCTGACAATGAAGTCTAGCAAGTAAACGGGTTTCCTTGCATAATTTGAATATTAGGACACTGCTAACGTTTAAATTTCACAGATAGGACATACATGACATATTAATAATTCCTGCAAAGTTCTACAGAATTTGATGTTGGCTGCAAAAGGGACATAGTATCTTTAAAGCCCCACTGCACTAGTTTGACCGGAGGGATTAGACCTCCGTGCATGGTCACTGACAGGTGGTTATCTCATCAACTCACTGTAGTTCCTTTTGTAGTTAAGAACTTGTCAATTTAATTAATCATTATCCTTAAGTATCATTTAGGGTGTCCACACTTGTACAAGCATTGCTTTTTAGTGGACCCCTCTGTTTCCAATATGTATTCTTAAATTGTTGTAAATGTTTAAAACTGATTTTGTATTGTTTTGTTGGAAACATAAATAAATTTAATTGAAATTGAATTGAACTCAGCTCTCAAATAACATACGAAAAAGAGGATCATGGGGGACCAACGGGCACCGCTTAGGCATTGTTTCTTTATAGAGGGAGCAAGTAGCTACAAGTAGTGCAGTGGGGCTTTAAAACAAAAAGTATGAAATAAACCGTTCAGGTGCCTCCAGGTCGAAAATAATTTAAAAAGCAAGAGGGCGTCTTTCTCCTTTGTGTAAAAGATGCTATCCCCAGGTTAAGGGCATGGGCCCTGTTTCATCCCTTGTTATCATCGACAAGTTACAATGACTGTTATAAGCTACTGAAATCGTGGCATTTGATCGGCTGAGAGCAAATTTTTCATAGATATTTAGCATTTGTTATTGATAACATTTTTTATGAAACCGGGCCCTGGTGTAGTATTCAAGTTGTGAACTATGCACTACCATTGACATGATAGAGTCGAACTTTTCTTTATCATGCTTTAGTCCTGTATCTATCATACTGATGTAATTTATAACCCACTACACGGAGGTTTCATTATACGAAATACAGTTTCTTGTCATATTAATTTAACGTTTTCTGTTCCATATTGAATTTATATAGGGACCCCAAGGTCCTCAGGGCTTGTTTGGGCCAGAGGGTGAACGAGGACCAGCTGGATTAGCAGGACCAAGAGGTGGCTCTGGACCACAAGGAGAATCAGGACCAAGGGTGAGTTCAGAATAATTCTTCCAAACCATGAGATGGGAGATGGCATCTATCCTTTTTTTTAATTTTCGGAAGCATATGCAGAGGGGGATTTTCGTACAGTTTGAATATTTAAGCCCAAAACCTCCTAGCGTGTCATTATAATGTCTATTATATACCTCACTTTAGAAATTTAGCCATCTGATTGGTCGAAATTGGAGTCTGGATTTTAAGCCATGCTCCACTCACAGGGAATATTCATTAATTTGTGCCCTCGTACCCGCTCACAGGGAATATCCATTAATTTGTGCCCTCATCCTCCTGCGATCCCCATTGGTTTACGTGTTAAAATTTTCTTTGTGTGAGCGCGGACACCATACAGTGGTTTTTTTTTCTGCGATTTCCAAATGATTAAAACTTTCAGTCATTTTGCAAGCAAAGATTAACAGACAGTGTCTCAGATTTTCTGTGATGTTTTAACCAATCTTTACTCAATAAAAGGCTAAGGTAAAAATTATTGGTAGATTTTTGTTTAAATTCGTACGATCGGCATATAAAAGTCATATCGACTGCTTTAATACTCGAGGACTGGCTGTTTCTATACTGGCTCGAGGGAAAGTTGCTCCGTTGCCATCACCTCTCGGCGCGCCGCCCACCTAGGCACGCCTCGGGGTGATGGCAACGGAGCAACTTCCCTTGAGCGTATAAAAAAGCCAGTCCTCTCGTAGCAGTCGCTGTCAAGGCACATGTAGTTGTCTGTGTGTGCGTGTGTGCGCGTGTGTGTGTGTGTGTCTGAGGATGTAATGAAATAATTATTTTTAAGTGCGTCTTGAAGGAAACGAATCGAAGAAAACACATGACATGATGCGTATTTGTTGTTGCTTCTTTTGAAATCGGGAAATATAGCGTCGCTTGTATTTCCCTTTAAAGGTACAGGTACTTTGTCCCTTTTGCAGCCAACATCAAATTCCGTAGAAATTTCCAGAAATTATGAATATGTCACGTATGTCCTATCTGTGAAATTTAAACGATAGCAGCGTCCTAGTATTCAAATTATGCAAGGAAACTCGTTTACTTTCTAGACTTCACTGTCAGACACTATTGAGTGACTGATTTTCTTTGGTAATAACATGCATAAAATGAGCTGTAAAGGGTACATGAGCATTTGCCTGCATCAATAACCCACTTCTTGTAATGGCCAAAATTAAACTGATTGAATCTTTACGAGGGTCTGAAAATCAGACTATTTACTAAAATGATCGCAATCACTAAAGTCGATTCGAAAATTAACGGTCGTTATTTTCCCACAAAAAGACATTTTCAAGCCCTTTCTTTTTGAGGGAAGTTCTATATTAGTATTATCTTTCAAATGCCGGTGGAATTTAACCTTTTCATTTTTTGGGCCTGCAAGTTGGACATAGTACCTTTAAACCTTTGCCATATTTGAAATAATATAATGGTAAATCAGTATTAATAGCGGAAGCATCTGATTTTTCTTTTTTTCTTCACAGGGTTACAAAGGAGCCACGGGAAGTATCGGCTTCCCTGGATTTAAGGGAGACAAGGTGAGTTTTTTTTCTTCTTGTTTTTAAGCGGTCTGCATATTAAAGATAAATTTTAGTTCTGATTTTAACTGACGGAAAATGAATTATCACCATATAAAAATGAGTAAGAACAAATGAAATGAAGTAAGATGAAGTGAAATGAAATAACTTGAAATAAAATGAAAATGAAATGATATAAGAGAATGTGAAGCGAAGTGAAGTTAAGTGAATTCACATAAAATGGAATGAAATGAAATGAAATGAAATGAAATGAAATGAAACGAAATGAAATGAAATGAAATGAAATGAAATGAAATGAAATGAAAAGAAAAGAAAAAAAAAAAAACAAAAAACAAAACAAAAACAAAAGAAATGAAATGAAATGAAATGAAATGGAATGAAATGAAATGAAATGAAATGAAATGAAATGAAATGAAATGAAACGAAATGAAATGAAATGAAATGAAATGAAAAGAAAAGAAAAAAAACAAAAACAAAAGAAAAAAAAAACAAAAAACAAAAGAAATGAAATGAAATGAAATGGAATGGAATGGAATGAAATGAAATGGAGTGAAATGAAATGATTTTTTCTTATCGTTTCCATCGTTGCAGGGTAGTATAGGTGATCTGGGCTTACCAGGTCTAAGTGGACCTAAGGGAGAGAAGGGTGGCAAAGGTTCAAATGGTCTACGTGGAATAGCTGGAGTTCCAGGAACAAATGTAAGCTTACATACTCATCACCTACCGATATGTTTTGTTGAGTTTTTTCTTAAAGAATTAAAAAAAAACATGGTTTAACAACCAATTAATCAATCAAACAATCCATTTATTATTTTGGTACCTAGTAGCCTTTTTCCTATTTGTACGAGCCAGTCTGATTTCTCAATAATTTTTGGTTAAATCACTTTTACGATTGTATAGGCATACAGAAGCATAAATGTAACAACTTGAACGTGGTCTTTAATACCATACTTGTATTTCATTATTATGAGATTTGCATCGGAGTAGCCAGATGCACAAGGGGGCATGCCTATGGGTCATGCCCCATCCCCCTCGTTCATTCGTTAAAATGAAATAAAATGGAGAAAACAAATCCGCTAAAATAGGGGTCATCCAAGTAACTTGGTAGTCAAGACCACTGTCGAAACCCCGTCCGTACCCCCACCCTGTCTATGCCAGTGGATTTTAGTCCTCGATATGATTCTTGTCTGAGTGTTAGCTGTTCTTTTAACATTTCAGGGTAACCCTGGACCGATTGGAAACCAAGGTGAGCAGGGTGTACAAGGCAATAAAGGCCAGCCTGGATTACGGGGGGTTCGAGGAGAAAAGGGAGATGAGGTAAGTATGGTCCATCCTGGGGATACGTTTGTCGATTCGTACATGAAGACTAGTTCTTTATAATTAATTGCTCCAAGAGAAATTGAGAGAGATGAAACAAAAATACTAAGAACCTTATGAAAGAGAAAGTTAATGTATGGATTTGATTTGTGAAAGATAATTGATTCTATAGGCATTTTGAGATTTAAAAAAAAAATTGATAAAAAAATAACTACAAAAAAAAGGAAACACCAATTAATTATATGACTTTGATGGGATCTTGATTTTGGTATTAGCGGGTAGAAAAAAGTAATGCCGTGTTAATAATTGACTGAGTTATAAGTATGCAAAGTACACCAAATAATTAAAAAAGGAAGGGGAAATGAGTTAATGAATACATTTGATATTTGTGTCATATTTGATACCGCGATCAGAATGAAAAAGTGAGTACTCAAAAAACGTTATCATGAGATAAATATAACCCCTATTAATGAAATGATTTTATTTTTGAATTCCAGGGTTTACCAGGTCCCATGGGATTGACAGGGTTGCGAGGTACTAAAGGAGACATAGGCAATACTGGATATACAGGATTACCAGGAAAAGACGGTGATTCAGGCCCTAGGGTAAGTTCATTGACCGATGTAGCGTATTCAGATATTTATAATTGAGGGGCGGCATTCTTCCAAGACCCGCTTGGGGGAGGGGTAATGCACCGATCTTTGCTGGTGAGGAGCGCGAAATGTAAATGGGCAGGCCCCTTGTGATGTAGACACGCTGCCAGTTTGTTTTCTTCTTCTAGGACTTTGGGGGAGGGGGGGGGGGGCAGTGGGCACGCAGTTTTTATTATGCTGGATAGTGGATACGCCACTGACTGCTGCATAAATGAGGTGTCTTTTTAAAAAGATCATGTTTTTTCCTTTAAGACGAGGTCGCAGTTTGGAATTGTTGCAGGGTATAATAGAAATGAAAATTTTCAAAGGAACAAGCAGGACATCGAGGAATTACTGGTAGAAGAAAAAATGTAATTTTTGATATATTATATTCAGAGAAATTAGAAGATTTTAAAAACAGGGAGAGGAATGACAAATTTTAGAACAAGATGAAAAGGTGAAGTAAAAAGAAATAGAAGAAATGTTTAAATATGATGGGAAACAATAAGTAAAGAAACGTTTTTAAAAAAATAGTGGATAACACCATATAGGCATATACAAAAAATGAAAGCGATTAGTTGAAAAACTATCATAAGATCTTTGTATTTTTTGTTTGTCCACCACCATAGGGTCCCCAAGGACGCCAAGGAATCAAGGGTGCTCACGGAGAGGTCGGAGATCGAGGCCCAGTTGGACTCATAGTAAGTTATAATAAAATTCCTCCAAATATAAATGATTTTTACATGAATGGGGATGACAGCATTATCTTGTTCCCATTCGATGTGTAATATCATGATTATGTATCCAGTGATAACGGGCTTAAATCACACAGTGTATTCTTTCTGGGGGAGAGAGAGAGAGAGAGAAGATGTTTCTGAAAAGAATTAGATCTACACCCAAAAGTAGCAGTTCTGATGATGATTGAAATTGGTTTCAACAGAAATGAGTTATATTTCGTGCAAATAACTTGAACTTTGATATTTATAACAAAAATAAAGGTAATTCACGTTCATCTCATTTATCGATACCATTAGCTGAAATACAAGCACCGCCGAACATCTGATAAATCAACATTGTTCAATGTTATTAACCATTTATTTATGTGATCTAGGGTATCCCAGGACGAAGAGGGGTCAAAGGAGAGGTGGGTGCGAATGGCAAGACCGGTCCCGCGGGTAGGAACGGCAAAGATGGTCAGGCTGGTCCTATGGGACCTCGTGGACCGGTAAGAAATCATTCTTCTGAGCTACCCCCTTTTTCTCAGAGCTCTATTGGTGCAACGAATAACCACCAGGGAGAGGAGATGGTGCCCACATTGCTTGCTTAGGCTTGAATTCAATCAGAGCCTCATCAAAACCAGTACATTACACTTTATTTCATCATGTTCATTGTGCGTCTTCGTCCTTGATTAGATTTCAAAATTGCATCGTTTTCCAAAAACTCAGCCCATTTTCCTCCTTTTCCTCACAAAAATGTACAAGCTCATTGTTAAAGTCCCAACAGTGATTTACAGTTGGTACCATTTAAAAAGAGGTTTGGTTTGTTTGTAATTGAATATTTTACCGATGTTTATCAATCAAAACTGTTTGCCAAAAGTCTTAAACCGACCTTTGACGTCACCATCCGAAAGACTGGATTCAGTTTCGAACCTGGGTCTGATCAGGTCAGTTTGTAGGCGAGGACAGAAAGCTGACCGTACCGCAAGACCAATTTTACATAGAGGGCGTCTTCATTATCATAGACTGGTAGCAAGTCGTTCCCAATATATTTTCGCCTTTTTAGCACCTTGCCCCCAACAAAAAGGGAAAGTTACAACAACATAACGTTTTCTGACAATAATATATGACGTTCTCTTTCTATGATCGTAGAAAGGAGAGCGAGGTGACAACGGTGATCCTGGCAGCACAGGTCCTCAGGGTCCACGGGGTATACAGGGGTATGGTGGAGGAAGGGGAGAGAAAGGGAACAAAGGTGACAGAGGTATCGGAGGAACAAACGGACAGAATGGAATCCCTGTAAGTAAAACTAATCCTCTCAAGGAACTACATTGCACTCATAATAAGGTATAACTAACAAAGAAGTCTTTCAAAACCCTATGAATAATATGCATAACGCCTATCGAAGCACTGTTTGGGTTATAATATATTGTAATAGTTTATGGACAAAGCCATTGGAATTTCCTATTGCTGGGCGTGTAAACTTTATTTTCTACGATAAATTGTTTGAAAAGTTCCTTTAACATCAAGAACATATAGGCCGCCGCTTCGTGTCGTCCATGGTCTCCATTCGTACGTCTCCGCCGCCGCTCACACACTGGCTATTATGTACAACAGAATTACGCACGAATACAGTACGTGGGGTGAGCGCGCGCACTAAAAAGTTATTTCTGTTTTTAAAACGACCAGAATCTGTTATACGCTTCGTGCCGACCACCATGGTTTTTTTGTTTTGTTTGTGTTTTGTGTTTGTATCACTATATACCTGATATAGGTATGATTATTTCTAAAACTACATTTAAAAAAAAATCATCACTTACCTTTCAATGATTTTTATTGAAGGGTTTGACTCCATCGAAAGACGAAATCTTGCGACTTATAGAAAGATACTTCCAAAGTAAGTCATCATCGATTATTTTGTATTTTTTCACGTTTCCACAACCATTTCCCAATGCTTAATTACTTCTGCTCTTTAATGGTCCTCTCTTGGTCATAGTTATTGACAAAATAACAATATTTTCACTACGATGGTGTCAAACATTGCACTACTTACAAGGATATGAATAGAGTCAAGGGCGTCAATCAGGGGGGACAGGGGGACACCCCACCCCTAGGGGACATTATATCAATTGTCCCCACCCCCTCATGTTTTTGCCGTCCTTTATCATGAAGCTCAAGTATTGCACTGTGTAAGGACAAACCCTGTGTCCACGGAACTTTTCTACTTAATTTATGGCAAAAAAGATGGTAACGTCGATTTTACCTTTAAAAAAAAAAGGGCCCCCACCCCTGACTTCCCCCCCCCCCTTTGGGCTCAAGAGGGGGGTGGTTGTTAAGTTAAAAAAATGTGCTCCCTCCCCCTTCCCCCTCTTATTCACCAGCTGGCCGATTTGCCGCTAAAAAAATGATCCTTACCCCCAACTGAATCGACCGCCGCGATTTTCTAATTTCCAGGGCAAACAAAAATTAGTGCTCAATCCCCCACCCACTGAGCGAAATATCGGTCGACGCGATTTTCAAATTTCCGCCCCTATTGGAAAATCCTGGATCCGCCCTTGCCTGTTGTCCCCCCACATTTTAAAAAGGATTGACGCCCCTGAATAGAGATATACAACTCTATTTCTTTCTCTATCGACAACAGTCTACCCTGGCCATTTAATATTACTTGAAATGCGGCAAGGTCGGTGCGTATCGGACATTGCCATCCACCCACGGACAAGTATATTCCTTAAAGGGACTTGGTAACATTGTTCAGATGAGAGAAAATGGTGCTAAGGTAGTGACTATAATGCTAGATGTAAAATTAAAGATAATCTGAAAGTTTGAGTGAAAACAAACCATTATTAACGATAAAAATTGGGAAAAACTGATTTGATCGATTCCTTAATTCTCCCAACTATATTATTACAATTTAATTACATTTTAGGTGAATGTAAATCGTAACAAAGCTATGAATTGGCTCTATATATCATTCCAGACATATTAGTGTTGAAAGATTTTTTTAAATCCTGTCTTTAATGTCTTATTTTCATGGAAAAACGGTTGGGAAAATTCAAAAATGGTTGGGAGAATTTACTGTTAGAAGGTGTTGACCAGTGACGCCTTCAAAGAAAACCATAAATATCTTTGTGATTTGAGAATTTTTCAGGATTTTTTGCATGCTAGAGGGTTAGTACAGTAGAAGGGATATAATGATTAACATTTCATACACAAATTACGCAGTTTTTTCATCAACCTTCAACAATGTTACCGAGTCACTTTAAAGATGTTGTCGGACAATTTCTACAGATTACCCAATAGGCTTCTCATACTTTTTTATTCTCACATACATAATGTAATGACATGATTGATAATTATGATTTTATGAATTATGACTTTATATCTAAAAAAAAACGCATTATAGCATATTAGTTGCGCTATACAAGTGGACATTATTGTCATTCGTATTATTACTAAAAATGATACTTTGTTTTCCCTTCCAGATAATATCGAAAGCTTTGAGCAGAGGTTCCGGGGTCCGCCCGGACCACCAGGAGAGAGCATTCAAGGTGAACCTGGTCCAGCCGGTATCTTAGGTTTGAGTGGACCAACGGGACCGATGGGATTGTCTGGTAACCCGGGTTCCATTGGAAGACCAGGAATGTTAGGAGGTGTAGGAACACCAGGAGAAAGAGGTACCTAGAAATTCTTTAGTTTTTTTCAATTCCATGCTTCATTCAGTATATACATTTAAGTTCTTCATAAGATATTGATGTTCGTGTTCACCAGGCATTGTAGGTTGACAGGGAATGTTCACAATCAGTTAATATTGACGTAGTCATGAAAAAAGTATGCCATACACTTTGAAAGCTTGATCAATGCATCGCTAGACCTATTCGCAAGGGAGGGGTTGTAGGACCATATTTTTGAAGAAATTAGTTATCTGATGAATTTTTAGTAAGTAGAAACAATACCAACGAAGACAACAACAACAACAACAACAACAACAACAACAACAACAACAAAAACAACAACAACGGCAAATTTACCGATTAGGGTAAAAACTGGTCTTCAATTTTCTTTTTTCTGTTCCCCAACAAGCCAAAGATGCTTAGTCTTAACTGTTTGGTCATACGCCATTAAAATCCAAAACTGAATAGGTGGTGGAAGATGTTGTATCATCACGTTTGAATTCTGTTTGAGTATATCATCCTAATCATTTTGCAGTTAGCCTTTTGGTTGATACTTAATAATATCTTTCAATATTTCATCCTAACCTAACTCCAGGTCCACGTGGTCCTAGGGGTGCGAAAGGAGACAGGGGACAAGGATATACCGGTCCTACCGGAGCATCAGGAGAAAGAGGTAAGAAATCAGGGGAGTGTTTCACAAAGACTAAGATCGACTTTAAGTTGGACTTAACTATGGCAGGCCGTTCATGCCACTGTTTGCTCTCACCATTTTAGCATTGGACGTAAAAATCGTGGTCACAAATCTACAGAATTTACCCTTTTTGATTATTGAAGGACAGAACATTATCTAAAAATCATAATTGAGAGACCAATTGTGAGAGCAACCAGTGGCATGAACGGCCTGCCATAGTTAAGTCCAACTTAAAGTTGATCTTAGTCTTTGTGAAACACCCCCTGGTCTTATTTACTCGGGGTAGCCTCATATTTCTCTTCCTGCAGAAAGCCCAGCATTGACAGATACCCATTTAATATACCTGGGTCTAGAGGGACGAAATAATGTGGGTAAAACTAATTCAGTCTCTCCAATGACTTAAGAACATTTAGATTTTGAAGAAAACATAAGTTTCTCTCTCTCTTTCTCTGCCTCTCTCCCATTTCAACCCGAACAGGTTTACCAGGTAAGCCAGGTGTTGGGCGTCCCGGCAAAGATGGTCAGTCCGGCTTTCCTGGTCCGGCCGGTCTACCTGGAGAAAGGGGAGAGTCCGGTCAAATCGGTCCTCCTGGTTTCTGCGAATACTGCAACTACGCTCCGGGGACCTATCCCTTCCAGATACCACCAGCAGTGGACCTTAATAATAAGGGTTAGCTTCGTAGTTATGGGGTATGAGCAAGGCAAATTATCGTCTGCGATAAACGGCAAAAGGACATAACACTTCACCAAAAGTGATGACCCAGCCATTAACACTAAATAAGTTATGGCTGCTATTTTCTACTGTGTGCCTTTTTTTAATGCTAAAACGGAACTAAATTGTTTGGATGCGACATAAGAAGTCTGTAATCTGAGAGGGACATGCAAACCCTGAAAAAAAATGTCCCAAACTTCACTGTTGAATACACCCAATTTTAAGTTCGTTACCTTTATCTAGAATTGTTTCCTAGATCATCTGCCTTTACTATCTATGTATAGAAGGTATTGCGTAAACGAGTTAAAATCACCGTAGGCCCAATGTTTGTTAAGGGCCGACTGAGTTTTTTCTCTACATTTAGCATGTCTATCTTGCTTGCCGGCGTAAAATAATTATGTGTAAATATTATTTCTGAATTTTGTGTGTGTATGCGTATAAAGAAGTGTAAATCATAGCCGTATAAATTGATTCGTTTTATCTGATTTATTACGATTTTTTGCTTCGTCAAGTTTATTTAATTTTTGTTTCCAAGTTTGTGCTGAGTGATTAACTTTTAGCACCATGTTACTTGGCTCAACATTAATCAAATCACCCTGAAGACCAGATTTTTTCGGCAATAGTAAATGTACTTCCGTCGCTCGATCTGTAGCTGTTCATATTGCCATAGATCAACATCGAGGCGCATTAAAACTGGCATCATATATTCAAAGTCACTTATATTAACAAGGCGGTGTAATTTTAGAGGTCGACTTTGCTTACTCTAGATTTGAGCCACTTTTAGCGCTAGCTGTCTAACTAATTTTCTGTTTATTTATCATATTCATAATATCTTGAATATAGTCAAAATGTTATTGCGTTATTCACTACACTTATTCCGTACTATGTGTCTAGATAATGACAGATCACTTGATATTACCATCGATTTGTGAATATTGATGTAGCTTTCTTACATTCTAACACATAACGAATTATCATTTTATTTTCCCTTTTCCCCTTACATTAATTCATTTGTAAATAACAATTATTGCATTATACTGCCGTTAGCACTAGAGTAGATATTTACTGCATTATTCTAATCTTGTTTTAGAATCGTATTAGACAGAAGAGTGTATTTCCCTACTTTTGATGTGAAATATTCGCGTTTAATACCAATGGGCACCAACATACGTTGTCCAAAATAAGGCGCTGAGGGCGGAAATATAGAGCTCTTGAAGTCACAACAGCAAAATTGTTCAAGCGATTTTGCACATTATTGACTGCTTACTTGTAATACTGTGGTGCTGCATATACATAATCATTTTGTAGTAGTTATTCATGTTCGTGAAATTTAGCAAACTCTCATTTCTTTTGTAGAACCGTAATATTACTTGTATAATCATGGCCTTGACAGTCACATTGTTTGTTGTGCATATTGTGCCTTATTCACGATTGGTGCTATATTTTGTAGATTTCGACATTTCTTATGCTCTCAAACCAGGTAAACAATGAATACTGAATCCGTAAACAGAAATTTACTCATACAACGTGCTGAATTTAAACATTCATTTTGTAAATAGAAACAATAGTGAAAACAAGGATTTTGACATGTACCTTTTCCATGAGCTCAACAGACTATTGCATTTGTGGACTGGGACTATTACACTGCCGCATGTGTAGATTGTAGCACTCTGAATTTAAACAAATATTCATGATTTTTTTATAAGCAATTACAGTTTTTTCAATAAAACTTTGGAAACATAACATATCCGCAGTTCAATTTTCTTTTCTTGTTTAGGTCAGAATGTCAGCCGTTTATGGAGTTGACTGTTTGAAATTTCATGTGATAGATGTACAACCCTTAGATGATAATTGTCAAGTCGTAGTCATCATCATCGTCGTCATCATTATCATCACTATCATCGTTATCACCATCATCCATCATTACCATCATCATAATCAGTATAGTCGTCATCTGCATCAAATTTATTACCCCCTCCCAAAAAAAAATGATATTAAAGATACTATGTCCCTTTGCAGCCAACATCAAATTCTGTAGAACTTTGCAGGAATTATGAATATGTCATGTATGTCCTATCTGTGAAATTTAAACGTTAGCAGTGTCCTAATATTCAAATTATGCAAGGAAACCCGTTTACTTGCTAGACTTCACTGTCAGACACTATTGAGTGACTGACTGGCTTTTTCATCTTTGGTAATAACATACATAAAATGAGCTGTAAAGGGTACATGAGCATTTGTCTACATCAATAACCCACTTCTTGTAATGGCCAAAATTAAACTGATTGAATCTTTGCGCAGCATAAAACGTACGACCATTCGGTACAATGGTCTGAAAAATCAGACTATTACTTACTGGCTCTATAGCTCCTAAGTCGATTCGACAACTAATAGTCGTTATTTTCCAACTTAAAGACATTTTCAAGCCCCCCTTTTTTAGGGAAGTTCTAAATTAGTATTGTCTTTCAAATGCCGTTGGAATTTAACCTTTTCATTTTTTTTGGCCTGCAAATGGGACATAGTACCTTTAAATAAAATTGAATATAACTAAATACAAAATAAACAAATTAAAGTTATTAAGTAATCAAAAATTAAATATAATAATATTATTAATAAATAAAACTAACCAAAAATATAACACCGATACATCAACAAAACAACACAGAGATAACGTGTTCAACTTTTGCATGAAAGTGTTTGGTATGTCATATTTTATTACAACAAATGTTTGGTGACTTATTTACTTAGTACATAAACATATTCCAAATAAAGTCGATACAAAAACAGGCAAACAAAAACTCGATATCTTGTTTTATACAAATCAATCAAACAAATGGTCTAGCAAAACGAACAAAGTCTAAACTGGGGGAAATGTAAAACTAGTGCTTCAGCCGATTATAATGTGCTCTTAGATTCTGCGCTTCATCCATTCATACAGCTACTAAAGCAATGTTCGTTCATACCATAATCGCTTAATGAAGATGAGTGTAAATCAACTCTTTTAGGAGACAAACAGGGATCATTTCGTTTGAGGGGTTAAATCCCCCCCCCCCATGTTTGTTTTCATAGTGTGGATGTCCATTCCAAAGTGAAGTTATACCTACTGCGACTCCTGAGAGAATGATTTTCACTCCTGTATACCTGTACCTGAAGGCCCATGTTGTACTAAATGTTAAGCTTAATGTTTTTTTTTCAAAATCAGATTTAACAAAGGGTTTGTTCTGAGGTCTAATGTCCTCCCTTCCTGGTTTGTTTTCATAAACCTTATATTAGACCCAGAGTCTGGTTTAACTGAATTAGTAGAATACGAACCATATATATAGAGAGAGTAAATAGTTGACATGATTCTGGAGAAGAACAAAAAAACATGATGAAATCTTTCAATCTAAACGTACATTTACTTTATAATGGTTCCAAAACATTAACATTAAATGATAATTATACCTAAGTACTTTTTCAGTGTATACTTCAAAACTAGCTGTACAACGTATGTATTTTCCAACCCAGTAGTTTCCCCTCCCAAAAGTGTTAGTAACTGCCTTAAACCAAGTATATAAACAAATCTGTAAACATAATAATATCACGAACAAAGTCAAAATGAAACAGAATACAAAGCTAAAATATGATGATGAGATGTATAATCATTGATGACTTAATATCTACACAATAACACTACGCCTTTGGTTTTGTATGCGAGTTATTCATTATTTGCCGCAAAATCCCACTTCTACAAGTGGGTAGGTATATTGAAAGTTTAATATAGGCTGGTGAAATCGAAAGGCAAACCCATCCTAACAAATGATATACACATAATTTGTCTGTATCCATTTGCAACAGCTTTCTCTTTACCTAAGACCACTTAAAACTCAGTATTTTTATTTCATTAAATTACATTACAACATGCACAAGAGTGCAGTATTATTGCATGTTTCCAGCAATAAATCATTACGTAGAAATCTCACATTTCCTTTATGATTATGATTTAAAGCGAAATCATTATCTGGCTTAACATATTGTCTGATTCTCGGAAAATAGAATTGAAACTAATTGCTTCTGGAGTTTCAGCTAAATTACGACAAATAATCCTGGAAAAACCAATCTAAACAAATTAAGTCTACATTTGAATTTCTCTCTCAAATAACAAGCTAAAAATCAAGTTTTGCTCGAACATAATTTATACAGAAAAGATTATGAAAAGATAATTAGAGACGTTGTACTTCAATGACTTCGGGTTTCCAGTTTTGCAAATACACCGCATGTGAAAAGCAATGCATGATACTAAGTTGATGCAGGAATTCACATATACAAAGCAAAACGAAAAATAGATATGAAAACATTTTAAGAGAAATCTTTCCGATGTTACATTGCTACTTTAAAGTTCCTCTACATAGCCGAAATGAGAGAGCAAATATATTTGTACCTTTTTCAGAACTCTCCTCTATTTTGAATCTGGCGTCTTGCTTTTTCTTGATGTACGGTTTTGATCAAAAATTGTTCCATGAATGTAATGGAAATTATAACAGCTACACAACAACAAGCAAAGAACTTCAGGTGAAATAATGTACACTTTTTAGGAAGAATAATTGAGAACTTACAGGACATCATTAATCATTCTTGGCGTAAGTTGGGCAAGACAATATAGGGGCAAGTCTTCTTGCGTTAATTGGATCCATAGTACACCAAACTTATCGCAAATTTCGCAATGATCAGTAGTGATAAATGGGATGTCACTGCGATACGAGTCTTGTGCTTTAGTAGACAAACTCGTCTTCTCCATATAGTTGAAAGCATAACTCAAGGAATATTACAATTAACATTAGCTCACTACGATAACTTGTACTCGATCACCATAGCTATACAATATATTCTTTCATAATTCATTTGATAGGTTTATATAGGTAATGAAAATATGTCCATCAATATCTATGTATCAAAAAAGTAGTTGCGTATTATACAATATTATCAATAATTTTCAATCTCCTAAGCGGTCTCTTATTACCTCATTCGCGAAGACACACTACGGAACATCTTCCTCCAAACACGGCTGCATACAATAACGCCTTCTTGTCTATAAAGGTTCGTTCTTTCTTTCTCTTTTCTTTCTTTTCAGGCTCCGTGGGCTAGTACTTAAAGTTAGTACGAGCAACCAAAGAAAATGCTTCGAAATTGACAAGAAAATGTTTGTACTGGCAGCTCGAAAGAAAGAGTACGGTACGAAAAATAAGCACATCGTTATTTCAACAATGAAATAAAGAATAGCTGAGGCATAACGTGAATGTGTTGAAACTGTACATGTATGATGTATGTTATACATGAACGACTGATGGTGAATAGTTGAGATTGACCATTCGTATGTGACCCTGTGGATCCTCTTCGATGTGATGGTAAGGAGATGGGTGATGTTCATAGTCTTTGAGTTCTTGTTCGACGTCGTTATCGGCCACGACGTTCCTCCTTCTGTCGATGCTGCTTAGGCTTCCTCCATATCGCTGATGAAGATGAGGTTGAGGATGAGGATGGGGATGAGGTTGAGGATGAGGATGGGGATGAGTTTGAGGATGAGGGTGGGGATGAGTTTGAGGATGAGGATGGGGATGGGGATAGGAATGCGGGTCGTCGAGATTTCTTTCAATCTCCATGTCGCGGCTTCGACGATCACGTCCCCGATCGTAACCCACCGCGCGTGGCATCTCGAGCGTGTCCACGTTATGGATGTCAGCCTCCCCATCGGCAGACATCCGCATATCAACGTCCATATCGAAGTCGAGATCCAACCTGCCGCTGATATCCGTATCTCTGCTCAGTCTCAAATCACTCCCCATCTCAAAACCCCTATCAACCACCATATCCATCGCTAGACGATGTCGACCTAGACCATCATCATCGTCGAAATCGGAGTTAATCGACAAAGGCCGTCGTTTGTCCGGGTCGAGCACATCATGGTATTCATTGAGCTCTTCTTCTTCGATCATTCCCGAGGCAAGAGGTCGGCCGTAGTCGTAATCGCGAGGGGGTGGTGGTAGTGGGGGTGGGGTGGAAGACGGGGGTGGTGGGATGGTGAATAAGATACGATCATCTTGAAACGCTGTCGACGACACTACATCGGGCATCAGTGTGAAATACGGGTGGTCTTCCGGGTAGCTTCCTCGCACACCAGGATGGTATGTCTGACTTCTATCGATATAACTATTATGACTATTATCCCCCCTCGACGTGTTATTATTCAACGTCATGGACTCCACAGGAACGCGTTCCACGACCCGCTCATTGACGCGATCGTTGATCCGATCGTAGAAGTTGTCCCCAAGCTCAGGCATGCTACGGCGCATGGCAGGTGGTACCTGGCTGTTCATCCTGCTAGCCTGAAGCGGGATACGCGTTCCAGGATTGCCCTTCGGTCGCATCTCCATGGTTGATTTCTTGTGGTTGAGTTCCTCGTAGATGCGATCAGAGTTAGATAGAGGACCTTGAAGCGACTCGTACTTGCGATCTGGAGAGGCGTCTGCGAAGATGTTGTTCTCGTAGAGCTGCGATGGGGGCTCAAGTGTGTCTCCACCAGCTTTGCTTGATTTCCTGATTTTTTTTGGGAGAAAACGGAGAATAAAAAATTTGTTTAGCGATTGCGGTTTTTTTTTCTTATCAAATTGGGCATACAAAATTCATATCATTGCATAAACAACTCTGACATGTGGCTTGCACCCAGTAAATAAGATCGATTGATCGATCTGTATTGAAAAACAAGTCAGAAAAAATCTTGAAAATCTTGGAATTTCTCCCAGGAAGCATTATATTTATAAAACTCTGACATGATGGTTTACAATATGACTTTTCTAAGACCTTTTAAAATAAAAAACAAAGGGATACAATGATTGAACAAAAACTAAGATTGTATTAATGGTAGTATTTCTTTTAAATCTTTGTGTTTAGAACTTTGGATGAACCTCAAACTGAATGACCCAAATGGAATATCAAAGAAATCATTTCACACATATAACTAAAATTTGAACTCATTTTCTTTACAGATTTACTCAGAGAAGGCATAGGCCAATTGCTATGTAATCTTACAGTTCTCTGTGACGATTTGGGCGTGTAGTGACAATAGTTAAAATGCTGCAATTGACCAGGGAGATCATCTCCCTGAATTGACTTACCTCTGTCTGTGAATGATAAGGACGATGACGAGGATGATGATGAGGATGAGTGCAACCAGGGCCGCCGCTGCAATCGGGACGATGATGTCAAGACCTATGAAAATAAAAGATACAAAAGTTTGTCAATGAGTTAGGTGTTATTAATGCCAACTACATAATAACTAATTATCACTGGAGGGCCATTTCAATATTTTCTTAATTTCTATCCACAAATAAATGACTTCCGTCCAGAAAGAGCTATATCTCTTGTAACTCAATGCAAACGAACATAGTTATCAAACGATAGTATGTATTCCTGTTATAAAGCATAACTCCCTTTGGCAAAGTAACAAAGAAAAGAAATAATACAATATATTCATAGACTAAAAGAGAGCAGTCCAAGAACAATGCACAACCAAAGGCGGATCCATAAGTGCTAAGAGGGGCACAATAACCCGCCCCCCCCCCCCCGAAAAAAAAAATTACAACCCTTTTTGGAAGACTTTTTTGGTACAATTTAGCTTTGCTTATCAAATAGTCATACTGAGTGCCTATCCCCTCGCCCATCCCCTCGCCCATCCCCGGTAAAATAAATCCCGAATTTATGGGCAGTTGTTCAAAATTCGTTCGGATCCTTACCAAGTCCATTATTTGAGCCGTTTCCGACGGGAGGTGGTGTAATGCTCCCCGATCCGCCGGGCATGATGGTTCGCCCCGATGTACCTCCCATCCCCGGGCGTGTAAGAAGAGTTGAGCCTGAAATACCGCGGGACGGTGGGGGCGTGCTTCGAGATGAGCTGGGAACGTTTGATAAAGTGCTGTGAGTTGCTGGAGGAAGGGCTGGAAAAGAGGAACAATAAAAATTGTGATTAGAAATCGTTTTTAGAAGATCCTTATAATCTACCACTTTATCACTTTCAAATTTGAATATCTGCCAAGAACAGGCTCAGAGATATGAGGCTGAAGTATGAATTTAGTTTATGATCAATTTCAACAAGACAATATTGATGTGTTATTTAAACATATTTGTGGCTTACACCTAGTAAAAAAGATCGATTGATCGATCTGTATTGAAAAACAAGTCAGAAAATTTTGTTGGAACCAGCGGGACTTGAACCTGCATCTACTGCTTGCCGGGCAGCATTACTTAAAAAAAAAATATTGATGTGTTCTTTACATATTTACTTTATAGAAGCATCAAGTCAGATGTTTTACAAGCATCATGTCATAGGAAAAAAGATGGTTTGGGCTAAAATGTGTCAGATGCATCTGTGTTTCAATCACTGTGCAATTAATCCAACCATTGGTTCATAAATGAGTGTTATGGTATTAACCAAAAACGCAAATATTCATCATGGGAAATATGTAGGCAAATAGTCTGACGCCCCCTTCACCAATTTCATAAGAATAGCGTCCCAATAGTAAACGATTACATGATATAAATACTTACGATCACCCTCAAATATATCGATGAGTTGCACATCATCTATTGAAATATCACTTTGTACACCATTCCGTACTGCCTCAATAGAAACCTACAAAGAAAATAAGAAAGTAGTGCAATTATTATTAAAATAATCATAATTACAAGTTTTTGTCCTATTCTTTAGTAGATATGATGTAAAGAAAGACTTTCGAAAGATGTTTATACTTGTAACATGCGTCCGTAAAACGTTTGAATACAGATGATTGATTCAGAAGAGTGGTGGGAGAGAGACGGGGAGATCAAGAAAGGGAGAGGAACAGAGGAACAGAGAGAGAGAGAGGGGGAGATGAAGAGGGGGAGATGAAGAGAGGGAAAGGGAGGTATAAAGAGAGGGGCAGCAGGAGCTCGAGAGGGAGAGGGAGAGGGGGACAGAGAGGGAGAGGGGGACAGAGAGAGAGAGAGAGAGAGGGAGATGAAGAGAGGGAAAGGGAGGTAGAAAGATAGGGGAGTAGGAGCTCGAGAGGGAGAGGGAGAGGGACAGAGAGAGAGAAAGAGAGAGAGAGAGAGAGAGAGAGAGAGAGAGAGAGAGAGAGAGAATGATGGTGAAAGGGAAGGCGGAAATCACTTCGCCCTTCACTCGTGAAAGAATATTGAGCTCTGTTCAGCTTGGCGCCATAACAGCCATCACGTGATCACATTATACCGAAAAGACACATGTTGTGCGATGTGCACGATTCTACATACAATAATACTACTCCAAGAAACAGACTACCGCTCAAAGGCATACACTAACAATATTAAGAGGCACAAATTATTTTATTAACATCACACAATGCAAAATAATGTAGCAAATGTACTATTAGGTATGCAATCCTTTTTAGGTTGACTTGAAAATGTATTGTAAGAGTAAGAGGTACTGAAAATTCATGTTATATATAAAACTTTTTTTATTGCCGGGGGTTGTAAAATGAGGAAAGAACTGACATTCAATCGTTTAAAAAATAGAGAAAAATCATGGTGTTGGGAATGACTGACGAAGTAAGTGCCTTAAACAACAACAACACAAAAATCCTCCCATGGAGCAACGCAGAAGTGTGAAAGGTTTTTAACTCACCTGTACAGGTTGCTGATCGCACTGGAGTTCGATGACGGCTTCGTTCCAATTATAGCCCTGGTTGCCATCTACCGACCAGGTAATATTCCTAGACCCTCCGCAGTCCGTATAAACATTGAGTGTACCCATTTGATTCCTGGGCCCGTAGCCGTCAAGCATGTGATAGAAGAGGGTGAGTTGGGCGTGACCCTCGCGGAATCGCTGCTGATCGTTGAGAAGGTGGATGACGGCGCGATCGCCCGTCCGTACGTTGTTGGCGTTGGCATCGATGAAGTAGTATTTGCCTGATGGAATGGAACATGAGAAGAAAATATTAGCAGGTTACCATCATCCATGTGTTGAACATGGCTAAAGAATCGAATTTCAAACGAATTCTAACTTTGGGAAATTGTTTCAAAAACGTTGTGAAAACGAGTAAGTCTATAAACGGAAAATAATTAGCTCCCTATTTCGTAATGCGTGCATACAAATCCTCAAATCATTACCAATCATCTATTTAATCCTGTCTAAGTTTGGTTGTTTGACACATGCTCCGATGCAAAAAATTGCTCCGTAGTCAATTTCAAATCCCATGCCAACCTGGACCAAACGTAAGAAATCATTCTAATTCCACACATAAACCAAACCTTAAATCTAACAACCCTCTAACCCTTACCCTGATGAAAACGAAGCAAGATCACCCCTAAAATAAAATTTAAAAATGCCGTCTTCCCCAAAGGCCTGTCCCCTGTTCAGATATTCACAAGCCATTTGTTTCATAATTGTAAAAGGTAACATATTATGTATATTATTATGATACCACGTAGCTTTCTTTGGTGGTATAGGACCCAATTCTCACCAGTGCTATTCTTGAATGTATGATCAGTCTCTGGACCTGTGGACCATTCTCCTTGCCAACCAACACCGACCTTGAAATCGATCTCATCATTCTGCTTCTCCTGTTGGATACTGTTCACACAGGCCGTGTCGAAGTTACAGGAAAAGAGCACTGCAAGAAAAGAAGAAAAACGGAAATGGGTGAATTTAAAGCTGGTCTGAAAATATCATTCAAGATTCATTGTACATATCCTAATACAGAAAATTAATGGACATAAAACATGTATCCTTCAAGCTAGATGGTGGTATTTAAATACCCTCATTATAATTATACTTGATATGAATACTATATAAAGTATGAAGCTGAAGATATGGAATATTATTCATGCTTGTATTTCATTAACTATGGTGGGGAAACTAAAAGTATATACTAATATACTTGGTTTAAATTATTAACCAGTCTGAAGATATTATGAGGGAGTCAGTCCGAGTCACTATAGAAGTATCTGATGTAAATTTACATTTAATATCATGCACCATGCGCCCAATTAACATTTCATAACTAAGTAATACAAATAATAGGACTTCCAAAACAATGACGATAAGCAATAAGGGTGGTTACGAGCCTGACCTTCTACGCAAAATAGCGCCATCTCCGTTCACATCTCCATACTCGCTTTTAAATATTATCATTATGTTTCATACTTCAAACTATTTCTCGTTCTCACTCCTTTCTCGTTACTTCTCGAATCAAAACCCAACTTATAATCCTCACTCCTTTGTCGTCCCTTTTTTCTTTCTTACTGCCTTTTTCTTTATTTATATTTCATATTCTTCTTTATCATTTCTCCTTGCTTCCTTATCCTCTATATCACATTCTTGTTATTGCTCCCTCTCTTCTCTTCTTTTCGTTCTCATTTCCGTTGCAGACGAGACGATATATCGATAGTTTTCAAACACTCTTCCGTCTCCTCTTGTACACACCCCAATTCACTAAAGTCCAGCGGAAGATGCTGAGATGTACCTTAATCTTCCAATTACATCCAATATCTCTCATCATATAGGTGGATTTTCGTGTTTGTGCTGCTTCGCCTCTTCGACGCACGACGCATGGCTCACCAAGCTAAATATCGTATCAGCGGAATCGCGTATCGAGGCTGCAACACCGTCAGAGGGCGTGTGCTACAAAGCGTATGTAAACTAATATTTTCTCAGCCAGTAGCATTTTGTTTTTCTTTACGTCATCTGATTTGGCTATTCTGGATGAAGATGCGTGAGAAACATGAGCCTTTCCCCCCTTAAATTATATATTTTATAATACACCTACATCTGGTGCCTTAGTGTTTAGCATATTGGAATATATGTAACACTTCTGTGACGTAACAGTAACACAAGTTACGATGTTACTTTCTATTGACAAAAATAAGAAAGAAAACGAACAGTTTCAAGAGATGTACATGTAGGTCTAAAAGTTGAAGTCTCTCCCATTTGCACCCCTCTTCTTCAAGTACTGGGAAATTTAATTTTAAAAATGTACAATGGTAACAAAACAGGTGAAAGTAAACATTTGCAGAGTACAAATCATACTGATAGATGTACTACATTTTCTACCATAACCCTGCATAAAAAAGAATCATATTTACACACTTCAGCTCTATCGCTATAAAAACCTACACCACGGCAGACAAGAGTCTCCGCCAACTTCTTGGTAGCGACTCTTGCAGCATTGGAGTCAACGCTCGTGTTGGCAGCGAGTCGAAACCGAGTGCGAAATTTTAATTGGCATTCTAGCGGCCAATCACTGGATCACCGCCTGTCAAATTCTCCTCCAAACAAAGAATTATAAGCCTTAGGTGACATGACCAATCCAGTTTGAATAGAATTAAAAACGAGAGGAGGAACATGAAGGGGGAATAGAAGTAATGCCAGGAGTAGAGTTGGAATGAGAGTCAGGAGAAAAATTACTGGACGGAGTTTGAACGATGTTTTTAATATAACACTCCCAAAGGCTTTGGAAGTTATGAATAGAGCAACCTGGGTATATTAGGTCAGGGGTATTCAAGATTTTTTTTTTCTTAGAGTAAGGAGTTTGGAACAATAGAGCTGTAACTACAGCACTCTGAGCCTTCAGTCAGTCCATGGACCGAGTGCCCCAATGTGACACTCAAGTAAAACTAAGTAGGGATAAAATAAACGAGGTGTTAAAAGGCAATTTCGTCAGAAACTCTATATTTCATTTACAAAACCCCTTTTAAATGTTTTACAAAATGAAAATGTATGCGTCCCTACGTCGAGTATACAGCCTCCTCAGCTTCGCCAAGAACGAACTTCCCTTTGGGTAGAGGAAGGGGGAGGGGTTAGGGTGATGGAGGGGGCGGGGTACGGAGGAGTAACACTTGTCAACAGTACAACAGTAAAGTAACAATATATATTTAATCATTTATTTATGATAAATGAAAGGACTTAAACAAAGATCAATGGAAGCAATATCACGTCAAATGTGGATTTCAATCATATAATTGAGTAGGCGACTTATATATTATTTCTTTTTTTCTTGTTATAGATGACCTGAACAAAGTTTGGTCGTTAGATACTATAACCGATTATAACCTCTCATTCTAATGTTCTTTCATGTCAAATCATAATGCTTTGAGGAAGGTTGGGAGTTTGAGACATGACTGAAAACATGGGTGATCAATGGGGATGTCGCGAAAATGGGTAAAAAGACCTCTTTCTCCCCATTTATAGTGAGCCGTCCATCATCCTTTGTGCCTGGCACAGTTAACGTAATTAGGTGTGTGACATGCAGGCAGAGCAACTGAATCAACGCATCATCATCACACGAGCTTTAATATACTACAGTATGCTTGGAGCAAAGTTAACACGGAATAATACATAGAGGCAATCATGTTGTGACAGCCACGAAGAAAAGCTGTGACGAAAAAATGGAATTTATATTCATGTCATGATTGGAGGGGAGGGGAAGGGGGGAGTAGTCATTATGATTGAGATTTAAACTGAAAATTCGTGGTTCGTTGTCATGAAAGTCACTGGAATTAGCTAGATAAAAGGCCCCGAAGAAAGTTTTCCTTTTAAAGTAACACTATGTTGCTGTGTTTGATTGCAAATATTTTTCTGTGAATAATTTAGACGGTTACATTCTTGAGGATTTGAGCATATCTATACTAGTAGCCCCTTCTGGTTCCATAAAATGGCTGACACTTTTCGTTTTACCTGACTGCTAACCAGGGGATCGACGGCTTTAAGTCCTCTAGGAGGGACTTGGTATTAAATGAGGATTAATACCTCCCAAAGGGCACTACCTCATCGTCTTGGTTTAGAACCTAGGACCTCCCGGTTCCGAAACCACTGCTCTATATACCGCTAAACCGATGTGCCTCATCGTATTTATAAACCTTTAACAACATTAGCTCCTTGCTTTAACATTCAATCAACAGTATATTATACTATGAGGTTTGTGTAGAAGGACAAAAAAGAACAAAAAATAATTTAATATAAGCAGCTGAAACACAAATCCTACCACGATTTCAAAGCTCTCCGGTCTCGCCTTTTCTTTGTCATAAAACATCATTCGGTCGGGTGCAAATCTTGAACAATGCGTCACCGAATGTTTGATGACAAAACAATGGGCCAGACAAAATCTGGAACAGGTATGAAAGCAAGCATTTCCAAACAGGATTAGGTAGGTGTGGAATAAAATTCACTCCTGTTTCATATAACTCTCATTCTGATTTGTCTCAGAAAAAAGGAGAGAGGAAGAAAGCCACGTTTTCTTCTGACCGGCACGATTTGCCCCTTAGCATTAATTTCACTAGACGTCACTTTAATACAATTATTATTCGCTCCCATATTCCGACTTGGTATTTCCATCTACTTCTTTCTCGTCTGTGTGGATTTTTTCTCTAAAGTTTTTGCTGATGGCGATGGAAATCAAATCAGCAAGCGTTTGATATGAAACCGACCCCCTGAAAAATGAAGGATTGATTGAAAACAGACCACCTAATCTGGTTTAATCCTCCAACTCTCTGGAGCTTGAGAGAAAGAGAATGAAGATGCTTAAACAAGGAGAGGATGATAATTAAATCATCTAATTATATTTCTCGGGTTGGATCTGACTGCAGATACATATTTGACATCGACGGTTTAGAGGCTAAATGATATCGACAACGTGTGAATAATTGCGTGTATAGTATCGTTTTAGATATAGACAAAGGTCTCCGTATCCAGAATGTATCATATTTGTTTTATTAAACACGGTGTTCCAAAGAATAAAAGGAATAATAAATTTAGAATATCCGGGAGATGAAATGTTTTTAAAGTTAATTAACAATTGGTCGAAACTTAGCATTCACCGAGAGTAGTAGCATGTTAACTGAAAGCACAAAAAATCATTAACGGCCATGGTTTATATGCGTCGACTCTCAGCAGCTATTAATGGCGAGAAGTTGAAAGGAGACCTACATTATTGACTCATTCACGTGAAACTAACATGACTGATGAAAATGAAAACTAAAATTGATATGTGATTTTGTACAAG
>CP137678.1:3597232-3727574 GCA_037976565.1 Mesocentrotus franciscanus
CGTACGTTGTTGGCGTTGGCATCGATGAAGTAGTATTTGCCTGATGGAATGGAACATGAGAAGAAAATAGCAGGTTACCATCATCCATGTGTTGAACATGGCTAAAGAATCGAATTTCAAACGAATTCTAACTTTGGGAAATTGTTTCAAAAACGTTGTGAAAACGAGTAAGTCTATAAACGGAAAATAATTAGCTCCCTATTTCGTAATGCGTGCATACAAATCCTCAAATCATTACCAATCATCTATTTAATCCTGTCTAAGTTTGGTTGTTTGACACATGCTCCGATGCAAAAAATTGCTCCGTAGTCAATTTCAAATCCCATGCCAACCTGGACCAAACGTAAGAAATCATTCTAATTCCACACATAAACCAAACCTTAAATCTAACAACCCTCTAACCCTTACCCTGATGAAAACGAAGCAAGATCACCCCCCTAAAATAAAATTTAAAAATGCCGTCTTCCCCAAAGGCCTGTCCCTGTTCAGATATTCCAAGCCATTTGTTTCATAATTGAAAAAGGTAACATATTATGTATATATTATGATACCACGTAGCTTTCTTTGGTGGTATAGGACCCAATTCTCACCAGTGCTATTCTTGAATGTATGATCAGTCTCTGGACCTGTGGACCATTCTCCTTGCCAACCAACACCGACCTTGAAATCGATCTCATCATTCTGCTTCTCCTGTTGGATACTGTTCACACAGGCCGTGTCGAAGTTACAGGAAAAGAGCACTGCAAGAAAGAAGAAAAATGGGTGAATTTAAAGCTGGTCTGAAAATATCATTCAAGATTCATTGTACATATCCTAATACAGAAAATTAATGGACATAAAACATGTATCCTTCAAGCTAGATGGTGGTATTTAAATACTCTCATTATAATTATACTTGATATGAATACTATATAAACAGAAGCTGAAGATATGGAATATTATTCATGCTTGTATTTCATTAACTATGGTGGGAAACTAAAAGTATATACTAATATACTTGGTTTAAATTATTAACCAGTCTGAAGATATTATGAGGAGTCAGTCCAGTCACTATAGAAGTATCTGATGTAAATTTACATTTAATATCATGCACCATGCGCCCAATTAACATTTCATAACTAAGTAATACAAATAATAGGACTTCCAAAACAATGACGATAAGCAATAAGGGTGGTTACGAGCCTGACCTTCTACGCAAAATAGCGCCATCTCCGTTCACATCTCCATACTCGCTTTTAAATATTATCATTATGTTTCATACTTCAAACTATTTCTCGTTCTCACTCCTTTCTCGTTACTTCTCGAATCAAAACCCAACTTATAATCCTCACTCCTTTGTCGTCCCTTTTTTCTTTCTTACTGCCTTTTTCTTTATTTATATTTCATATTCTTCTTTATCATTTCTCCTTGCTTCCTTATCCTCTATATCACATTCTTGTTATTGCTCCCTCTCTTCTCTTCTTTTCGTTCTCATTTCCGTTGCAGACGAGACGATATATCGATAGTTTTCAAACACTCTTCCGTCTCCTCTTGTACACACCCCAATTCACTAAAGTCCAGCGGAAGATGCTGAGATGTACCTTAATCTTCCAATTACATCCAATATCTCTCATCATATAGGTGGATTTTCGTGTTTGTGCTGCTTCGCCTCTTCGACGCACGACGCATGGCTCACCAAGCTAAATATCGTATCAGCGGAATCGCGTATCGAGGCTGCAACACCGTCAGAGGGCGTGTGCTACAAAACATATGTAAACTAATATTTTCTCAGCCAGTAGCATTTTGTTTTTCTTTACGTCATCTGATTTGGCTATTCTGGATGAAGATGCGTGAGAAACATGAGCCTTTCCCCTTAAATTATATATTTTATAATACACCTACATCTGGTGCCTTAGTGTTTAGCATATTGGAATATATGTAACACTTCTGTGACGTAACAGTAACACAAGTTACGATGTTACTTTCTATTGACAAAAATAAGAAAGAAAACGAACAGTTTCAAGAGATGTAGGTCTAAAAGTTGAAGTCTCTCCCATTTGCACCCCTCTTCTTCAAGTACTGGGAAATTTAATTTTAAAAATGTATAATGGTAACAAAACAGGTGAAAGTAAACATTTGCAGAGTACAAATCATACTCAGATGTCCTACATTTTCTACCATAACCCTGCATAAAAAAGAATCATATTTACACACTTCAGCTCTATCGCTATAAAAACCTACACCACGGCAGACAAGAGTCTCCGCCAACTTCTTGGTAGCGACTCTTGCAGCATTGGAGTCAACGCTCGTGTTGGCAGCGAGTCGAAACCGAGTGCGAAATTTTAATTGGCATTCTAGCGGCCAATCACTGGATCACCGCCTGTCAAATTCTCCTCCAAACAAAGAATTATAAGCCTTAGGTGACATGACCAATCCAGTTTGAATAGAATTAAAAACGAGAGGAGGAACATGAAGGGGGAATAGAAGTAATGCCAGGAGTAGAGTTGGAATGAGAGTCAGGAGAAAAATTACTGGACGGAGTTTGAACGATGTTTTTAATATAACACTCCCAAAGGCTTTGGAAGTTATGAATAGAGCAACCTGGGTATATTAGGTCAGGGGTATTCAAGATTTTTTTTTTCTTAGAGTAAGGAGTTTGGAACAATAGAGCTGTAAGTACAGCACTCTGAGCCTTCAGTCAGTCCATGGACCGAGTGCCCCAATGTGACACTCAAGTAAAACTAAGTAGGGATAAAATAAACGAGGTGTTAAAAGGCAATTTCGTCAGAAACTCTATATTTCATTTACAAAACCCCTTTTAAATGTTTTACAAAATGAAAATGTATGCGTCCCTACGTCGAGTATACAGCCTCCTCAGCTTCGCCAAGAACGAACTTCCCTTTGGGTAGAGGAAGGGGGAGGGGTTAGGGTGATGGAGGGGGCGGGGTACGGAGGAGTAACACTTGTCAACAGTACATCAGTAAAGTAACAATATATATTTAATCATTTATTTATGATAAATGAAAGGACTTAAACAAAGATCAATGGAAGCAATATCACGTCAAATGTGGATTTCAATCATATAATTGAGTAGGCGACTTATATATTATTTCTTTTTTTCTTGTTATAGATGACCTGAACAAAGTTTGGTCGCTAGAAACTATAACCGATTATGACCTTTCATTCTAATGTTCTTTCATGTCAAATCATAATGCTTTGAGGAAGGTTGGGAGTTTGAGACATGATTGAAAACATGGGTGATCAATGGGGATGTCGCGAAAATGGGTAAAAAGACCTCTTTCTCCCCATTTATAGTGAGCCGTCCATCATCCTTTGTGCCTGGCACAGTTAACGTAATTAGGTGTGTGACATGCAGGCAGAGCAACTGAATCAACGCATCATCATCACACGAGCTTTAATATACTACAGTATGCTTGGAGCAAAGTTAACACGGAATAATACATAGAGGCAATCATGTTGTGACAGCCACGAAGAAAAGCTGTGACGAAACAATGGAATTTATATTCATGTCATGATTGGAGGGGAGGGGGGGGAGTAGTCATTATGATTGAGATTTAAACTGAAAATTCGTGGTTCGTTGTCATGAAAGTCACTGGAATTAGCTAGATAAAAGGCCCCGAAGAAAGTTTTCCTTTTAAAGTAACACTATGTTGCTGTGTTTGATTGCAAATATTTTTCTGTGAATAATTTAGACGGTTACATTCTTGAGGATTTGAGCATATCTATACTAGTAGCCCCTTCTGGTTCCATAAAATGGCTGACACTTTTCGTTTTACCTGACTGCTAACCAGGGGATCGACGGCTTTAAGTCCTCTAGGAGGGACTTGGTATTAAATGAGGATTAATACCTCCCAAAGGGCACTACCTCATCGTCTTGGTTTAGAACCTAGGACCCCCCGGTTCCGAAACCACTGCTCTATATACCGCTAAACCGATGTGCCTCATCGTATTTATAAACCTTTAACAACATTAGCTCCTTGCTTTAACATTCAATCAACAGTATATTATACTATGAGGTTTGTGTAGAAGGACAAAAAAGAACAAAAAATAATTTAATATAAGCAGCTGAAACACAAATCCTACCACGATTTCAAAGCTCTCCGGTCTCGCCTTTTCTTTGTCATAAAACATCATTCGGTCGGGTGCAAATCTTGAACAATGCGTCACCGAATGTTTGATGACAAAACAATGGGCCAGACAAAATCTGGAACAGGTATGAAAGCAAGCATTTCCAAACAGGATTAGGTAGGTGTGGAATAAAATTCACTCCTGTTTCATATAACTCTCATTCTGATTTGTCTCAGAAAAAAGGAGAGAGGAAGAAAGCCACGTTTTCTTCTGACCGGCACGATTTGCCCTTAGCATTAATTTCACTAGACGTCACTTTAATACAATTATTATTCGCTCCCATATTCCGACTTGGTATTTCCATCTACTTCTTTCTCGTCTGTGTGGATTTTTTTTTCTCTAAAGTTTTTGCTGATGGCGATGGAAATCAAATCAGCAAGCGTTTGATATGAAACCGACCCCCTGAAAAATGAAGGATTGATTGAAAACAGACCACCTAATCTGGTTTAATCCTCCAACTCTCTGGAGCTTGAGAGAAAGAGAATGAAGATGCTTAAACAAGGAGAGGATGATAATTAAATCATCTAATTATATTTCTCGGGTTGGATCTGACTGCAGATACATATTTGACATCGACGGTTTAGAGGCTAAATGATATCGACAACGTGTGAATAATTGCGTGTATAGTATCGTTTTAGATATAGACAAAGGTCTCCGTATCCAGAATGTATCATATTTGTTTTATTAAACACGGTGTTCCAAAGAATAAAAGGAATAATAAATTTAGAATATCCGGGAGATGAAATGTTTTTAAAGTTAATTAACAATTGGTCGAAACTTAGCATTCACCGAGAGTAGTAGCATGTTAACTGAAAGCACAAAAAATCATTAACGGCCATGGTTTATATGCGTCGACTCTCAGCAGCTATTAATGGCGAGAAGTTGAAAGGAGACCTACATTATTGACTCATTCACGTGAAACTAACATGACTGATGAAAATGAAAACTAAAATTGATATGTGATTTTGAACAAGCAGGGAAGTGTTTCCTTGTCATAAAATAATCACGGTAACAAACACTCAGCTCTATTTTTGTTTGCCAATTCAATTTATTAATTTAATAAAATTCAAAGATATGATATATGATAAAATTCTGCCTAGGAAATCGTATTAAAAAGCCAGTGACTTGCAATAAAACACGGTGGTTGCTCTTACAATCATAGTAATGAAAACAGCAAATACAGAATACAAACAAAGCACAAAACGAAACGAAAATCAGTAGCACATTACAAACAGTAAACTATTTAATAAAGAAACACAGAAAATAATTAATATACATATATATTGTCAACGATGGAAAGAAATGGAAGTGTGGAGCTAGTAGATATTTTAAAAAGTTTGATTAAACTTAGATTGAAATTTGAGATATTTAAGGATTCCAATCAAATGTCCAATTTGAGCCTCCATATATGCAAGTGGGCGAGTTCTATACAAACAATATCAACATATCAGTTTTTCTATTCGCTACCCTCGCAATCAAACACACAAATAAAAAAGACCATGGCCGCTTTCCAATAATCATCTCGTCCATTTCTGACCTCATTCTAAACAGACTCTAATAATGGGTTGTTAATTATCGCCCGCCTGCAAGGTATTTCATTCAATAAACAAAACGAAACGCATTAAAAATCGTTATCACGATGACGAATAAAAATATTTCTACTGGTGGTGGCGCCTTTGTTACAACAGATGTCAATAATTTATATATTTTATAGAATAAAACGGACATGTGTCAATCAAAGTCCATCAGAAGAGCGGTTTGGCGTTGGTCATACGGTGTCATGTACACAATAGAATTGCATAGCCGCTGCTCACTTTTCATTTCCCTGTTTAGTGCGAAAATATATTTATTACTTTGTTTATTTGTTTGCTTGTTTATTTCATCAATGTAACTATCTTACATACTATCATCCAATGACTACGTTTTCGTAAAGGGTCTGCGATTAAGATAGACAGAGGACTATCCAGCACAGAGTGGAACTGGCGTTGCCTCTCCAGCTTGACCCCAAATAAACAAAAAATAAAATAAAAATAAAAATAATAATAATGAAACGAAAAAGAAAAAAAAAAGGCAAAAAAATTTAGACACATGGATTATGGCATGCGGACGGCAGTCATACTCCAATACCCCCCATAATGGAAATATAGTTTATAAATCCATACATCTTTCTCTCTATATCAATAGCTATATGCTTTCTCTACATAAACACGACCGCGCTGTAAATACAGATGGAGAGACACGGAAATACATATACCAGATTTCGACTTGACAGAAGTTCAATAAACAGGCACCGGCCATCAATTGATCGCAGAGGGGATAATTTATACTAGATACCGTTTTCAAGGGACGAGTAAATTCTCCAGTCGAGGCAAAACGTTTGGTAATTATTCCAAAATTGCTTTGACCAGTGCACGTGTCTTTGTTATCAGCCTCATTAGAACCATTCGCTGGGTCGAGTGAATGCATTACTGTCTGCAAATAAACAATAGAGGGACATCAATAGTCTATTGTCCTGGGCGACGTCCATTATGCTGTCCGTCTGCAAATATCGTCTCCGAAAGATATGAAAATTGCGTGAGCTTCCGATAATTTGCAATTGTAGATAATTGTGGACGTATGGGTAGTAATTAGAGGAGTAGAACCATTTGAATTATCAACAAACGGGACTACAAGAGTATCCTTCAAAAGTTTCACTCTTATTAATTTCCAAAAAATAATAATCCATGTAAACATTTTCACTACATCGATACAAAAATATCGAACACAATTAAAAAGAACTGATATGTCTTCTTGTACAGTAACCATCCTTCTTAATAGTTAATGTTTATAATCCCCCGAAGAACGTTGTAGAAAAACATATGCATTGTGGCTACTGGCGACAAACTAAAACGAATAAGCATGCCGACAACAAATGTCGGAAATTGCTGAATAGTGAATACGCTTATTATTTATCCAACCTAGAACAAAAGAGTGCACAAGAAGAAAACACAGATTTCATGGAATTTACCTTCATTTGTCTTGGTCATGTCTCCTGGTATGAATCAAAAATATAAATCCAAATTTAATCCAACTCCGATACTATACGCTGAAAATATTCCCAGTGGTCTTTCCTCGACAACAGACAACGCAACACTATTGCCGAATTCCTGACCAGACCGACTCACAATTTCACAAATAAGCTTCCAATACCCTTGAGAAAAAAAGCGTTGGCAAACAAGCCCCTGTAAAATACTAATGGTTCTACCCCATTCAAATGGTGTATTTTCCTCTCAAACAATCAACATTGTATGTTTGTTATGTGGACGACTGAGAGAAAAATAGAAAAAGAAGACGATAGAAGAGAAAATAAGACGACTCTATAGAAGAAGCGGTAAAAAATAGAGAAAAGCAAATAGTCAGAATTTAACTACCCGCCGAGCTCAAGGCATTAACCCTCCAGTTATTATGTTTTCGAGATTCCGACACTACTCACTCTAAGCGGTGTTCTTATGAAAAGTGACTGCTGAAAGTAGGAGGTCTCATGTTGGAAAACAATGTTGGAAAACATTGGTAAAATGATGACCGAAAACTAAGGACAGAAATAGTAACTAATTGTATCATTTGAGAGGTGAGAGCCCCTCCGCCATAACGGTCCTCCTCTTTCCTATATGTTTTCTGTGTCGTTCTTCTTCTTTTTCCCCTCCTCCTCCTCCTCCTCCTCCTCCTCCTCCTCCTCCTCCTCCTCCTCCTCCTCCTCCTTCTTCTTCTTCTTCTTCTTCCTCCTCCTCCTCCTCCTCCTCCTCCTCCTCCTTCTTCTTCTTCTTCTTCTTCTCCTTCTTATTCTTCTTCCTCCTCCTTCTTCCTTCTTCTTCTTCTTCTTCTTCTTCTTCTTCTTCTCCTTCTTCTTCTTCTTCTTCTCCGTCTTCTTTTCTTCCTCCTCCTTCTTCCTTCTTCTTCTTCTTCTTCTTCTATTTCTTCCTTTCGTTTTCATATCCCCTTTCTGTTCATAGTCACGGAGGAATATTTGATTGGGGGTATCAAAGATCCCTATTAAGCGGGTGTTTATGAATATGATCCTGCTTTCTCAGAATTCTGTGGACTTCCAAAAACATCTAGACACAATAATTATGTACAACTTGAGACATTATTTTGAGAACAAATTCGAGACATACTTCAGGGTTGATGGATAGTGGGGGGACGGGGGACGGGGACGCATATGAGAGGCATTTACATCCGCAATTAGGGGCAACCAGCACCAACGAGTATTCGTGTTGCCATCAACTGCCATATTATCGTGTTAAACCATACAACAGCCTAAGTCTAGCATCATATAACGGTGCTTTTTTTAATGGAAAGCTTTTGTCATGTTTGTATACGTATCTGAATGTAGAAAACGTGAAGGGGCAGAACTTATAAATCAGGTTGGCATAACTGTTTACTACATAATGTAACACAACCCCAGCTTTTAAATATCCTTCTAATTATTTTCCCCTTCGGTCCTTTCCTGTGAGGTACATTTCTATTTGTGTGTATTGAGAATTGAGCTTTTTGTCAAGCCTGGCTCGCCATGCCACGTCTGACGTGTCTAAGGTTTCTTTGAAAGGAGTGAAAGAAAATTGAAGAAGTTAAGTGATTTTAATCCATCTCAGGGCTTTTTGGAAGCGTAATGTGCTACACGAGGTAAATGGAGCCATTCTGGCTTTCGTATTAAGCCCTGTAATCCGACCTTAAAACCTAGTACAAAGGAAAGAGAGTTGATAAATGCGAGTAATGTATATAACAAAATTCACGAGTATGTCCCACTCAAAAATAAGACGGGGAGCGGCTGAAAGAAAGGTGCAGAGAGAAAGAGGTGGAGAGAAAATATAAATGAGAGTGTATAACAGGGCCAGTGAGAACGAAATAAGAGAGAGAGAGAGAGAGAGAGAGAGGAGGAGAGGGAGAGAGAAAGAGGGGAGAAGAGAGAGAGAGAGAGAGAGAGAGAGATAGAGAGAGAGAGAGACTTAGCGAATGTAACCACATTGATAACACGAAGTTAATCCGGAAATGTCTCTGAAAGTATTGGCGCATTAGCTTTAGCTTTTCTTTATTTTGAGACTCGTAAACAATCCATAAAACGAAATAGGCCTACTCGAAAGCTTGAAAGAACTACAAAAGTGGATAAACATTAAATGTATTTCATTTATCTCTTGATAAAAAAGAATACGAATGGTCTTCATTTTCGAGAGGCCACAATACCCAATCCCTTCGACGTGCTTCAATAACAAATAATCGGATTTTAAGATAATCTCTGAACAGACCTTCTGCGTTGCAATTAACGAAAAATAGGCTTTTCAGTCAAATATTGAAAATTTGCAAGGGGGAAAAAAGGGAACAGATGAAAACAGTCGATGACGTCCTTTTTATATCTATATATATGATTTGGGTGAAAAGTACTGAGAAGTGAGAAGCGATACTTTAAATCGTTATTAATGACAAATGGAGGATGAGTTAAGATGTTTTTGTCTCGAAACCCATTGTTGCCACAATAATGCAACAGCAGTCTTATTTAGTCTAAGGCTTTGAAAATAGTTATGTAAGTTTAGACACGGGAATAAAACAGGGACACTCGACTCAAGCAACAGATAAAGTATTCGCAACCACGGAGTAATGCGATAACTATTGCCGCTTAGGGTTGGGGGGGGGGAGAATTATCACTGAGCCCATCAGTTGGAACTTCTATTTCTTCAAAATTATGATCAAAGATAAACACATGTGCTATAGGCTACATTATGGAAAGGGGGAAAAAATCGAAAAACTAGAATTTCGAGAAAATATAAGTAGGCTATAACTCGAACTTACCGAACTGATTAGGCAAGACATTGAACAAATCAAAGAAAGTAGGAAATAAAGGGGAGGGATATTGGCATCTGAAATTATTCATATAGCTGAGAAAGTCAGTATGGTTCCGGTTAACGTGATGACACGCCTCCGACCGACCCCCCTCCCCACCGACCCCTCCTCTCCCTCATCCCCCGTCCCACTAGTACTCTAGCCTAAGGGCCCCCATGCAGACTTGGGGGTCAATGAACTGGGCCATGTAGGGGGGCTACACCCCATCAGTCAACACCCCCTTCGTAACCTTATCGGCCATTGTTTCTGACTACCACCATGGAATATCTCCTTGGTAGCCATAGCACTTGGGAAAAATATAACAACATTACTGTTGAAGGAACCGGGGGACGTGCGAATCATTCACGGCAGAGAGCAACCGAACAACGCATACTATTAGCATATCTGACCACGAAACTTGGGGTTGAGTTTGTTCAGCTTGTGTGAATGATGTTGCTGCCCAACAAGGGTACGAAGAAGGATGCGGAGAGGGTGGATATATGGGTGGGGCGGGGTCGATTGGGATAAAGGAGGGTTGGGTGGAGACAGGTGGTTCATTGGAGTCTGGAGGGGCCCTCCTTGAATTCAGCACATGGTTCACAAAAAGGAAAGGGGAGCTTAATATAATTCTATGCTCTAAAAATCGATAGACAGGCTGTAAAATCCCTTGGGCATTTTTACTAGATGATAGACAAGATTCCACACTTCCATTAAATTAATCATAATAGCAGTTTATGGATCCTGAGCACCCACAAATAACGAACAGGAATGTATGGAAATACTACGAAATCCTTGACGAACCGGCAATAAAACACAACTATTAGCTTCAAAATGCCAAGAAGGTGAGATAAATGTCATTATTTAAAGAGGGGTTGGAATGTTATGGTTATGATACTATTTCTAGAAAGAAATAAACAAAGCGTGCTGTTATGAGAAGAGCGCATAATGACCTATCTCTTTGATACATCATCGCTTGTAAACCAAGATGATTTACGATATGAGATGTGGTATCGGTTGATAGAGGTTGAAATAGTTTCATGACATAATCAGACGGTCTCTATCAAGAAAACGAAACCCGATCGTCACCACAACCTCGATGCACTTCCCACTCTTTCATGCTAATTATACTTATAACTCTCTTTAATACACATAATTACATCAATCGATCTAAATTAACGGGGGAAATACACCTGTACTAGAAAAAACCCGATATTTATCATCGTCGGAGAACTACAAGGAGACATATCCTATTGTCAAAAATCAGACATTTATGCCTGTAAATACAAAATAAATTGGAGCGCAAAACTCCTCTGAAATGTTATTCTTTCGTTCGTGTTTTGTTTGAACAAAATGCCTCCATTGTTTTCTCTTTTGTATCTGCTTTATTTACTTGCACTGAATTGTTTTTTTTTAAATATTAATTGCAATGCTGGTGGGAAGCACATTTCCACAATTCGTGACAATTGTGGATAATCAATGAAGTTTAAAATTATCAAGATATCGAGTTTATCCCATCCCAAACAACGAAATATTAATAACAACCACCCATCCGTTCCATTTACATCTTTAACAGGGGGGCACGTGTAAGTGCAAAAATACATGTATGCCAGGGGATACTTGTACTGCGTATAATTTTGCAAAAGATTTTGCAACCTGAGCTTGCAATTTTTACCAGAATATGAACATGCCCTGCATGCCCCATGGAAGTTATTTGCGACATATCTCTACTTCAAGTTCACGTTTCGGTATTTTAATTGTCGTCTCAGTAGACCCTTGGCATATAAATCACCATCATAAACTCAGTTATCCATCAATGACGAATGGGGCTTTGGCTTTCCCCGACGAAATATATATCGGAGGGGGGGGGGGTAACACTTTCAGCAATTTTATGGTAAACAATATGGGATCATTAGGCTCTAATCCACCTTCTCTGATTGATGGGTATTAAACACAAAGGTTTCGGATAGAAAACCTATTTTTCGTTGGGTAAAAAAGTTCAGTATTTACATGGGTGGTCAGAATTTGACGCATCGCGGCTCAAATACTTTGGAATATTCTTCTTTGTTTGCAAATAATCCTCCTGTCCAGATTAATTTCTTTGAACAAGAGAAGGAATGTAATGTTTTGACGCAACAGTATGATAAAACGAGAGATGAGAGAAGAGCCGATCTTAGTTTTGTTGATTGTTTTCTATAGTCATCATTTTGTGGAAAACAGTAACTTCTTTTGTATTGTGAAGGAAGAGCTCGAACAGTCCATCAAGTTTCAAATTTCAAAGGGTAGGCTTGGATTTCAATAGGGCCACAAAGAAATTGGAAACGTCTACTGGTTCAGGATTTTTAATTTCAACGCAAAACACCCCCTTCTCTATCCCCCTCTTGATTTCTTGACATTATGCAAAATAACTTTGTACAATCATTATGATACATGTATAATATTAACTATGCAGCGTCTGCGTAATTCGTGTACCGAAAATGCTCGTTGCTGTGTCCATCATGAGTCATGTAACTGAACACATTGTTACGTCATCAAAGCGAACATACTTAAAACATGATTCACACGATGACGGGCATATAAACATAGGATCCTACCTTCTAATTATCATTAAAATAAATTACATATTGATTTTCTTTTGTCACGGTCGTACAGGCCTACTCATACTGTGGACGCGGAAGGTATCTTTTTGATCATGTCTTTCGTTTTTGATTTTGTTTTTTGTTTTCTGGTAAAGCCGCTCCCCTGTCCCTTATAATCTCCTCAGAAATTACGTGTGTTTTTTATTAATCCTCTAAAGACATTGCGACTGTCATTACATGTCGCAATCGTGAGTCTGGTAAATACTTGTGGTTGGTAATTTAATGACGTTGGGGTCGTAATAAGAAAATCTTTATCGCACCCAATGACTGTACTTTTTTACTGTCGTAAAATTCGCAAGGGGTCGCTAACTGTTCTGTGTGTGGTCATCGCGCGGCGTGTCAGAGGTTGATGACGTCACTCCATGGCTATTGTTACGCAGGTGTCAATTACCTGTAAATATTTAGGATGGATAAAGGGGACGATGGACAGGCTTGTAATTTCAGAATGACCGATTGACCATCTTGGCTAGTTGGCGTATAACCTTCCACTCTATGACTGTATAGATAACATACTACTCTGGGTGTGTAGCGCTAACATTTCTAAATTACGGTAATTCCATACAGATTCAACGGATTTGGAACAATGACGGATTCACGAACACAAAATTATGGGATTTCTGGTAAACAAAGAGATAAGGGGTTGGATAACAAATGTATCCGGTGACAAGTACTCTGCGGTCCCTATACTAACCGAAATCCGAATCCAACCCTGAACCAAACACTATGATACCTAACCCTAACCTAAAACATTACCCGAAATTCCATAGCAACACTAATCCTAACTCTAACCATATATACTATAAACTATAAGCACGGAGCACCTGTCATCAAAGCATACAGTCGGAGCATCAGCAGACAAAATTCAGACATATGACATAAGGGTAACCCTTCCATTTTATATACAAATGATAGGCTTAACGAGTAAAACGATTTAGGGAGTTAGATCATATAGATAGAATCAATTCCAACATATTCGTAGCCTTGTCTCCTACACTCTCTCTCTCTCTTTCCATGAAATTAATATGATGAAACATTTAGTTTCATCTGAAGCTCTGTCATCCATGCCGAGATCATCCTGTGAAGCAGGAGCACTCGAGAGGCATCTATGCAAATTAAGGGGTGACAATTGACGAGACAACGCAGGAAATGCAATTCCATTTCCGATGATCTGAACAGTTCAGAAGATGTGTTTTCAAAGCGAAAGGCAAGGAGCGTTTAGAAATCGTATCGATAGAACTTTTCAGGAGAATGTCTGCTTCTATTTTGTTCACTTTACAAAGTTTTTCAACCTGAAAAGGGGCATTCAAAAGAATATTTTATGAAATGCTTCAAACAAGATTTATAAGAGAAGTTGAGAGGACATTCGTCTGCAAAATTTTCTATCTCACCCTCATCCCTCACATTCCTCCTCTTTATGTCATGAAATCGAGAAATATTGATTTTAAAATGGCACCTACATTTTGCGATCAAAACGAAGGAAATCGAATTGAAAAGCCCACATAGTAACGCATTAAATTGCCTACCTTCTCTTTAGATATCACTGCAAAAATATCTGAAGATCCAGTTTTGATATTTGAGAAAAATCAGAATTGATTCCTTCACAACAATCACTACACGTTTGCGGGTATAATGTATACTGAAGAGACTCTACTCTCTCTCTTAACAAATCTACCGCGGCCTCAATCAGACAAAACAAAAATACTAAAAGAAAACCTCCCTGGAAAACGTAGCTGCATAAAATATCCTCCGGGGGAGATATTCGGATCATCTTCAAAAATCGCATCGATTTGAAACTGCCCATCTTTTCTTGTATTGATTGCTTTACAACAAAAAGAAAAGTGCGCCAACTCTTGAAGATCGAGGCACGTTTCCACCAGCGAATTCATGGAAATATGGCGATTATGTTACGATTTGACAATTTTGAGTCGCGTCTTGCACGATGAAATCGGCATAGGTTTCTCGACAGTACCATATCGGTTGTGCTATTCTCACGGCCTAAATCTTTAGAGAAAAGAGATGAGTTATGACATTGTCGCTCTCCGATATACAATTTGTCTGAAAACATTATATGGTGACATTATTTTGTTGCTGTACAATCTTGCAAATGTTACTTGTTTGAGCAAATACATTCATAATGTGTTATTTGGCCATAGTGAATATCATATACATGTATACTCTTGACGACCGACATGGGCGATTTCATTCTTCCTTCTTTTCCTCCTTTTTTTTAATTCTTGTTTTTGTTTCGTTTTATTACATGTATTTGATCTAATCTGAAGAATATGAATGTCCTACACTGAAGACGTCATTGCTATGGTAGTAAGGAGGCGCTCCTCATCGAAGCCGATCTTCGGTAAATCCTGGCGCATCACCGAATTATTTGCGAAATACTGTCAACAATTATCCAATCAGTCAAAAGGAAGGCACGATCCGAACATTTCTTGTATTGCGAGAAGATCAACGAAGATGAGGTCGGGAATACCCGTCAAGATAACTCACGATCCTACTAAAAAGGAATTTATCCTGACGACTAAAATGCGAAGGATGAAGAGAAAATGGGCCAGGTCGTGTAAAATATCTGATGAATGCTACATCTTTTTTTTTTTTTTTTTTTTTTGGGGGTTGTTTGTACGTACAGGCTAGCCTAAATCCAGGCGTTGTGCGTTGTATCTATTTATATATATGTTTGCAACATCGGGCATGCAGCTTATTATATGATGATACAGATTAGGGCGAAGCCTATATCAATACGCCAATCCTGCTGAAGTAAATACCGTTCATCTAAATTGACATACGCTGATATACTGAATTTCAATTACGAATCAACGGCTCAAACATCGATAAAAGAAGTCTCTGCGCCTGGAGACAGGGCTACAGTCGGGTTAATCCGACTACATCTTGAAAGCTACTTGCGATAAGATGAAAATGCCCCTAAAATCCAGTCAAAATCTAGGGATAACTGAAAAACGTCCTAAAGATTTCTGAAGGGGGTCTTCAAAAGAGCGGTGTTTTCGTTTCGAATAACATTTGACCGAATTCCATCGTAAAATATACATTTTTATCCCCAATATGGAATCACGTCTGCGGTTCGCTGTCAACACGAGGTGCGCTAAAAGTTCAATGGTAGGTTATCTCCATTGTACAAGCACCTGGATGTACTCATATGAATTATGTAATGTCATATCCAAAACAAATCCAACGTCTTTTAGTATAATCAGATTCAGATAAGATGTCATGGAACACTATATGCCTAAAATTCCTTCTTTTTTTCATTTTCCATCTTTTCTATCTGAACCTCAGGCAGCCTTCCTTATATTCCAAGGTGGAAACTCGAATTGTGAGTGATGGACTACATTACCACACCGTTTTCAATATGTATATATAACCTTTTTTTGGGGGGGGGGCTCGATGTGCAAGAATAAAATGTGACTAGTGTATAAATTACCTTCTTCAAGCGCGAATGATGGATTGCAAATAATATCAACAAAATAAGCTAAAAATGTAACATACAGCTCGAATCCAAATACGTGTAGCCAATTTCGCTTGAGCATTGCTGCTTTACACCATTCTACCTCCTTGATATAACTCTGGGCAGACAAAACATATCTAACCCGACATTTGCTCCAACGACAATATTGGGCTACAAAGATGTAGGGTTATAGGGTGTAGATAAGCAATTGTGTTTAGGTCATGTTACCATAATTTATACGAGGAAATAATTCTCAGGAATTCAATAAGGCGTGTCTACATTTTCGCTATATAATTGGAATTTAATTAGGGGATTGTTCGAAGATCCCACTTTTTTTAACATTCGAAGCGGGGATGGGGGGTCCTTTGGCTGCATGATACAGTCCATCATCGCGAGGCTACGCCAAGTCTGTTATGAAATAAATAGGGTCACTTTGCTGATTGCTGAAGGCTAGATCGGGGAAGTCATCGTATAAGAAGGATCAAGTTATCATCAATCGTGGAGAGCGCAAGTGCATTTCAAATTGGTCTCAGGGCTACATTCCGTAAGCGACTTTGGTCAAGACTTTGGTCAAGACTATGGTCAAGACTTCACCGCATCGTCCATCAGATGGTGTCGAAATAAGAGGGTGGGGCTTGGGGGGGGTGGAGCATGGGCAGGGGGATGTGTGTTCCAACATTGTGATTTTCGAAAAAAATTCTACGTTTTGCACATCACGACATTCCATTTGGTTCATTCCCCCCCCCCATGTTTATCAATTTAACTAGGTAAGAAGGAAAGAGACAGAGACAGAGAGAGAGAGAGAGAGAGAGGGGGGGGGGGTTACAAGCGCGAAGAATGCCCAAGAAGAAAAAGAGGGATAGATTGGGAAAGCGTGATATGGACGGTGTGGGGGAGTAAAAGAACGAATTAGATGAGAAAGAGAAATATCTAGACCATCAACAAACACAAAAACAACTCTTTCCCGCAATCACCTCCCAGTATCACAATATCCTAGCTCCACGACAAAGATGTAAACAAATCACTTTCCAATTCCACTTTAAATTTCGAAACAAAAATACCGGACGGCTTTTTCCAGAATGAGAACAGGTATTCCGAGATGCATGCCGCAGGTATTATCTGCAAAGATGCAAAAAAGATTTCGATTCGAGGACACTTGCTTCATCATTCGATTGAATCCACGTTTGTTTTTTTTTCCAATGGAAGGCGGACAGACAAAATGGCGCATCACTTTTATTTTCATGCGAAGAAAAAAAAACTGAAGAATCGTGCGTATAGGATATAAAATATGTGTACTTACAGTTATTACGCGTTTTATAGCTGTCTTTTTACGGCTTTGTGACATAAGTGAGGAATACTTAATAAGTTTCGATGTCAATCAATTGGATTAATTGTCAATGATAATTCTTCTTTAATAGTATCGTCACAGTCGGTAATCTAGATCTTACGCAAATAACTTGGTAATACTATTTTTAAAATGATGTTAGTAACTAGAATGGGGCACCAGGTCAGCAAGTAGGTATTAAACTATATCTGATGCCATCCAAATAACTGAATATATATCAATAAAAACAGGTAACTGGATGATAATTAGCACTGTTTCCTGATCAATTTTCACAATTTGTAGACATCATCGTTTCGTTTACCGTGTGTGTCAAATTTAAGATCCATTTAACTGGGTTTATCTGGTGTATTTTTAAGCAGAGTATTGAACTGTTGAACTATTGTTGACTTTTATTATGGGGCAAATTTGATTATTTGATGAAATTTCTATTTCAACTTGATTCTTCTCATTCTGTTCTAACCTTTTGTTCATTGTTTTCTCAGTAAAACCAAGAAATCATTGAATTTGTTTCCAACAATCATTTTAGTATGTAAATTCTAATCCATTCACAAGCCTCAAAAAGGCTTTTTATGTTCATGATCAAATGAATCTGTCAGGGCAATTATACATGGTGAACAAAAGGCATACCTCAACACATTCTTTCTCTTTTTATTTACAAAAAAGGGCACACGGTAGGGCATACGTTAATCTGATCTGTATCGTATCATTGCAAAGACCGTAACATCAGATGGCATGTTTGTTGCAATTTAATGTAAAAAGGCTTCAACCACCGCATCGAAACTAGACATTTTTTGAAAGAGAGAGCAATATTATGCTTCACTGGAAAACATCAAATGACCACTTTTCACCTTTCAATTTCCAACGAATGACAATTTGATTTACAGCTCAATACGCCGATATGAAGAAATTCCATAACAGGATGGAAGGTCTGTAGAGAAGAGGAACACCACAGGGATAGATCGAGTGGAGGGGGAAAGAGAGAGAGAGAGGGGTGGAAAGAAAGCGAGATGGAAAAGGGCATGCAGATAGCGAGACATGTAATGTAGATATAGATAAATAGATAGACAGACATATAGATACATGTAGATGGATAGATATACATATACACATATAAATATATATATAGAGAGAGAGAGAGAGAGAGATATATATATATATATAGGGAGAGAGAGAGGGAAAGATACAGATAGGAGGGAGAGAAAAAATAGACGGAAAGAGAGAGAGAAAGAAAGATATATATATATATATATAGGAGGGGAGGGGGAGGGGGAGGGGTACGGGCAGATAGTAGAGGGAGAAAGGCACGGTCATGATTTTTTTTTTCCGAAAACAAAACGGCCCCCCCAACGCAATTAATAATGGTAATACAAAAACATATCATATATATTTTTTTTTTTGAACAAGACAAAGGTGGACAAGAAATCTAATGACAAAGAAAAATCATAAACGAAACAAAAGATGCACACGAAGAAAGGCAAAGAGGTTTATAATGAAACAAAATTCCAAATATTCCAGCCAAGCACAGACAGTTGCCTGCGATAAATCACAAGTCCACGGTTACATTGGACGATGGACAATAATAAAATAGCTTAAGAGGGTAACTTCATTACCCAATCAAAAGCAATCATGGCATCACGTGACCTTCGACCTACTGCTAACCACACTCAATATATCTACTGGTATGGGGGCTGAAGGCTTTGACACTGATCGCGGTAATGATTCAAGAGAGAGAGAGAGATGGTAAGAGGAAGTGAAGACACAATTTGAGATGAGGGGTAGCAGAGAAAGAGAAAGAGGAAGAGAAAGAAAGAGAGAGAGAGGGAGAGAGAGAGAGAGAGAGAGAGAGAGGTGGCCGCATGGACCACGTAGTTCTAGATAGACAACAATAAATATAGAAGTAGGGATAAATGGTGAGAGGGACAAACAAAGAGGCTGAAATTAAGTGAAAAGAGAAAGGAAAGATGAGATGAGGAAGGAATAGAAACGGGAGAAAATGAAAAATATCGACATGAATAGAGACTGAAAAAATGAGGGCGGCATAATAAAGGGTGGCGAGAGTGAGGGAACATTATACAAATAAATACATGTAGGCCATTATAAATTCGGCCAAGAACATGACGAAATAAAATTTCTCCAATTTATTTTTAGCACAAGATCCATAAATTTTAACCCAACATCAATATCCAGAGCGAAATATTGGGTCATATAACAAAGCACATTTCAAGATCATGATATTTTTGTTCAAAGGGTAGGTTCCTGTTTTCTAGCATGGTCATATTACTCGGCGGTACAAATAACGACCAAACAATAAACGATATATTTCCCGCAAAATTCATAATTTATACTACTTCTTGGATAGCCTTGGTCATTGAAAGTAGCCACTCGAAAGCGGGTCAAATTCGATTCAGAAGAACGAGGCTCAGTTATTATGAATAACTTTTATTGACGCTTGCGCGCGTTCATCACGACAAAGGATATGACAGCATCTATGTATATGACTATATGACTATACTTTCACTGAAAGTTTTACAGAAGATGAACTTCTGCTCCCACCTTCAGGCTTCACACGTAGGTTTTGCAAAAAGCTGTACCCTCTCCAGCAAGTATTACATATCATATCTTTTGTAAGCCCGTCTATTGCAAAAGGACGCGTGTGGCAGATTACATTAACTGTAGGTGTTTAGTGATATATTAATTTTCTCTTTGGTATTAAACGTATTAAGGGCCAATCTCAAAATGAGAAGAAAAAAAGAAGAAGAAATGTTTGCAATACCAAAATTTGGAAATCTAAACAAACACATCATGCTCTAACCCTCCTCACATTTTTCTCTTTTAAACAATTCCTACAATTCTTCTTTAAATAATTCAAAATGACATACTTCATTTTACACTTGCTTGGCATTATTGACAAACATATTTATTCTACCCTACACTCAATAAAAAGATCAGAGGCGTTCACTAATTTCAAGGACGGCCATTCGATGGCTCATTTTAGCCATCATCACGATCGCTTGAAGTTTGGATCAATCTCTCTAGTTCCGTGCTCGAATGCGTACAGTAAAGAAAAGACAAAACGATACGGACAATAGCATTGCAGAGACCAATCTGGGCATCTGGTTGCTATGGTAACGGGATGGCATCAATAGCGATGTTATCACTAACCCGCCCTATCATCCACGTGACCAGGGTAGATAACCTTGGAGATATCGACGCTGTGATATCGATGAAGAGATGGGCAGCGGCAAGAAATTATTCCTTTCCTTTTGTTTTGCAAATTTGCCTTTCCTTACAAATTTAGCGCAATTCGAAGGAAGCGCAGATTTGGAAAAAAAACATAAAAGTATCGTGTCCTGCTGTGCTCAATGTTTTTATTTTGTATTGTTTTATGAACATTCACATGGAGTTACTAAATGTAATAACCAATACCTTGTTTGTGAAGTAACGCAATATCATAACATTAAAATGTGAACAATTGAATAAGCTACACTAGATTTCACCACCAAAAAATTATTCCATATTTTATCAGAATAGCATTGTTTAGGAAAACATGAGAGCGCTGTGCTACTCCCATTATGTTTTCCCATGAAGTAATTATTCACAAATTGTCTTTTGATTATAAATCATTTTTACATTTTAGATGGAACTTGCTGAGAATTATCCTCAAAGAGAGATACATGTATGTAACTTGATGTAACGGATCCACAATAATTTAATATTATGATGTGTGGCGTTTCAATTGCCTTCAGTTATACGTATCTTCCAACTGAAGATAATGAATTCAGAGACGAGAGGACAGTCCGTTATATTGACAAATGGCCACTCTTCCTCGGGCAAAAATAGACAGACAGAAAACAACAACAACAAAATCGCAGCATCCGAAACAACCCCATATCATTGCATCCCCTGAAGACTCGTCCGGAATCACGCTGGTGGGTATTTTGAAGAGGAGGGGAAGAAAAATACAAGAGTGAGTTTTCAATTTCAGGCAAGTGTTGCCCCCTCGTACCATGAAGTCTGATTCACACGATATTTCGCAAACGTTTAGCTCGTGGTTTTAAACTTTGAGGTTATCGTGTTCAGGATATCGAGGTTTTTTTTATTTTAAAAACTTGAAAAACTCGTTGTTTCGCTCCCTTGTAAACACTCGTCGTTGTTAGAACGTCATTGTTTAAAACTTTGAGGTTTCAGGTTTAAAACTACTGCGGCCCCGTGTGAACACCGCTTGAGATGATCACCTCCATGGCGACGGGTATCCAAAGGATGTTGTCCTGCCGTGTTACTCCTCTCGGTATCCCACTGCTATGGTGTCACTCAATACCATTATTGACAACCAGGCTTACTGGTGGTATCAGGGTGGGATGAAGGGGTGCAAGTATTACCCCTTCACTTCTTAAAATCTCTATGGTTAAAAAAACGGTAGCAGGTAGACTGAATGGTTTTTCTGTTGAAGTGGGATAATTCTCAGATATTCGCGTCATTACGAGATGAATGAAGACAGAAAGGGGGGGGGGGTTGTCCCCACCCCATCTCTTTCTCTCTCCTCCTTATAACTATGAAGGTTGTCCATCACTCAGTCATAACGAGCATGGTATTTTCAATACCGAAACTGAGATATACACACATGTCACTCAAAATATAATGAAACCATGAAAGTGGCAAAATGGATTGACCACAGGGGCATTACATAAAGCATGTCACTCAAAGTAAAATGGTATGACAACTCAAGGCGTGTGAAGAAAGTAGAAGAGTTCTCAGGGTATAAACATATCAAGATAAAATGGTTTATTCACTAATTAATATAACGTCGCATGTGCGCATCCTAGTCGACTATATTCTTTTTGAAGACTAGCTTTATAAAAAAAATCTTGCGCTATGGTAACTGTATTTTTCTGTTATCGTGATACGTTTAATTCTATTCTGTTACGATATCATTCAGAGCTTACATTTAAAAATATCACCAATCTCCTCTTTGACTACCAACCTTGGTTCGGTGGTGCTTGATGCACACATGGACCCTACCATGATGCAAAGGAGGTGCATATGAAATATAAAACGAAATGAAAATGAATGCGGTATCCAGGGCAGCGTTTCATGAAACCGTCATAAGTACAAGTTCACCGACATCCCATTGAAACGCGTGTTAAACTTAATACACGCATTTCAATGGGATGTCGGTAAACATGTACTTATGACCATTTCGTGAGACGCTGCCCAGGTAACTAAAATTGAATGAACATGGTAAATTGAAACGCATGAAGGATATCTGTTATTCATTCTCTCATTAAATTCATTGATACCCTAATTTGGAGGCCAGGCAAAGAATGATAACACGTGATATAATTGACTACTTTTAATATCACTGGACTGACAAATTTCCTCAACTGACGACGGAAACAATGAGATGAAACCCAACATCCCTCTATCTCTCCCTTCTCATTCCGATTTTGATGAGTAAACCCTCTCCGAATGAAAAAAAAATGGCAGAGAGCTCGAACAGACAGGTCGAGGGATATTTTTGTTATCACTCAATCGGTGATGGTGTGTGCTGTATCAACTCGTTTTTATCCTCGGGTGAAACCAGTGCCACATCTGACAACTCGTCCCAGATATAAAACGCCATTTTGCCTCTCGGTGTGGTACATGTAGTGATGAAATGCATAGATGTGAGAGAAAAAGAGAGATCTCAAAAAATTTAACGGCTCACCTAGTTTCTCCGATACTTAACACAGAAAGAAAGCATCTTGCTCTAAAAGGATTTCAGGAGAAATTCAACAAATAGCTTCACACAATGCCGGGGAGAAAAATAAGACAGAGTGAGTAAGGAAAGGTCCTAAGTTTAAAACAAGTCCGTTGACCTATTCACCTAAAGGTGGATATTTCATGTTCATCAAAAGATAGGCCTATATCTTCGGAAATAAATAAATGAAATGTTCATGTTAGCAGTCCGTGGACAAAGACCCGAATAATTTGATAATTTCATTGGAAGATAATACCTTGACAATTATTGAAACAAATTTAATCCATGTCGGCGGGAGAAAAAATATTGAGGATTTTTGTTTCCTCTTTATTCACAACGAGCACATTATTTTTGTATCATCGCACACAGAACACGGCTTTGTGATGTTTCGTCGAGTTTGAATACGTGTACATGTATAGCAGCTCAAAACGGAAATGTATTCCTCTAATGTGACAATTATATTCATGATATTCGTAAAGCTTTTTCTACGTGGCTGGAACTCGATATCGTTGTCCCTACCTAATACAGGCGGACAAAATGTCCTTTATGCTTGGATCGGCTAACCACGGCCATTTCCAAAGCTCGATTGATTTCGATGGGGACAAACATTTCTTGGCAACAGTATCCGCAAACTTCAACCCTCCCCGAGTGAAATTTGATAAGACAGCAAACATGGATGACTGTTTGTCCAGCAAACATTCATTATCCGACCATTCTCCCGGCTTGCCCATGTCCGAGGGCGTAGCCTTGGGAGTATAGATGGAGAGGAAGGGTAGTCGCCCCGGCCCCCCCCCCACCCTTCCCAAAATACTTTTGCTGATCTGATAGGCTTACCAGTTATGGACTTTCAATATTGGATATTTGGAACGTCCATAGAAAACAACATTAATATTCTAATAAATCATATAAGGGTGAATGAACTTAATGAAGGTCCGGAAACCCATCTCTCCAAGCGCCGCCCCTCCCCACCCCCCCCCCCCTCCATTATGTTAAACACATCCTATCCACACCTAGCTCCTCGAGTGGATATCTCCTCGGCCCAACATACAAATGAATCTTTTTCTACTCAGACATTCAAGGTTATTATCAAGCCGATCGATGTCTGTAGTTATGTCATAAAACTCAATCACAACATTAATTTTAATCGAAGAATTTATGAATTTTGTGGAGGATAGTCAGGGACAAAGCAGCCTTGTAATCAAATCAGACGAATAGAAATATGACAGTTTGAAAGATATTTGATAAATAATATCCTTTGTTAATGCTTGAATTCAAAGCTGATATCATGGTATCATTAAATCTGGCATTAATGAGATTAGATTTATCTATTTAGATTAAATTAATTGATTAATTAATTATCTTTTGGACCGTTTTATTTCTTCTTCATGTATTCTCATAACATGAATATGTCTGACCAATGTTAAACACCCATACAGTACACCGTAATTCAGTTTTATGCCGGTGCAATAATATTGTACACATTATATATATACATGATGTAAGGGCCTTTGTGTGTTCTGTCAGGTTCTGTCTAGGAGTGTATACATATCGTACACACCTAGTCTTTGCTCCTCGACACGCTTCTCAAACTCGTCACCCCATGGGATTCGAACCAATACCCTGTCTGTCCTCTCTGATTTGAACCAGGCATGACTACATGATCTTTGACCCTCAAAGTGCGCCTTGCGTGACGAAACTCAATGAGATCCCGTTCATATTTCATATGGAATGCCGTCTTTTATCTTGTTTTCTCTCATCTATCCAACTTCCGAATGATTTAACCATAAGAAGATGTCGAGAGGAATATAATATGTGATTAAGATCATGGTTGATGCAGGTTCATTGGGAAGGTTACAGATCAGAGGTCAAATCAAGGAGATATGCCACTTTTCAAGATAAAAATTAAACGGTTACTACAGTAGGAAGAATCGGATAGACGGTTGATAAGTATACTACACGGAATTTCGAAGACAAAAAGATGATAATTATATCTGAAATGGAAAATTGTACTCTTCCTAACCGATAATTTTGCGAGGAGATAATAAACGCCTTTCTTCACCCTTAATCGCCACGATGGTCGTCATGCGGATCATCCTAAATCATCATCATCATCTCTATCTCTCTCTCTCTCTCCCTCCCCCTAACATATAGTCAAACTCGCTCTCTCTACCCCTCCCTCCCCCACCCCTCCCCCAAAAATCTATATCTCTATCTTTCTCCCTTTCTCCCTCCCCCTTACATATACCCAAACTCTCTCTACCCCTCCCTCCCACACCCCAAATCTCTCTCTCTCTCTCTCTCTCTCTCTCTCTCTCTCTCGTTTCTAACCCCCTCCATCTTTACCATGCTCACCTTTCTCTATTTTTAACATCAGCCTTTCTCTATATCCCTCACCATCCCCCTCTCTCCTATCTTTCATAAGAGAGTTCACCTTCACGAAACATTAATAGAGAAACTACCACCATGTACTGCAAGCGGCTATAACGTCCTTTCAGATGACGAAATGCAATTTTCGCAACCTCACAATCGAATCAAAATATAGATATTGACATTTCGGTTCGTCCCTGGGACTTCGCGCTCCATCCGGAGAATGCTAAAGTGATGATAATTTGTAATTTGGGAGGCATATGTCCTCTGTTCATGAATAAATAGTGACATTGGTACATTACATGGCGATGATAACACATCAATAAGTCGTTAACTAATGTCCGCTGGGGAAGGAGAAACAGAGAGGAGACACAGAGAGGAGTATTATGAAAGTCATTGCCTTGGTAATAGCAGGTCTGTCCGCTGTAAGAGTGTAAGAGTATAAATAAATGTATATATTACCATGTCCATGGGGTGGGATGATCCAAGATGGGGAAGGAGCGGGAAATGTAAACTCATAATCGAGTTATTTCATCTCTGTCTTTAAATCGTCATTTCGATTTTTCTATATCTTTTTAATGAATGTTTTTTTGTAAATATTTCTCCGCTCGTAATGGACCTGGCCCCCGTTGCCTAGCCTATAGCTTACTATCGATGGTAACTTCCATGGCGACATCACTCAACACTCAAATTGACAATTTGTGTAGTGATTTTCTAAGTTCCATACTTTTTCATACTTTAAAAAAAAATCATAACTTCCTTATTAGTTATCCGATTTTACTCATGTTTTTGTTTGCTCTGTTTCTCTTGTTTTTCCATATCTATTAAGAGCAAATTATTTTTGGAGTTACCATCAATGGCCCAGATCCAACTTCATACTTTTATTTGATGTATTGTATATAGAATATTCACAAGGTTGCTAACCAATTGGTTGCGTTTTCCTCTCTCTTCATCGTGTATTATTACTTCTCAATTCGAATCCCTTTGTTCCTTTCTTTTCTTTTTCCTTCCTTCCTTCCTCTCCATTACAGATCTAATAATGAATATATTATGCAAATTACATCGAAACGGAAACTCAAAACCACTCTTAACACCATCCATGTTCTCCGTCATGCACTACACTCGAACATGGGTGAGGGGTTGCCATGGTTACACAACCTGATGAAAACCCAACTGAATAACAAGAAGCGACAGAAAACATGGACAAGCAAGTCGACAACCTGTTGAGGACTACATCACCTCAACACCGATCATCATTGGCGACATCGCATTCATGGTTTCGAGTTTTCGTCTGGGGTTTCCTCTCTCAATGTGGCATCTTACATAAGGAAGATTCTCCGTCATACGAGCTTTTGCAAACAGAATTATAATAAGAAGTGCACACGTTCCGGGTTAGGACCTTGCACAGGCAGTGGTATACCTACATGGGGTACGGGAAGTGGGGTTCGTCTTTCCCAATAGAATTTCGCCAAATAAAATTGTAGAAATTATTACTTTATTAAAGAAGAATGAGAATGAGAATGAGAGAGGGGAGAGCGAGAACAGAGAGAGAGAGAGAGAGAGAGGGGGGGGGTAGAAAAAAAGGATGAACGATGAGAAAGGATGAAAGAAAACGAGGATACCAGTCCTGCATCCCTTCCAGTCTCACCCTATACTGAGAGTCCAGTTGTTGTTGTATTTTTGCATTTCATTCATCTTTTAGGACCGGTGACCCCTTACAATGATGTGAGTGCCCCACTGACTAACCAGGCTTCCTGGACTAACGTACTAATTTCATTTGCTATGAATGATTCTGACCCTTCCTGGCCAGGATCCTTGCTTGGAAGTACAATGTCAGATGTCCATACTTATTACAACCAGAACGTCTTAAATTTGTTAATACCCATACTCCAAAGTTACGCAATCAGCTCATTCATATGGATGCAATAACTAAGCTCTAATCAATGATAAATAATTCATGTAACCCAACTGGGTAATAAGTAATTCATCTACGCTACAGCATGGATGGCAAATTGGCATCCTGCATTTATCTGCATAAATGGGGAAAATGTACGACTTATCTCAAACGAGAAATTGGAAGAACTTCATAAGGATTCTACACAGAGATCGCCGACACCCGAACTGAAATTAGATTCCAATTTCTTGTACCAAATGACCTCATTTCCTTGGCTTCCGTTGCTGTATCTATGCAAGCTATTGTTTTGTATCAATTCCACACTGTAATCGAGTACACTCTCGAAAACATTTGCATGTCTTCGAGTGGATGATAGGATGATTAGGCAGGGGTTTCGGAATAACGCTAAAATTACCCCCCAAAATTGGGAATTTAGAGAACATAGAAGAGGTTTAAATTAGGTCTATTGCAATATCCATCAATGAGATACACGATGCTGTCGTTGTTGTTTTCGATTTAACGGCAAAGAATATTTACGCCATGAAGAGTCTGGTATACTAGCTTCGAAACAAGTGAAATGAGTTAAAAGGGGAAGACCACCCTGATATTCAGTTGGTTTTAATAGAAGCAGAAAAAAAGGAGGGAAACGGGACAATGAAATTTTAAGCAAATATTATGACAACTTCCAAAATACATACCTTCCCTATTTTTAATCGGATATCGCTAAAATTTTCACTAATTTGTTTCTCTCATTTTTCTGCTTTTATTAAAACAAACTTAACATTAGGGTGAACTTCCCCTTTGTATTATAATGTATTTTACGACTAACGTGTCATCAATTTTTATTTAACTTTATGAATAGTTGGTCCTATGCTATAATGTGGAATTTAATTTTTCAAAGTGTTTCAAAGTAGTGTACAATACCAGGAAAACCCTAGATTGTAGTACTATTATATAATTGCAAACAACTTTATTTGCGTATTCGCTAAAAAATAACACGAATACCGCAAACATTATTATGGACTCAAGTGTACTATAGTATTTGAGGGGGCAATGATGTGGCCCAATATAAATGCTAATGAGATTCCAAAGAGATGCCAATGAGATGCTTATGATTGGGAATTAGACGAGTGATATATAGAGAACAGGGTTATGTTTAGAGTTAGTATATTGGACATGTTGGAAGCATGGGTTTACTGAAGCGAGCTGTGATTCAAGAACGTCGACGAGGGACTCGCAATCGGGGTCGAGTGAGTGAGTGTGTGTAGTAATTATGGGTTTCTTCATGCTCATTAACCAGTTAGATGGGTATGTTAATCTTACGATTACCTATGCAACGAGGGGATTGTGTGGAAAAGACAGGAGGGATCTCATCCTATCAACGATTCAACGGGAGGTGCACGGGGAAGGAGAAATACGAAATAAATGTTTAAGAAAACATAACTGTAAATAGAGGCTTGAAGAAGGGGAAAGAATTAAAAAAAAGGGGGGAAGGAGAGGGGCGAACATCATGGTCAACCAGTGGAGAGGAAGGTATAAATGCAACAACAAAAAATAATCACATAGGCCTACATGCGGATGGTGAGGAAAATTGGAAGGAGTAGAGAGAGAAAAGGGAAATAAAAAATAATAATGTGACGATGTAACGATAAAGAGAATTGGGAAGGAGGTGGGGAGACTGGAAGATTGCGACAATAAGCACGCAAAAAAAAAAAACCCGATAAGGATGGAAAAGGGAAAGTAAGAAGAATGAGGTTGAATGAGAGAAGTGGAGGAAGATGGAGGGCGAAACAGAAGGAAGGGAAGGAGGAGGAGGAGATGTAGAATTAGAGGCTATCGTGCGTACCTTCTCATTTTGATTACATTAGAGCCATTCCAGCGCGAAACAGCTGAAATCGATTGAACCTCGGCTATAGGTTAGCTATATCAGCTTCAATGCATTATTAGTCATTAAACAGCCGACTCTCTCTACCCCGTAATGTCCCATATACTAATGATAATCTCAAAAGACTATTTGTGGGCAGGGGCGTCCCGAAAGTGGGAGTGCATTGTGTACGGTGTAGTTACGGTTTATCACAGACACCCCCTTTACAAAAATATTTCAGCAGGTCAGAAAATATTTCATCAAAGTGTTTCAAAAATATTGACAATCTATAGTATTAGTCCACTACTTGTTAGTCAAACAGACTGATGACGCACTACCTGTACATATGTATTTTGCGAGAGGGATAGTTTAGAGTTTAAGTGGAAATGGATTGAATCCGAGGATTGCTGGTTCGAAAAACATATGCATTTATGGCCGATACGTCGTGAGCTGTATCGTAAAAATTCCAACCGTCCGACTTTCCCTTTTCATTTCATTTAAATTCGTCTCTATTTTTCACAAGCATCACCCATGCCTCACTCTCATTCCCACCCCTATCTTTATCTTGTTATGCTTCTCTCTCACCCCTCCCCCCTCCCCACTCTATTTCTCTCTCTATCTATCTCTCCTAATTTCCTACAGAACCACACAGTCCGCTACAACGCATGATGTAACACAATCAAATTAATGAAACATGCTTACCACCTTTTGTGAGCGCACTTACTTACTCGTAACCCTGGTAACAACTTTGAAAATGAACGAAACTACAAAGGCTTACCTGCAAAGAAAAAAAGACAAAATAAGAAAGAAAATTAGGTAACGTAAATGTATCTGGTTGTAAATTATGTTAACTGTGATTGACATTCAAAATCAAATTAGGGTGTTCTCAACAAATATTCAATATTGCAAATGGCTAGGAGATTGCAATTGAAAACAATTACTTGCACACCATTATTCATCAAAAGAATAATAATAACAATGATCAAAATTTGATTTGATTTATATAGCGTTTAATACGAAATACCGTCTCCAAGCCCTCTACATATATGATTATTACCTCGGTCATCGGATTCATTCACGCACAATGTGCACCATCTCTACTACACGGGGAGTATTCCTACCTTACGGTCATCGTGGGGGCATATCACAACAGCTATCGCCATTAAACCAGGTCCCCATTTCTCTCATAGGTATGGAGTTCAAATGTAGAGTAATACCTTGCCAAAGGGCACTTGTGCCGTATCGGGGATCGAACCCAAGACCTTTGCATTTCCAGTCAATGGCTCAAACCACTCGACTACGACACATCTACACTCAAAAGCTCAAAATCATTACCGATATCAGTAATTAGGTGAATTTGTTGACGTTTGAAATTACCCTAGTAAGTTGCAAACATGGACGTTAAACAAGTTATCAAACATAGCATGCAATACAAAGGTATTAGGTAAATATGGTGATGGTATGAAAATCACATTTCTGAAAAGTTCACAATTACAAGTATTGCCAATTTGACACCTACAATTAGTTTAACCCCCACAAACCATGCGAGTTTCCCACGTTAACACTATCCAGCAAAAATATGTACTTGTATTGAATTATGAATATGAATTATCATATCATGGTAATTTGGTACGTGACAAACTCGCCGTTCATCTCCTTTCTCCATTTCCTAGAGACAATAATTCAAAAAGATAAAGGTTACTGGAGCCCTTTCAAGTTAGGTTGAGAAGTTCGAGGGCTTTTTTTCAAGATCTGGAAGTAAACAGGGACTGGGAGAAAATATCTCAATGAATGTTCAAACAAGTCTCAGTACATCTCGCGTTCGACTGAGCAAACGAACCATGTACTATGACATGATAGTCAACAAAGGGAAGGTGCAGGAGGGGGAGAAGAGAGGGTGGGAAGAGGAGGAGGCGGATGAAAGAGGAGGGGAGGGGAGGAGGAAGAGGAGGACAGAGGAGGGGAGGAGGATGGGTGGGAGGAGGAGGAGAAATAGGTAGAGAGACGAGGAGGAGGGGGAGGAGGAAGAGAGGCCAGATGGTAAACAAAGTGAAGATGGAGGAGGAGAGGAGTAGAATGAGGGAGAGGGAGGAGAAAGAGGAGGAGGAGGAGAAAGAGGAGGAGGCGGAGGAAAAAAGAGGAGGGCGACGACGAGAAGGAGGAGTGGAAATGGGGGAGGAGGAGAGAGAAGGAGGAGGAGGAAGGGGAGGTTGGGATAAGGAGGAGAGGCAAGATGGTAGAGGAGGAGGAGCAGAAGAAGGGGAAGAAGAGGAGGTGGAAGAGGGGATGTGAAGAAGGAGGAGGAGAAAAGGATGGTCAAGTGAGACTGCTGTGATGTTCAATAAAATGAACACCCACAGGGATACGATACGGAGGAAAACATGACGCTTATCAAACATTAAGGAGGTGTATGCTATCATCAAGGACCTATCCAAGCATAAGTTAGCCTAGGTATACACGAAATAGAAAAAAAGGTAGTGTAGTTTAAGAATTAGAGACAGGGGGTTGCTGGACGGACGGACGGACGGCCGGACGGACAAATAGATACCGAAAAACATCTACAGCCTGGGCAAACAATCGAGAGAGAAAAGGTGACTTTTGTCCAACATTATGTTTTCTCAAAATACCGCAGCAAAAGTGTAGGCTACATGATGTTGTGACATAGTAAAATCATGAAACTATTTAGAACAGCTTGCGTAGGAGTGCAAATGCCGCCAGGAACTAAACTATAACTAGACAATTCTCTTTTCTTTCTTCATATTCACTCTCCCTCTCCCCATATTACTCTATTTTATTCCTTATCTATCCAATTGTAGCTGACAGAAGCGGGGCAAATGCACTTCGTGGATATCTCGATATTATTTGTCAATGACTCCAGGCCTATTTTCTCTTCTCCCATCCTGCCATACATGTGACCTTTTCATTAGGTGTTCAGAGATAGGCCACCGATTCAGACCCTTGGTAGAGTTTGACCACTACTTGCTTGTGAACTTCAACTGCTTTTGCTGTGGATATCAAGATCGATTTTGATTTGTTTGGATTTGTGGGCCTTTAAGGATCGATGATTGGGCCTTGCTCATATTTTAAAGGTCATATAATATAGAGGGACGTCACACACGGGAGATATTCCGTTATCCTAATTCCTCCCCGATAACAATCATGCAGGCCTATTCATCGTTATTCAATCAATAACTACCTGTTGATGTTTCAGAATATTGAAGAACACATTGTCATCATGTTCATGGTGATGATAAATTGAAGTTAAAGGAGAACGACGACATCATAATGTCAGGTTCGATGCTTAACTTCTGACACTTTATTGTGAAAAGGGAAAGGAAAGTTTCATCTAAAATTTGGGCATGAAAATATTTTCATTAAAGTGATAAGGTAGCATACAAATAAAAGAAATAGAGCGGTATTTCTGACAATAAAGGAGGCAGCTTTATCATTCTTTCCTGCAAAAGGCAAAATGATCCGTCACCCAAGAAAACAAGTAGGTCTTGACGTTCTAAACTAGGGGTGTGAAGGGAAGGTCTAATTTTGACGTATCACTGTCGTATTTCCTCGTCGCTTTGTCGCCATGAAGACACCGTATCTGATGGAAGGGGATGTTGTGTCGGTGACACGATTGGATAAGGAGCTAGCTTCAGTCTCCTACCTGACGACACGCATCGCTCATCAGTTCATTGGCGGAACGGGGTGGTCTTAAAGGGAAGGGCGAGTTCTAGTAAAGATGCGAGAAATAATTCCCATTCTTTTTTATGTCATTGTGGAGGAATACCATAGTAGAGAATGACTCCTACAATGGATTGCTCCTCAGATGTCAGATGACCTTACATTCTCCATATGACATGAATGAGGCAAGAAGTAGATGAAAAATTGGGATTAAACTTCCATGCCACATCAAAATGAAAGAGGAAGACAAACAAGCATCACTCCTTTAGAGAGATAATAGAGAGTAACAGAGAGAGAGAGGGGGGGGGAGGGGGTTCACTTTTTCAACTAAGATCTACTGTTCTAATAACGGAACTTATTCTTGAAATCTCTAAAAGGCCTACTGTAACTGGTACCGCAACTCATCCATTCAGTTTGTGTTCGATCCCTGGATGTATGCTTTAACAAAACTATTAAAAAACTATAACAAATATTTTTTAAAGTCTCACGTCACAGCCCGCCTTGATCTTTGAATAATTAATATAAGTAATTAGAACAACCAGTTTAAGTTATATTTTATTAGTGTTAATAAAAAAACAGCGGTGTTGATTGACCTACTTCACTACAAATTTCTGAAATTTTCATACAAGTTCCCATTCCCAACTTTTTACACAAACCACCCTTTCCAGGAAAACACAAATCGGTGACTTCTTCCAAAGTTCATGATTATTTTGGTCGGCAAACCCGTTTTTCCGTCGAATGGCTGGATCTCCGTGGCTACGAGATTCATCAACCTACATGAACGGGGGGACAGGGTACCTTTAAAAGGTGACAAAATTGAGCCGCGTGCCATAGGTCCCCCTCGGTTGGCCACTCTGAAAATTCTTGATTGATCACATACAGTCATGAGGTAGGAGAAGAATGTGCGAAGCAGTTTGATCAATTGATCTTGATCATGGTTCCATGCCCAGCGATCACGGCCAATCGATTAATGACCGGTAGCGTCAAATGAATTTCATAATTAGGAATAAAGTCCAGGCATTCATCAATTAGTTGGGAGTGTTTTAATCTCGTCTTCTTCAAACATCCCTGGGCGAACCTACGAAAGTGCGCTCACTTTCTCACGGCTTTCTGCGCCATTTTCTACTCGGTGTGTCGCTCCAACTTTCTACCTCCTATATTATTGTAGCATTTCTCTCAACATTTATATTGTCTACATGTTCGTTCTAAATACGCCTAGATTTTCTCCGTCTCTCTTCACTTCTTATATATCTCTCCCTGTACCATACCCCCCCCCCTCTCTCTCTCTCTCTCTCTCCTTGAAATATAAATCCTACAAAAGTTAATAGCTTTGGAGCTAAAAAATCGCCTTAATCATAATATAGCTTCCATTTTCTTTCGGGTTAACTTTCGGCAAACTAATCGGCAAATATTGTACGACACCCCTCCATTTGAAACAGTATATCATTATATCTCTACAGGCCTACACACTGATCATGGTACTAGAAGTCGTCCTTATTGCCACAAACCATCGCGTCACCCTCGATTCCCGAGTTGTAAAGATATCGCAATCCAAGCAAAAGGTAAATTGTTCTTTTTGTGGAAATCAATTCATGCTTAACCGATCGAAAAATGTTCTCATGAGTTGGGAATATGCGCCATTCATTGTACAAACACTCACATGAAATGGCCAAGTCAGGTGTGAAATATATCGTTTTTAAAGGTGACGTCGATGAGTCGTCTGACAAAGCATCGACATGAAACGCAAATATCTTACAATCAAGCCTAAGCGTGGTACTATTGTTTGTTTTTTCCGTCTACCATCCATAAGGTCTTATAATCATTTGATGATGATTATCATTATTTATGATTAAATGACTATTAGACCATATGGATAATAGACAAACTGGGTATTTAACTGACTGAAAGTAATACTAAATGAGCAATGGACCAAATGGAGATTAGACCAAATTTAAATAAGACCAAATTACTATTAGCCTAAATGGTAAGTAGATCAAATGTTAAAAGGACTTGGTAACATTGTTCAGATGACAGAAAATGGTGCTAAGGTAGTGACTTCAATGCTAGATGTACAATTAAAGATAATCTGAAAGTTTGAATGAAAACGGACCATTATTAATGATAAAAATTGGGAAAAACTGATCTGATTGATTCCTTAATTCTCATTATGTCTTATTCCGTCTTATGTCTTCTTTTCAAGGATAAATGGTTGGGAAAATTAAAAAATGGTTGGGAGAATTTACTGTTAATCACTGTTAGAGGGTGTTGCACAGTGACGTCTTCAAAGAAAATCATAAATATCTCTGTGGTTTGAGAATTTGCTCGGATTTTTTGCCTGTTAGAGGGTAAGTACAGTAGAAGGAATATAATAAGTAACATTTCATACAAAGATTACACAGTTTTTTCATCAACCTTCAACAATGTTACCGAGTCACTTGAAGTAGACGAAATGATTATTAGACCATGTGGATAGTAAACGGGCTGGGCGTAGACCAATATAAGAATAAACCATTGCGAAATAGACGAACTGGTGGTAGACCAAACGGCAATAACCCGCTCTCTCGACCACTGAAGTGGGAAATGAGTACCTGATAGAAAGGACCCAGTGAGTGCCACAATGGTGGTATAGCTGAAGCCACGGTATTTGACGTTCTGTCTATCATCAAATCATGTTTAATATAATTTATAAACAGGATGATTACATTTTTAAGATTGCATTTATAATTTCATATTTTCTTTATATTTGGAATGTTATTATGTCAGTTTATATCTTTCATTGATATTGTTATCTGTTATGATATTCCATCTTTTATCTTCGTATATATTGTCATGATGAGTGAAATAAACGTCAATTTCAAATTATTAGCTACTAGTAAATCATATGGATATACAAAATGGGTGTAAATTGTTTCAAACATTAATGGAGGAAAATATCCTATTAGATATAGTATTATAATACGCTAGCCCTCTGCACAACCTTGGTGAAAGGCTTCGGGTATTCAGAAAAAAGAGACTTTGTAAGAAGGTCCATTCTATATTATGAGATTGCATTACCAACCGTTTCCGTAGTTACCTTTAAAACTGGTTATCAACTTTTGGTACATTGATTCCCCAAGTGTATATCACGTGGGCGGAATGTCAGGAGAAACGATTGAACACCATTCTTAATTTGAATTCAAGCGCGGTTGAATACCCTCCAAATGACAATCGAACGGGGTCACTTTTTTGTTGAAATTTGTATGCAAGAACATTATTCGATCTGCGGAAAAGAGTTTGCCTGAAATTTTCATTAGTTTACCGCTTAAATTCTCAAAAACTTCCACTTGGTATGAAATTACATTAATGTTATACGTTTACTTTTTCTGCTCGATTGCGCAATGTATACTGTATCATGATAACATAATATAGAGGAGTGTCTTTCTATTACCCGTTTTTTTTATCTTCGTGTTTTCTAACTAATCAAATACCATATTAAGAACAATTTCGAAGCTGCATTGAAGTATAAACAATTGTCGTCGCATTCATGTTTTTTAATAACTATACTATACTCGATAGTCATTACGACACATTCAGGAAATAAGCAAGCATGCTCTATGAAGTAAATTTTTTATTAATCACAAAAGCACTTTGGTGCTTTTGAAAGTAAAGTAGGCAATTCTCTTGCCACTGTGCCAGAATCTGAATTGTAATGGTCACATATGAGTCGTGTCGATACATCGTAAACAGAATGATTCGGGCTAAAAGTTACCTTTGCAGAGCGAAAACAAAGGGATATTTCTTCATGATTGTTGTCACCTGGCTTTGGTGTCAAAGGATTGCAGCATCCCAAAAATGTAACGAATGAAATTATGAAAACATGTAGGAGGAAAGAATGTGACGTTGCCTCGGTTGACGAGAGGGGAGATCCTGACCTTTCGCTCACCAGTGTTATTCTTGTGCTCGAAAATTGCAATTTGGGAGTTTTCTGTTCTAGCCTCGCAACATTCCCACGGCCGAAGGGAAAGGGAAAAAATATGAAAGAGAGGAGGAGAGTGTTGGATACATAAAGGAAGTGCGTGACTAACTTTCGAAACGTTGTAGCAAAATATTGTCGGATTAAAATGGAGGGGGAACTTGAGACGCTATGTCAAGTTGTAATCCAAGGTCCCCCTGGGTTCGACATGTTCATTCTAGTCTTCAGGCGCAGACTCGACTTTGACCTAAAAAATAAAAGAAGTGCGTCTGGAACCAAGCCTAACATAGCTTCGCATTGGAGCTGATAAAGAGCAAGGCTTATGAAAGCTAGTCTGCAGTACCATGTATTTCAGACCCTGTTTTGTGCTTCGACTGACAAGGATCTGTACCTGAAAACAATAAATGATGAGCGTGCCAGTGATTGTGTTTCGCATGAATAGGCAACATTTCAATTTATTTTGGTCTTTCATATCAATAGCGGATATTATATATCAATTAAAGAGAACGTTGAGTTCTGGTCATGCGATTGCATTGTGAAAGAAATGCTGTGGAATCGATCAGAAAAGGTTGATCATCTAGCATATAAGTATTGGTGTGTACTGCAAGGTTCTGGAATCATCAAAATGATAAGAAATTTGGCCCAGTCTTGCTAAAGTTACAATCACTGTACACAGAAAGATGTATATGGGACTACACAAACATGTGGCATAAAAATCCTCCCCGATGTTTATGCTGTTACATGCCATAGGCCTATTTAGAATATTAAGGCATTTGAAAAGCCATGCTTTTCAGGGAACATTTTTTAATGTGAGTTCTTCCACACTTGCATAATAACAATGATAACGCTCCCAAATTATTTTTCACCTCTTCCCAGAACTCAACCTTCTCTTTAAACAGTAAGCCTAGTTGTGAGCGGAACAAAACAGCATGTATCACTTATTAATAGACGAACAGCATCATTTGGCATTAATGACTATATCAGGAACACTGTTAACACGTCAATACAAACATGCTCACCAACAATCTCTGGCTAGTCTCTCCACCTCTTTTGATTTCATTATCAAAATATTATTCCATTATGTCTTACTCCCTCTCGATTCTCCACACAATACTTCTCTTTAAATCCGCCATGTTTCTCTATCCCTTTTATTTTATCTCATTAGTTCTCTGTGAAAGTTTTTGTTCCTCCAATCCTTTTGTTATTCTCCAAACAAGACAAATACCTGCAGTATTGCACAAGCTGTACGGCAGGCAGATTGCGCGCTGGCGGGGCGAATTTCTAAAAACACAATTTACTGGTAGAAATATGATTGAAGTTTTACAATAATATTTTCCGTCACCCGTCGGCTGAAACTATGACCATGACATTTAGTGTTTCTTATCCAGCCGTATGCAACAACATTGGAGGAGAGAGTGCGCTAGCTTGTGGTGGGAAATGGTAGAGGAGAGGGCCAAGCAAATGAAGGATATGGTAGGATTCGAGTGAACATGGTCGTGAAGTGCTACATGAATCAGAATTCGAGAAAGACAAAGACAAAAGGTCATAGACCTAGTATTAACAAAGAGATGTGTTATCTCTTTGGTATTAATAATAGGGTATGCCGACAGAAAGAAATAGGGAACGTTGGTAGAAGAGAGGGAGAGAGTATGAGACTGAGAAGAAATTGATAAAAATTTGAAACCGGGAGATAGTGCGCAAGAGAGAGAGAATAATCATGTAAAGAAAATGAAAACAAGATTCGGTCGTAACACGATTACCTGGATAATATATGAAAATATTTTTCCATAGTACATGTTTTGCTCTTCGTTTTTTTTGTTTTTAACCAAAATGTGGCATAATTTATATATCCTCTACAGGCGATTGGCCAATGTTGCACATCCAATCGCTCTGCGGTCCCCGATTACATCATGGTTATACACCTCTCTGCACATATGCTGGCCTAATACATGTACATATTAGATCATATTACAAGCTGTTATGGCGATGATGCTGGGCAAAAGACATCGAACACACTCGAGGGAGTGTTTACCCAAAATAATGATACCGATCTAAACACGTCGAAGTGCGAAGACGGTAATATTTTTTGCTAATAGGGACTTTTAGATTTGCACGTCGACGTAGTGGACTGCAACGTGTGCCATTCTTTCAAGGCACTGGCCCGTGCCCGGCAGTGCCTTAAAAGGACGTCACATTACCTTAAAAGGATGTCACCGTGTCAGTCCACGTTCTCGTCGTGTAAAATCTAAAAGTCCCTAATGCCACAGAGACATCTCCTTCGTTTGCGCCCATGATATTCACTGTTCTGTGACGAAATTTGGGCTACACCGTGCATTGGAAGAAGAGAAAAGTGATCGGTGGGCACGCTCGTCTTCTGAACCATGGAATGTTGTTTAACAATGCCAAAATCTGAGATGCAAGGCCCTACGTGTTATCAGCGTCTGTAATATGTTGTAATATTGTAGCCCTAAAAAAATGCGCTTCAAAATGATCATGAAGTGCCTCAAAAAAGTAAAAAATCTTGGAGTGACCGGTTTTACCATACTCATTTTCCCCAGTTGACTGTAGTGTTATAAAAACCGTTGAGAAAACGGTTTTTGACATTTCGATTTCCAATCATAAATATCTTGATAATCAGACGGGTGATCGGCTTGTAAACGTCATGGGATTCCTGACTGACCTAAGGGTTTATAATTATGATTGCAGCATGAGCTAAATCCAGAATTTTGTTTAGAACCCAATCCCTTTAAACTAAATGTGTGAGTCATGATCAAACAATATTGAATGTTATATCATGTAAATACCTCCTGTCGAAAGATGCTATAAGTGGAGGTGTGAGGCTTGGAGAGTGGACAGTAAAACTAGTCTTAGATTTATTCAGTGGCGTAGCGTATACAAAACCACTGAGGAGACCCTGAATCATTTGGGGGGTCGAAGAAGGGAAGACGAGAGCTGGTGTATACAAAAATCATATTTCGTAAACAAAATTCTCCTACCCGAGTAAGATATATTCTTGAAAATGTTACAATTATGCAAACACATGCAGGGTTGCTGCAGGCAGGCTAGGTGTTATTAAACAATTCATCACATCACACTCCAACAGAAGATATTATTGGTATAAACTGTCTTGATCGCCATAGCTCCTTACACCTCAGAAAAATTGGGAAATAAAAATAAAACAGGGAAGCTGTAGATGAAGACACGTTGTAGCAGAATAATAAAGAAGTAATGAACAAAAAAGGAGTCGGAGAGAAAGGGGACGAGAGGGGGAAGGGGGAGTTGGGGAGGGAGACAGAGGGGAGAGAGAAGGGGAGAGAGAAGGGAAAGAGAAGGGGAGAGAGAAGGGGAGAGAGAAGGGGAGAGAGAAGGTGTTGAGAGAAAGAAGGGGAGAGAGAGAAATGGAGAGAGAGAAAGCGAGAGAGAGAGAGAGAGAGAGAGAGATTGGATGGGAGGGGTGGTGAATGAAAGGGAAAAGTCCTGCCAGAAAAGTATAATTGAATTGGAAAATTGATGATGTCGGGTTGCAAATGGAGCAGCATTGCAAATCTGCGTTGATTCATTGGTGCTATGCGCCGAACCAATTTGTAATGCGATCCCAAGTTCGAAATGATTTCATTCGTCTAGCTTTAAATCAAAACCGAGTTCTTCTGACGTTCTTGAGGTTTCTTTCTTTCTGTATTCCCTCTCCTTCCCTGTCATTTAGGTCCCTTGGCGTGTTACTTGGATTCCAGAGCATAAAGAGATTTGGGAAATGAAGAAGATGGATTAGTTTGCACGCACAAACCCTTGTCAGTTGCTGTGCGTAACAGTGTCTGCACTTTGAGACTATGCTGACGGCAAGCTGCATAGGCTCTTTACTTTAGCTCCTCCACACAATTTGCGTTAGGTCCACGCATAGGACTGGCAACGCTAGGCTCTGCTCAAGGCTTTTGTAATTGTGTTACAGTGTCATATTCGAGTCTTTGCCTGCAGACTACGGATGGATTGGGGAAGTGGGGGGTGAGATGGGAAAGGGCATCATCGTTTCGCCCCCAAGTCCTGGGGGACGTCTTCGATGAAGTTAGGATAACAAGTCGAATAATAGGAGGAGATTTTAGAATACGTAGGGTGGGTGACCGGGTGAATTCCAGAAGAAAAATGTCGCCGATGACGATCTCGAATGCTTGTCATTTTGTAACCCTAATAAAGTAGGCCCATACAAAAAAAAACCTATTTAGAGAAACCTAACTACAGTTCTGGCTTTGGGTTCTAAATGTAATCTACGTTTATCAAGTTCGGCAATAGGCATGATGGGAGCAAAAGAGGTCAAAGAACAAATCATGTCTTTATGCTATTTTTCACAAAAACATAGGAACAGTCATCACATTACTATGTTCTGACGGCTAAAAACAAGTTACAATGAGTAAAGTGGGTAGAATAGGACAATAATTCAACTTCTGAATGTTAGACTTCCTGGGAGTAATTTCAATTTGTAAAGAGATTTACAGGGTGCAAGCCGAAATTTCTTTACAAATGTCTATTTCTTTGTGTTTTGGGGACTACCAATTAAACACTCGGTCCACTATTGACAAGTGTCGTGTCATGAACTCCATAAATAGATCTTATCATTGTATGACGAAGCTCTCCGCGATCATATTTACATGAGTTATCTAGAAGGTATAAATCGTTGGCACATTGTCGTCACATTAATAACCCTAATTCTATGACTCCAAACATGTCTGACGGTAAACCTTTGGCTTTGCGGTAATCGAACCCAAAAGTTGACAAAGGTGATGGTGTATCGCAGTAAAAATAAGCAGATTTGTTTGGCGACAGGAGATTAAACTACCCCCTCATTTGATCTGTGTTTGATGAATAGCATCGTGTAGCAATCAAAGAAGAATACACCACGATACAATAGCGAACATCTCCATAATACCCCCATATGGCGAAATATTAAAAAATAAATAGATCTAACCGCACTGACAAATAACACTCATCGTTTCTATTCCCAATTTTCTTCCCCGGAATTGACTATTGTTCATTTGGCTGATGCTAAGGGTGTAAAAGTTCAGCTTGATTTCAACCTTGATACTAGTCTCATCCTTGTCTCATCGTCAGATTATAAAGTGAACCAAAAATTGGAAATAAGTAAAATATATCGTGGAAATTTTAAACTATCGGGCGGTTTTCCTACACAGCATTCACACACCGGTATAGAACGCTGATTGTAATAATGAGAGAACCTGGAAGACCATGGAGTTACATTAAAAAACAAGGAATCTCAACAAGGCCTACTACCAAAGATCTGAAGCTAGGCTATATCGTGAAGACAGAAGTACAATTTAATACCAAACCGCAAATCTTTTCTATTATTTGGTCTGACGGGCCCGGATAAATTGGTACTCTTCGCCAACAATGACAGCGTTATCGGTTTATAATAACGCCATTCAAAAGTGACGTAGGGAATTGCGCGTTCCATCCCATTTACCAGGGCGCGGTTTAACAAGGGGTTACGATTGGGACGGGATTGTAATTTCGTCTACATGTCTCTGCTATTCATAGGGATTGTGATTGAATGGGCAGAGAGGTGAGACAGGGAATTAAAGATACATCAAGAGCAGAGAAAGAAAGAGAGAGAAGATTGATGGAACGTAATAGAGATCAGAAATTTGGTAGTGATCGAAAACGAAACCTTAGAAAATCGTTGTTATCAAAGCAGATGGACATGTTTTTGGAAGAGCAAACGAATAGAGAGATTGAAAAGCACATGACTTTGTTGAACCATTCCTTCTATCAAGGCACTGGAATAAAACAAGAAATTGGAAAGGGATTGATTTCCTGAAATAATTTACGAATCGAAGCATAGAACCCTAGATCCACTGGACGTTTAGAATAACTAAGACACGAGCGAGATGTGATAGTAGTGTCTGTAACATAGGGATATAGCTCATACCATGGACCTACTAGTCTAGTACTACTAGGTCCATGCTCATACCATGTATACCTAACTATCCCATCAACATGATGATCACTGCCAATCTAAAAGTGACTGTATACAAATACAAAAAGAAGGAAGGAACGCAAAGTATAAAGATGAACATGACAAAAGAAAAAAGTAAATGGACGAAATATTATGAATAAATCATTAGCAATGGGGGGGGGGGCATCCCACACGCAAAGCAAGAGGGGATACGCTTAAAATTTAGAGATGAAAAATGAGAGAGACGGAGAAGATAGAGACTTTGGGGAGATTATAGCACGCTTCGTGAGCTATATCGTTTACACGGTTTAGCAGTAGTGCGGAATTAAGGATGATGATTGTTTGCCCAGGATGCCTCTATTAGTATTATCATAAACTGGAATCTGGTGCAGTGTTTTGATCAGAGTTTGACGATGATAAATCATGGACCCTACCACAAATAAAGCCTTAGAAAATAGTTCATTTGATTAGGTGGAGTACCACTGAAATGGAGTGTACAACTGCCAATTACTTCCAGAGGCAGGTGTTTTGATTCAGTGGGTTTTTTTTGCGTGTGTGTATTTTTTTTTCTTTCTTCAAATTTAGAAAACGGGCGATTTAGAGTAATACTGCTTAATACAAAGTATTGAGACAAATAATATGCAAATCAAAATACATTAGATCTAACATGAATGCGTATTTTCGAGCATTATCGTAAAGTAAGACCCACGGCCACTTCCATTTGTAAAGTGAGGTCCATTGCCATATTCGTTTGTGACACATAAAATAGGGAGGTACTACTAAACGAGCTCAAATTGCAAATCAGACACATACTAACATGAATACATAAATGATGATGATTATACTACTTAGAGAATCGGGTGAATTCCGTGACACGACACCAAAAGTACAAGCGGAATAATTTTCTCTTAAAGATACTATGTCCCATGGTCCCATTTGCAGGCCAAAAAAATGAAAAGGTTAAATTCCAACGGCACTTGAAAGACAATACTAATTTAGAACATCCCTAAAAAAAGGGGGCTTGAAAATGTCTTTAAGTGGGAAGATAACGACTATTAGTTGTCGCATCGACTTAGGAGCTATAGAGCCAGTAAGTAATAGTCTGACTTTTCAGACCATTGTACCGAAAGGTCGTACATTATTTTTATGCACAAAGATTCAATCAGTTTAATTTTGGCCATTACAAGAAGTGGGTTATTGGTGTAGAAAAATGCTCATGTACCCTTTACAGCTCATTTTATGTATGTTATTACCAAAGATGAAAAAAAGCCAGTCAGTCACTCAATAGTGTCTGACAGTGAGGTCTAGCAAAAATACGGGTTTCCTTGCATAATTTGAATATTAGGACACTGCTAACGTTTAAATTTCACAGATAGGACATACATGACATATTCATAATTCCTGCAAAGTTCTACAGAATTTGGTGTTGGCTGCAAAAGGGACATAGTATCTTTAAGACGATAAAACAAACTGTGGAGCAATGTGTGCAGCGATTTGCATTGAAACTGCAAGGAAAGGAGGCTACATGAATATACCTTTTTGGATTGGATTGGATTGGAAAGGGGTGTTTTAAATGGTTTATGGGCATGGTGGGGAGGAGGGACGGCAAGGAATAACAATATAACATAGGAAGACGAAGACAAATGAAAATTACAAGGGAATAAGGGAAGAAAAGTGGTAGAATGAGTGGGGAAAATAGTAGCAATTTAAATCGAAAGATGGCAATTCCTAACCCAGCTCGTACTTCTTCTTCTTCCTATCATCACCCCTGATTGTGGATACAATAGCTTCAATGAATGAAACGCTGATAAACCAATTTAGTAAGTTCCCTGAGCCACGACATCGTGAAATTAATCATCCTTTCATACGAATGTGAGCGATAGGATGCGTCCGAATCACAAAAGATTCTTCCTAAAACCCCCCAGGGATAAATATTATTGCTCTCATTCAAGGGTTATAAAGGGTTTGTGGACTTCAACAGGGGATGGAACCTCCTGTAGTTTGCTGCCATGTCAAAGGACTTTGTCATGTCGTCCTCCGAGCAAACAGCTCCACGATGAAGGCATACAATCCAAGCTATTCTTGGCAAGGAAAAGCTTCGGTGTTTAGTTTAAAGGCCGTATCAGAGTTCTGGCTATGGGACTGATTTTCGGGAAAAGGGCGCCGAAAGTCATTCCGAAGTAATGATCATGCAGTTAATAGTTGGTTTGGACCTGCAAATTGATGAAGATATGACGAAAATCCGCTTAATATCATACAAGCTAAAATAACCCAAAACAAAATGATGCACATGTTGGGCTAAATCTGTTATACTAGCAGCTCAATTTCCAAAAATGTACTTGTTCAATGTTGACCAGTTACGAAACTTTTCGGTCCAATCTTTGAATATCAGATACTACACTGTCTTTAATACAATGAAATGGTTTCATTTTATGACAACAGTATGTGAATGTGTGTCACAGCCAGACCATACTGCAGCCTTTAATTCATCTCGCCCTATTCCGAACCACACTTGACGACGAGCATAAGAGCTAATCCTGGGGGAGTTCTAAGAAGGATTGTCCCATTTCTTGTTGATATTCCTGGTGTAAATAGAAGGATTTCGACGCTGTCTCTTTGCTTGATCGAAAACAGGTGAGTTTGTTTAGGACGAACGCGAAGATGATTCACAACGCGACCCAAGACGATTCGCTGAACGGTATATAAACTGGTATACCCGGGGAAGTGTCGGGCAGGGGGCTTCAGGACAGCTCGATGTCGGTATTTGATGGCACACTTTGAAGGTGCCCCTTCTTTTTGAAGATGATGCGTAATTCTCCCCTGGGGTTTCTATATATATAGTTCCGTTCTTGTAGATAATTACCGAGAGAAAGTACACGATTAAGGGGAGGGGGCGGGTAAAGGGGGCATTCAGCTTGTTGTGTTGAAGTGTGAGGGAACATTACAACTAATTCCATGTGATAGGATATTCAAAAGAAAATATATGTTTTTCCTAGACATATTTAAATGAGAGATTACGTGAATCAGACAATAAAAAGCATTCAACGACTTCAAAATGTCCGGTCTTCCTACTTCCATTAAAGTATCTTAACACCACCATCCCCCGCCTCCTCAGCAACACATTGACAGGGTTACATCAAATTGGTTTGAAAGATACAGACTGAATGTTTTTAGGTCACGTGGCCGATAATTTTGGATGAGGAAGACTTTCGTGTGCAAGCGTTTTCACCAAATTCATTCAGGAAACCATAAGACAACATGATTCTTATGTTGAGCCGGATTCTCTGGAGGCGGCTGTATGGTTACCACGGTTACCGGGGTTACAATGTGGCCATCGGATTTATTCCCTTTCCAGTTTTAATACGAACTTTCTTTCGGTGACAGTTTCCAAAAAACGAATTTGAAACTAATATTTGTTTAGCTGCCTGTTATTATGGTTATTATTTTCATCCATTTCCGAATTATTTCTCTCGCCATTGTCCTCCAATCAACGCGTCCATTTTCACTGTCAAAATCTCAGAAAACTCCGCTTGTGTAGGAAAATACCCAAATAAAAACTTTTGAAAATTTTCCCTGCTGGCCCGGTACAAGAATAACACATTCATCCATTTTAATAACGCATTCGTTCTATTCTATTCTCTAGGCTCTAAACAAACAAGAAACATCATGACAGCCTGTAGTCCCACCTTACCAAAACGGCGTTGGTACCATGCGATTCCGTCGGGTCAACAGTTTTCTAAGGGCTTTGTATGCATTGACAGATTGGGTTTACATGTCCAAATCCCTTCACGACAAAAGGCCAATGCCACCTCCAATAACCAGAACAAAAGACAAGGAGAAAGTCGGGCTTGAATTACAGGTGGGGACAAATGAAATTTGTGAGGGAAAAAGAGAAAAATATTAATTTTGGAGGCTTTGGTTTGCTCTGTCCCACACGGTGTATGGGATTAAGATAAGATCAGAACGTAATACATCACGACCTGGTACGACAGAAGGTATGCCAGGAGCCAAGGTAGGACCTAGGTAAGCCCCGGAGAAGGTCACTTTGCTCCTTGAATTACTTCTGATCTCTACCGTGAAAAGCATGTTCTCCTGAAATGCTAGAGTATTACTACTTCGTACTTGAAAAACTCGGAAAGAAATACCGAAAAAGCGTACTTACCACAGAGCTAAATAGGGTTAAGGCCAATAAAGTTATTAATTTCTGATTACCGATCCCTTTCATCACCTAAATCCGGTTGTAAATGTTGAGATTATCCGTCTTTCTTAATCCTCTTTTCAGAATGAAGTTCTATATATATTCGACTCTAATAGAAGGCTTCAGATGTTACTCAATCAACAGAAATCCTCTAGAATTGGGAACCTTGGGGCATGAACTGTCTAAAGAAGTATTACAACTTGAGGAGTGACTAACAAGTTAAGAGACGGCAAATGATGAAGATTTATGATGTCTTCAAATCGTTGCAAACGCATTACCCTGTAGGTAAGCATAGAGGGTTACCCCTCCCATCCCGTGCAATGAAAAATGGCTAGATGCTAGGGGTACGTTTTGACCTGTAGAACCAAGGAGTTACTAGCACTAACCCCTGGGTAGAACCAATCAACTTCTTGGTTTTCTTCCTCTTTTCTCCCACTTTTCCAAGTTTGCATACCCAAAGCCGAACTGGACCGAAGTACGTGAGGATAAATGATTTCCTGTGAGTAGACAAAGAAACATACTTCATCTAACCCAAACGCCCTAAGAAGTCTCCCGGCACCAGTCCACAAGCCCGTCAATCATCATCTGCTACGATCAGGGATGATGTATGCCCGTCTCGCCGCCCCTCCTAGAGACAAATCAACTGACACGGGTAACATTCTATTCTAAATACCTCGCAAAATACAAGGATCAAGATTCAAGGAATCATCTAGGGTTATCGATCATCCAGATAGACATCTCTGACAATGGCAGGGACAGGGACCCCTGCAGAATTCATCCTCAATGGAGTGACGTATCCTGCATATAGTGAAGCCGGCGTTCACCTCCCCGCCCCCCCCCCCCAACTTTTAGGCATATTCGACAATGGCAATGGCAGTCAACTCTCATAGACTTTCATATCTATCAAGGAATTCTGTAAAGCTTTAAAGAGGTTCGTCCAGCATGTGCTGAAGCCGGCGTACGCCACCTCCCCCCCCCCCCGATTTAAGGGCCCAGAAAAAATATATAACAACAGCTTGGAATTGATTTGCACTTTTGGATACACCATCCGTACATTCAGACTGTGAATGACATCGTCTTCATGATCCTAGACATGTAAGATACAAAACCTTCTTTCTATTTTCTCAAGAGCCTGGTTTGGCATTCTTTTTTGTTTTACTTTCTTTCATCCCACGTCAGACCCTCTTATCACAACTTCCCTTTTGTCCTACCTTGACCCGAAACAGTATGCTGGATCTAAGCCTTTAAGAAAATGGTCCATGGACCCAAATACTAGTTTTAAAAAATAAGCTCATTAGGTGAGATGCAAATTAAAAAACCCTGACGCTTGAATTTGCTTGGTGCCAAACTAAGTCACAACTACGAACTCAAATTCATTCGCCCTGTTGAAATCTCGAAAAACCGAGCTCAATCCCGACATCGGGTTTTGATTTTGAGTACGAAATGGTCCGAAGAGGATGTGGGTCTTGCTTTTGAGTACGAAATGGGCCGAAGAGTTCCGATTAATCCAGATCCAATCCCGAAGAGGAAGTACGGTTAGCCTGCTTCGTACAAGAGCTACCAGCTGCCTCGGAGAGAGGTAAGGGAGAATCTGGTTGTCTAGATACTTTATTGATTAAGACGGGGGTCGTCGTGTATTTTGCTGAAGTCTACCTCGACTCGAGAGCCTTGTTTTGAAACATGTATAATGCATATCATCCATTCACCTACTTTCTACAGCACTTTATAATTGTTGTTGAGCATAATTTTGATATTTATCCTCATTTTCATTCCATCTTATTCTTCCTCTTTCTCTCCTATAAATAGTTTTTCGATACACCTGCTGCCTGAACTCCCCCCCCCCTCCTCTCTCTATGTCTCTCTCTCTCTCTCTATTTATCTATCTCTGTATGTCTATCTACTGATCTATCTACACCTCTCATATCTTTTCAGGTACATGTATATTTAAACCCTCCGTTCACTTATTGTGCGTTTGTTTGAATTCTATTTCTGCGTTCAATAACGTAATACAAAATAATCAAATAATAGGCCTTGAGACATTACTTTTAAATACTTGAAATACATTAATAGTAAATTAACATACTAAAATTAACATAATTTGTGAACGCAGGAGAACGCCATCATGAGCGCATTGCTTGATGTCGCTGGCGGCAAATACTATTAAAACTGAATGCTTACCATTGATGACCCAGCCCCAGTTCACTTTCAAAGAAACAACATTGTCAACTTACCTGTAATGAACGAGAAAAAGAGAAAAATACATTCATAAATAATCAGTTATAACACTCAATAACTAGACATCATAAATTCATAATACGTGTCTCAATTATTAATCTCGAACCCAATTCATCGGCCTCTCATACTGTCCCTACCTATTTCAATAAATATGAGAATTTGAATTGGCAATCATCGCGATCAATGCCAGTTCAATTCTATAATATCTCACCATGATAGTATGGATAATAAGTACTGGGAATTTAATTAAGAAGGACAAAACAATCAATTTACATGGGTATATCCTGAAATTGGGAATTAAAATGCACAATCATTTATCCTCATACGAACTGATAGCGTTAAATCAATTTCTATCCAGAATGATCCGTCCCGCCTGATACACGACGACGGAATAATCAAATATGTCGTTATACCGGGGGCCGCGTTGGTGCGTTTATCTCTGTAACGATATTACTGCGATTTCCATCATTCAATTTGGCGGGAAGTAATGGAAATAGACATGTGGAAATGAGAATCGTAATTGGGATGTATCGCTGACGATTATCGGTATGTCATGTTACTTCAGTATCCATTCCCCCAAACCCTGAGTTCAGTCCCACCAATGCATTTTCATGTTGGGTATTGATTTCACCACGCGGGTGGCGAGCGCATCCCGTGAAACTGATCTCAGTGACGTCATTAAAAGTGTGATGAGTTAATCAATAAGAAGGGCATGTAGCAGTGATTCCAGCCGTCTTACGGTTGATGTTGGTGTGTTCTGCTTCTCTAATACTCGAGACGAGTTTATCCATTAGTCCCACTCAATGTACATATCTATGTCGTATTGATTCTAAGATTATATATCTCTTGTCTAGACTATAAACGTTATTCAACTGCTTTTTTTTTCTCGTATTTGTGGGGACGTGAAATGGCTCAGTTGTAGAGCAGTGGTCTCGCAAACTGGGAGGACACGAGTTCGAAACTAAGTGGATTCGCTAGTCCCCTTTAGTAAAGCATTAATCCTCATTATCAAGTCCATCTGAGAGAACGTCAAGCCGTTGATCCCCTGGTTATAATAAATCAACAGTAAACAATCATCAAAAGTTCTGACCTTTATCCCGAAACCCATATGAGGTTAGCATGTCGAATCATATCATTATGGAAGCCCTATATATGCTTGCATTGTAGGCCTAACATAAATTACCAATACATAAATACATCGGTGGGGCTGAATTAGAGCTCTATGTAAAGTAACATGCCGTGTGTAAACACAGACATGTTCAAATCTACCTCTTGCCCATGCAGACATGCCAGACAACCTTGGACATCTATTTGCTTTGCTAGAAAGGAATATTAATTCAGATTTCCCACTGTAACAATTCTCCTTGATTGATAATTTGATAAGTCGAGTTAACTGAGTCATATCTTGACTTACTGTTTTTCTTGCAGGCATTTTTTAAACATTAATTTTTCCTCTCTTTCTTTACATTTTTTCCTCTAACAATCACTTACGTAGCCGTTGCTTTCTCTATTTTTTCTTTATTGTGTATTATGCTTTAAAAAAAAGAAATATTTCCACTTTTATGTGAATTAATATTAATTCACGGGAGTACAATAATATATCATGGTATTGCTCAACCCCTATGATGTAGGCAATCCAATCGTTAATTTCTCGATTGTCAAATATGGGATTTAGCACCTTATGCAAACATCCTTCTTCAATATTTGCCGAGGTGTTATGACAATGATTCAGCGTTGGATCCCAGGGCCATCACACACCGGCCATTGAAGTGCCGTTTAAACCCACTAGGCATGATTCCAACCGCGAAATTAAGTCAGGGGGGCAAATAGACAATAATATTCCTGTGGTAGTTTCTGGTATTGAAAACGAAGTATTGAAAATGAAGTTAATTAATTGAGATTGAGTGAGCGATAGTTTGGAGATCTGATAAGGATATTATTACCAGTTCACCTCTGACACCTTTTGATTTGTATTTGTGTTAGTGCGAAATGACTGAACGAATGGCTGAAGGGGTCTTGGGAAGATAAGGATATCGGTCATTGTGTTGGTATAACATGTATACAGAGATTGGTATCAGTTTTAATAAACATGATTAGGCAAGCACGCGCAGACAGTAGATGTGGAAACGTGATAAACCAGTCTGAAAAGGCGTATTTTATTAAGCTATACCAGCACAGAGTTCACCAAGCAAGTTCGATCTTTCTTCATGAATATCTTGTGATCACTGAATGCATATGACGAAAAAGAGAAGGGCTACTTGAACTTTGTAGTAGGTCCATGGATAAATTGACGCTTCCTTCATGTTATATAATAAGATTCACATAAATCATCGGTTGACATAAAGTCAGAGTAGAAAGAGAGAGAGAGAGGACAGACAGACAGAGACAGAGAGAGAGAGAGAGAGAGAGGGGGGAGAGAGGGGAGGGAGTGGGTGTCGAAAATAAAGTTAACTGCACGCAGCACGAAATAAGAGTATTTTGTGCTCTTTATACAATTTACATGGCAGTACGATTTATTATGAGGAAACGAGAATGAAACGTGAACAGAAGGTCACAATATATAGTTGTTATTAGAACAGAAAAGCGGAATGATAAAGAGCATACACGAATAAATGATAAGAGCAATCAATTATATATATATATATATAGAGAATTTGGAACACTGAAAGTACAACTGAGAAAGCAGAAACAAAAACATATCGGCATTGCTTCCCTGTTTAATACGGGGGTTTTGTCGTTAACAACATCTCGATTTAAAATGGATCGAAGCAAAATCTCAAATGTCAGGCTATAACCAGCCAGGCAGCCACAATCATTCTTTCTCCTTCTTCTCCCTTACTTCTTTCCATCTTTCGTCGTCTCCGTCAAACGCGGTGCGATCTTCCGTCCTGCTCCGATCCGCGAGGGCAAAAAACAGAGAAGGGGACAGTGAAAAGACAGAGGAGAAGCTATAGAAAATTAATTATCCTCGTCAAGAAAAGTAGAACAGCGCTAGGGGTATTTGGCATATATCTCGAGGCGCCAGAGATCGGCTCTTGGGCTGCTGCGCATCATGTGTGATACTGTTTGGAGAGGGTGGGCGTACTGGGAGCCGACCCGCTAAACTGGCGCCACCAAAGAAAATACCACACAAATACAGGTACGTGGGGTGAGACGGCGCCGGGATGAAGACGTTGATGTGATAGGGGCGATTTCATCCCTCAATTAAAAAAGGGGTTTATGGTAGTGTTTATAAATGTGACCAGTTAAGAAATATATTATGCAGAAATGGATCATAGATTCATAGTGATTTTTCGCACCAGAATATATTGATAATTTGATGGATTAATATGGTGTAAACCCAATTTTTTTTTAAAACAAGTAAAGTTTAAAGTTTTTCTTCTCGTATGAACATTTCGTCACGAATATACCCCTACTATCTAGGACATTTTTATTCGCATCCTCCTCCATCGTTGACATCCATTGTCCACATCCACCTGCATTATGCCCTTAACCTAAATGCTTCCTCTCCTCCCCTCACCCTCCTCTTCTAAATAATGTTAGCGTGTCTCTTGACCCACCTCATTCCGACCCATCATCATCTCTTTCATTACCATTCCCCTTCTTTTCCTTTCCCCACCCCCTCCCCTCCCTCTCCTCCTCCTCAATCCCCGGAACTTGTCCAGACATAACACCGTACATTCCTGTAAGGAAGAAACCAGGGAAAGCACTTTTATCAATCCAGTTCGTTACCCTTTTCACTTCTCATCAATTTCGGGTGGATACATGTCCTTAGTCTCTCTGCTCAGTCTTTTTTTGTTTGTTTAATCCACTATTTACCCTTTTCTTTTTCACTCCTACAACGCCACAAACACGCCTAGAAAACGACTTATTTCTCAATGTATTACCCGCAGATCACAATCAAGATAATAATGTGGGTGATAATGAATTGTCAATTGAAGAAATAATCAAAAATAGTTTGCGCCTTGCGGATACTTGAGAGCGTTTCAAATTTGATGTGAAAGTGTTTGTGAATGGAGACTATGTGGAGGTAGAAATGATGCGATCCGGAGGAGGGTGATGAGGGCACTTTTAGGAAGATTGGGAGAAGCACCTATTGGCAGGATTTCCTGTAATTTTCGTTTCATGCCCTCTCAGATGTTGAGCGCCATGTTTTCCACTTTGTTCGCACTGTTCTTTTGCGGCACATTTAGTTTCTAACCACTTCCGTTTCAAATTCTCTCTCTCTCTCTCCCTCTCCCTCAATCTCTCCCACTTTATCTCTCTCTCTCTCTCACCACACACATACACTCTCGCCCTCTTTCTCTCTTATTTCCCTCCTCCCGCTTCAACTCACCTATAATGCTATATATTTAATATCCTTTCAAGAATCGTTTTATTTTTGACACAATTGCCTATCAATGATATTTCAAAATCACAGAAAATGTATATTCATCTCTGAATTATAGCTTTAACACTTAACATATTAATCATACTTGGCAAAGTGTTTTCCTTATTTTCAATACTGTTTATTTCTCATTTTCATTGGAAACATTAAAAAGAAAATGTATGATATTTTTGACATAGGCCTAATAATCCTGATCTTTTTATAGTTGCTTCTTAAAATATTCCTGAATTTCCTCCTTAGTTGCTTCAAAAGTTCGTTCTTCTCCATCAACGAAACTTTTTCTGCTGTACATTTTTTTGAGCACGTGTGAAAAATATTAATCCTTTTCCTTCATTGAAAAACAGAAGAAGAAAAGATCCACATGGCTTCCTGGAGATCTCCCCTAGCTATTCACGATATATATAAACGGCATGAAATAATTCTATTCACGAAACTGACTTTCAATTACCACGCAAGTGTAACTGACAAAAGTACATACACCTATGTAAAGATGTTACTTTGATTAATCGAGTTCCATCGTTGTAAAGATAGTGCTTATCGTTAGTATTTGCATTGTGGTCATAATTGAGCCATCTGGCGTGTACTAATCGACAGAAGGGCGAAAACGTGCTTTCCGGCCTTTTTATCCTCATCTATCTATATCTCACTATTCTTCCCCTCTCTCTCTCTCTCTCTCTCTCTCTCTATTCATTCTCTTTCTCTCTTACGAGAACTTAATCATTCGCCCCCTCCCCTCTCATCATCTTCCACCTTAACACCGTTCTTCCATGGTTCTTCACGAATGCCACACACCAGTAATTCGACATGCGATTATATTTCATACACCTAAAACATTTTGGCGCGCGAAACAGCAAAACAGCTTAGCGACGAAGCAAACTTTTCCCTTCTTTTGCTTGTTATTCCATGTACATTCATCAAGCCCGCGGCAATACATGTATATGGCGATAAGCTTGCGTGGTTCATAATGCCAGCAGCTATGTGCCGCGCGTGACAAAAGTGCAAGTCCTCCAGATGAAAATGTTTAAAAATTGGGTTTATTGCAGCATTTGGAGCAGCTTTTTTTTCTCTCTCTTTTTTTCAATTCCGCGTGGTCGTTCCACTTTTCTTCCCCGATCGCGAGTTTTATATTCCCAGGGTATTTATTGTTCAGGTGAATATGGATAAACAAAATGCCTCCGTTTTCTCATTCTTCTTCTTTTCGTTTTCCCTTCATCATTTTCGTTGCTGATGATTTTTTTTTCTTTATTGGCTTGTTCATCAGCTGACGTTTCCTCCAAGCAAAATAAGATTGCCTAAAATGGATTAACGTTGGATTTGTCGGTGGATGAACTGTCTTCGAAATGAGCACGAAGCATAACATGGCGGGAAAAGCTGATAGCATTTCGTCGTCTGGGAAAAAATTGACGACTTCTCTGGTGGATGCCCAGAGCTAAATTTGGAGATTGCTTACCGATGAAGAGAGCCCGTTTACATTGTATTCATAATGATGCCATCGTGTTATGAGATATGCATAAATCATGATGGAAATATTCTCCCATGTGTATCGTGAGGTATGACTGGGTTTACCAATATTAATAAGGGAAAATAAATGCAACTTTAGCTTACGGACGGATAGGCCTATACTCTATAGTCAATTAATTGATTATCTGGTATGCATCGCCACATCATAGGGTCTTGAAAATGACGTCAACATTATTAAGTTTTCAGGATATATAAACTGACTATCCGTAGTTTTTTTAGAAATGAATTTCTAATTTTACAACTATGCGACGCTACTATTTAAATGGATCATTATAGTTATCATTATGGTATAAAGTGATAATATCCCGTCATTGTTCAGTATGAGACTTCTAAAATATAATCATAATTGTCAAATTTTGCTATCGGTCCTATAAAGATTATAATCATGATATATGTTGTATATGCCACGATAAAACCACATACATTAATGCCACAAGCAATTATATGTGTTAGCAAATACCGAAATGGCAGGATTTACAAATAATTCGCTCCCAAAACATCCATTGTAGACCGTATAGCAAGTTAATCAAATAATAATTATACCACACAGAACCTTGGGGGAAAAAATAATATGGAAGCCTGGCAATCCGATCATTACTTTTACTCATCCAAAAATAGTACATCACTCCTCATAATGACGGGATCGGGCCATAACCTCGCCCAGTGTTTATTACTAAATTCAACAACCTGATTATTTCTTTATTTTGACGTGATTTTGAAGAGCGTGCGAGGTGGCAGTGGATATAACAGATACAACAGCATCGCTTTCTTTCTGTTTTGACTGTGGCGGAGAAGAGACGGTATTGTTCACGTTTTCAACGCGGTATGTTCTCAAAATGCTTGCAAACGATATAATACATATTGATCTCAACATTTAAAGAAATTCAATCGCCCATTGAATATTTTATAACTGAAAATCGATATAAGCACAAACAGAAGTGACAACCCAATAGGAGAGACTATTGAATGCTGAATTTCTATTTTATCACGAAGCCGGGACAATAAACCGTATTTCCCTTTTTATTCAAAAGCTTGCATACCAACGGAGGCAAGCATTCTTCTTATTCCCCCCTCCTCCTCCTCCTACTCCTCTCTCTCTCTCTCTCTCCCTCTCCCTCTCTCTTTATCTCTCTCTCTCTCTCTCTTTATCTCTCTCTCCCTCTCTCTCCCTCTCCTCTTCTTTTCCTTCTCCTTCTTCTTTCCTCTTTTTCTCCCTCCCGCTAACAGTAAAATATGACAACACCAATTATGCATCTCCTCACAATACGCAAAAGGAAACACGTTAAGGCTAATACAAACTAGACAGAGAGGAGTGCGTTTACTGAATTTACGAAAACCACATCATCGTATGTTCCATTTACCTCAGTCTTTCATGAGAAATGACGAGGAGAGAATAGTTTGGGAATAGGTTTGATTGTAAAGGTGATTGGTTCTGAGTTACGGGAATGCCATTTTCCCATGCGAGGCTCGAAAATGAGAGACATTTTAAAACAACGCATTAAGTGGCATAATGTTAAACTTCGGCGTGTCTCTTCTCGCCGGGTCCCACGACGGGTTTCAGTTACAGGTTTGATCGAGGTGGCGAATAACGGGAGAAGATGGCAAGAGAAAATACATTGATCCTTGTGGGGTACAACACCAATGTTTGTCGAGATGAACTTGTCGACTCCGGACGACCGTTCTAATTTGGTAACTTATGAGAAAATGTTGGAACACGTACATCTACCTAACTAGGGACCTGTGATGTATCTGATCGAACTTTTCTTTTCCTTTTGATTTTCTTCTTCAGTCTTCATCCTTGCCCTGGTAACAAAACCTACTTCTCTCTCCGTAACAGCTACAACCTAATAATTTACTATGTTTTAGTTTAAGATGAAACTTTAGTTCCGACACATAGGTATAATGCAATAGCAAGTAGTCTTACTGCCCAAGCAGACTCTGTGACAAATTTAACTTTGCTAAACTTGCATGAGTATCTACTTATAAGACTTAACATGTAGAAGGTACATAATTATGAGCTGTAAGACATGACATGCTTAAACGATTTAGTAAGGGAAAGTAGGGGATATGATACAGGATGAGTTGCAACTTGCAAGGGGATATTCTTCTTTTCATAACTTGCCAACCTCCCAAAACGGCATTATGACGTCACGTACAGTAATTATGCTAGTAATGTCAATTGTAAGATACAGAACGGGTGTCGCTACTCCTCGGGCAAACACTGATGACCAAACTCTCAAAGGAATGTCGCACTTTTCATCGTTTGTTCGTCGTCAAAAAAAGATGAAGAAATCTGTCAAGGACGCGATGAAATGGATGAAGACGCCACAGAAGTGGGCCGCATCACACTAAGGTTACCATGGCAACGGGAAGGAAGATGAAGCTAGCTGGAGGATTCGTGCAGGAGATGCGGCGCCGCTCCATGGCCCCCAAAATTATTGTTCCCACTGGACTGTTCACTTCCATCAGGATCATCGTCACCGTTTATATGGAGCATGTCCATGCAGCATTTCATGGTTGTCACAAACTTTCTAGCGCACTACTCGGATCATGCGTGACAATTGATGTTGTGCACAGCACTAGGTTCGTCGTATTCTGCCGATGGCGCAATGAGAAAGGATCGTTTACCTGTGCCCAGAAAGTTTTGAACGCGGGTTAATTGAATATCGGATTCTCCAATGACTTACTGACTGGCGCTAGCTATCAGGAGACGAAAGAAGAGAGACAGGGCTATGGGCTATCTAGCGCATATCGGTCATTGGCTGACTAGCTAACTGGCTGGCTGGCTAGGTGAAGTGCACGACCGTCGTCTTGATTTTCGGAAAGTTCCAAAGGGAACGTGGTCGGGCTACATTAGCCACTTGATTGAATCCCAACCTCCCAATACCCAGACCCACTTCACACCTGATAGATTCGCTCTATACACGGACAAGGCGTGGACTACATTTCCAGAATAATACCCAGAATAATGGTATAGGTAAATTTATTAACGACGTAATTAACTATGGATAGAAACACACAAGATTTCGAGATCAATAGGATTTGATATTGTACGAAACAAATGCAAACTTCAGTCTACATCCAAATAGTTTTGTCATAGCGTAATTACTAATGCCGTCAGTATACCATTATACTCTACTAAACAAGCTTACGATATTGGTGACAACAAAAAATGAATCTCATTCTGAACTATATAGAACGAGATTACCAGAATAATTCTAAAACGTTACCATGGTAAAATGGTTATACACGTTGTAATTATGATTCTATGATCCTATGAACCAATCACATAATTAATATGAGCATCCCGAGCGCCGGGAACACAATCACCCTCTCTCCTTCCCCTCCCCATCTCCCGTCCTCCGCTCCCTTCCTTCTCCCTCCCCATCCGTTCCCCCCTCTTCTGTGGGAACGTTTATTCGGTTTAGAAATCTAGTTCTGAAAAGGGCACCATGATCAGAGCATGGACCTACTCAGAGTGAGATGAATGCCATGTCTCGGTGTAAAAAGCACAGGCACCCGATCATATTTGCCTAAGCTATGAGATGCTTAACCAACCAATGCAATGTCATTAAGATCCCTCCCCGTACCAACTCCATCTTCTTCTAATTTCCTTGAAAATCCTCAAGAAAAATGGGGTGGAAAATCGAAGAGACGAGATGGGGAAGAAGTCCGAAGCGAGAACGAAATCCGAAAATGAGTTGGGTCGACAAACCCGCGTGCAGAGCGAGTCTTCAATAAACGAAACTTCAGGGAGATGAGAGCGTTCGAAATTAGTAACCTTTCGGTCGAGTGCTTTTTGGGGAAGGGAGAAAGGAAATGGGAAAGTAATGATAGAGAGAGAGAGAGAGAGATGGAAAGATGGAGGAAAGAGACAGAAAGAGACAGAAAGAGAGCAAGATTGATAGAAAATGAGGCAGCACTATAATCAGCGAAAAACAAAGTTCTCGGCGGTGAAGAGAAATAAGTGTAGATATTGAGGGGTACGTGAAAAAAAATGAAGAAAGGAAAGTCAGAAAGAGAGAGAGAGAGAGAGAGAGAGAGAGAGAGAGAGATGGAGAACATGGGAAGGGAAGGAAATGTTATACGATTTGTCCGACAAAAATATGTTTTAATGAATTATTAAGGTTAATATCAATTCATCAAAGACAGTGTATGCTAAATCAAAATATTACGATGAGACATGTAGGTGGGGAAAAAATTAATTTAATAATTCTAAGGGATAGGAGTTATAGACATGGAAAGACAGATAGGATGAAAATGATGAGAGAAAACGGGAGAAAATACGAAAGAAATCTCATTGGGGATAGTGTTTGCCTTACTTGGGCAGGCATGAAAATTCATAATACGATTACCCCCTCCGCGTCTCAGATGCAATTTAGCCTCGCCTCGAGGAAAATTAGTATTTAGCTTAAAAAGATGCACTCATGACACAGCGAAAGAAATTGTCTTGATTATGTCATTCTTTACAATTACTTCGACAATGTTAAAAAATAGTTTTATTTCTAATAAATCCCATCAATATTGTCAATTATACTTTATACATTGGCAAATAATCTGAGTCACTCTCTTAAGAGCTTAAAAGCTTAACGAAAAACGACTGAAATAAGAATATTAAAACCTGAAAGGCACTTAACATTGAAGTAACTGGAGTCGCCAAGTTGAAGAAAATGTGCTGAAAAAGGCAGCGAACTGTAAGGGTAAATTTACACTCTTGGGAGTAATTTTCTTGATGAATTTGATCGGGGAAAAAATGTATACCTACGAAATATGAATGAAATCGACGGGAAGGGTTGGCGGTATTTTCAGTGATCAAATATGATTTTCTTCGCTCATTCTTTTGAGGCGCATGCCTCATCCTGATGGCAATAGTGAGTTACTGAATCAGCAATGCAACGAGGCCGAAACAGTATAACAGATTCAAAAAAGTATTATAAGAAGGCCCGTGTATCGTAACAGGAAAAATATCAAAACCCAACTATTTATGCCATTATAGTTTGCACTACTATCCCACTTCCACAATTACTATAAAAGTTTTACTTTTAGGTCGATTTTCAAAATATATTTTCGAATAGCTGAATATGATCTTTAAAAGTTTTAATCTGAATCTGGCACCTCAACGGTTTAAAAGGTTCCAACACTCTGTGGGAAATAAGACCTCCCATTAGAAGTGTTCTCCTTTTTTCTCCCAAAAAAGTACTAAATGTTGTGAAAATAAAGAGTTATCATTGTCCCAGTGTCCCATTTCTTGACACCGGCATTAATCTATCAAGCCCGTAGGCAGCGGAAAGATGGTATACTTTATTTATGGTGGCAAATATTAATGAAGCTCCAATTTATCAAACCAAAGTGGAAAAATAACTCATAGCCGATGGGTATAAACTCCCAAAGCAATATAGAGGACACCAACAAATGCTCCATCATGTCCAGAAAGTGAGTCTTGAGTTAAGTGCAATATCAATCTGATCAATCCAGATTCTCAACACGTGACATCATAATACCCATTTTGACTACTAGTACTAACCACTGCTCACACTTTAGCACATTCATCGATAAAAATCATAACATATTCATGGTTCACCACTTTTAATAGGGTGAAAGATATTTGCATTTTTTAACGAAATTGTCTGCAAATGTAGTTCACGGTGATAATCACGGCTAAAGAGATGATAGAGAAAAACATTATAAAATTGTCATGTTTCAAATTCATGTTTAATGAAAATATCTGCTGATTAGTGATTAGTTCAAGTGGTGATCATAGTGATTGGTGACTGTTTCTTTTTTTTCTTTTCTTCCAAGGGTATAACGATTTTTCTCGGGTGAATGGCATAGGAAGTTCAGCCCCAAATCTGGAACATGAAGCGATGTATGGGGCATGTCCTTAAACAATCCATGACCTATACAAGCCGGTGAATCATTTATCTACCTCCTCCCCCGCTAAATGTTTAGAATCCATCAATACAATTTCTAGGTCTTGATGTGATGATCGCACTCTCTCTCTCTCTCTTTCTCTATTTCCATCCTTCTATTCCCTTCACCTCTCAATCTCCCCATCTCTCTAGTATGCCTTCGTACTTTCCTCTCTTCCCGAACAGTTTGAAGCTGTTTCTTGATATAATTCTCCCTCCCTCTCTCTCTCTCTGTCTACGTCTGCATGTCTCTCTTTCTGTCTCTCTCTGTCTATCTCTCTGTCTTTCTCTGCCTCTCTCTGCCTCTCTCTGTCTCTCTCTTTCTCTTTCTAACCAATCGCATCTCATCCTCTCTACCAGTATGTAACCCAGTGTCAAAATAAGTGCAAGGTGCATGACCACAGAAATTTTTTGGAACATGTCTGTCACATTAACAGAATGAATACATCGAGTTCACAATGATTTTAGACTGTGGTCACACATAGAATCGCAGAGTAGTACGCATCAATTCGGCACCACAGTGTGGTCAAAGTGTGAACATAAATTGCTTTAGCTATTGTATAAGTGTTAACCCTAATAAGGCCGGGGGCATTATGGCCCCCCCCTCCGCGATTTTTCTGATTGTTCGGGAACGCATACGGATGACGCCCCGCCGCTTCATGACTTTTTTTCTTTCGAGTCTTGCGCATCTTTTAAAACAATTTTTTGAAAATCGGACGTACCGTTACAAAGTCACGTGACCTTTTGTCTTTACATGTCGGCCCGAAAATCGCTCATTTTCGTGATTTGTGTACAAAACATATGGATATCATTTTTTCTAAAAAGAGATAAAACATTGGTTATTTGGTCTTGTTTAAAGTTTAGGTGTTTGTTTTGGGGTCAAAATAGTTGAATTATAGTTAGAAATGAAATAAAACAACAAAAACAATAAAAATACATAAGTTAAAAAACAATGAAATACATAAGAAATTATCAAACAAGAGATAACATAAGGAATAACCTGGCTCTTCCAAATTTTTTTGTCGTATTATTATTCCAAATGGTCTAACAAATATATGTAGTGAAAAAGAAAGCTTAAATATGAAGAATATATGATTTATGGGTAAAAATGTGAATTTTGTTGACCTTATTTGCATAATTTACCATAAATATGCAAATGAGTAAATTTTTCAACAAATTGATATTACCAGAGTATTCTATACACTTCACTTGACATGCATGCAAATTTTTGCGGCGATCGGCAATTTCACGGCCAAGATCTTAGGGGGGAGCCATAATGCCCCCGGCCGTATTTATACCTCATATAGCCCGGCCTTTTTAGGGTTAACACACTGTGGTCATTTACAGCTGTGGACACAGAAATAAAAGCACAAATCAGTTCAGAATTAGAATGATCAAGGGTGAATAGTTAACACATTTCAATCAATATGAGATTGTGAACATCAGAACATGCTGAGTTCATCCACATTTGTGTCAGACTGTGTTCACAGATACAACCACAGTGTGGCCCACATCGGTTCGGCATCTCAGTGTTATAAACAAAAGAATTGCATTCGGACCACTTCTGCCAAGTTGACAGAATAAGCACACCGAGTCCACAGTGAGTGAATGTTCACATTGATAGATTGTGGTCATGGAAAGAGCCACAGTGTGGTACGAACGTGTTGGATATCACTGTGTGGTCAAATGGGGGATTTATTACATTTATCAAATGTGAACACAGTGTTCATGTGAATTGCATGCTGTATTTACAGAGTTCATATTGTTCACACGTCATAAACAGAAATATGACCACACTGTGGCCCAGTGTGTATTCGGTGTGGTACAGTGCGCTCACTGTACACTACATTTGTTCCACTTTGCCTTGCTCTCTCTCTCTCTCTCTCTCTCTCCCTCTACCCTGTTTTGGTCCCTCGTATAGTTCCTATTTCTTCTTCCCTCTTCAACCCTTGTTACGTGTGCCCCTTTACAGATTCATCTCTATTATTTGCTCGTCCATCTATCAACCTACATGTACATAGCTGTCTAGGTCCATGGTCTAACGACATACCCACCAATCAGTTATAATCTCCTCTTTATAGCAATGTAACCTCTCCCTTTCGATTCTATTTCCCTCTCGGTTTCCCCATTCTTTTTATTTACGTTTACATTCTCTTTTCATTTTTGTTTAAACTGATTCTTTCCCTCTCTCCCTTCTCCCTATCTATCTTCCTTTCTTTCCTTCTTACCTTTCTTTTCCTCTTCCTCTCTAGCTCCTTCCCTTTCAATAATTCCTACTCCCTCTCATTCTCTATTTTCTGTCGCTTCTCCAATCTCCACTCCTTCCATCTTCTCCCATTTTGTTTTGCCATCAGCTCATTTGCCTATCACCTCTCTCTCCATCGATCTCTTCCTCCTCCCCTCTCCTCCTCATCATCATCTCCCTTCAATTAAACGCTAGACACACGCTTTCACCCCATCATGCCCACAGTAATTACTTCTCAATTAACATCTGGAGAACTGTTTCATTCCTCCTATTTACTGGACATATGACTGCCAAAACCTGTCAACACTCCTCCATATAGAGCACATTTCTCTCTCTATTCACCATTTCTCCGATCTCTTCTTTGATCTGTTCGGCTAACGACCCTGGATAGTAGTCACGGCCAAGCTCATATGCGAATTAATCTGTAAAACATCTCATCCTGAATATTTTGTTGGCCATGGACTTCTTTCTCGACCGCAGATCGAGCACTGAGGCTGTCACAATGGTGTTAGATGAATGCGGGGCTGAATGGTTTGTCATTTATCATTCATCTTCGCCCTATTTTCACTCCCTCTTGAGTATTGTGTTCGAACGGCGCAAAAATGACAAGAAATATCAGAGAATCCAACAAATTAAATGTTCACTGTTCAAGAGACAAACCATTCCATGTTAGATGTAAAACAGTCTTATGAGCAAAATCATCGATGAACAAATCAACAAAATAAATCGTACCGACTGTTTTTATTGATAGAATAATGTGTAGTCCCATTTGTATTGATTTGTGAATACTTGTGTTAGCGCGCTTTTTGGGGTACATGTAATGTAATATTAAGCATATTTTCATTCTTTCTGAAACATTTCACTCGTCCACACAAACAATTCATTTCATGACAGTCTAGAGTCAGACAGTATTATAGTATTTCAATCGAAATAGGTCGCACATTTGGGGTTTGGGGGGAAATGAGTTTAATGTATGACAATTCTACATTGTCGCATAAAAATTGCAGAAATCTCAACCACAAATTATTACAATGCATTTGTGTCTCACCCGTGTAGCTGCCATGGTGGTGTTGAACGAATGCGGGATTGAATTGTTTGTCATTTATCATTCATCCTGTGGCCCATGTTCTTCACCTCATCATCATCATGATTATATGCTCAAATCCGTCCAACACATGGACAAGTGATTTCATCCAGAAATAGATGATAGAGGAAGAGAGATAGAAAAGGGAAAAGAGAGAAAGATAAGAGAGAAAAAAGAGGGAGGTAGAAATGTAGATTGAACAGAGAGAACAGACATACAGAGAGAAAGAAATAAAGAGATGGATAGAAAGAGAATGAGGGAAACGACAAATTAATGGAGAAAGAAAGATCAGAGAGAGATGGGGACAAAGGCAGAGATTACGATAGGAACATGGAAAAGGCACAAAAAACAAGAGGCAGGCAAGTGAATAGAAGACAGAAGATAATAAGCGACAGTGGGGAACAATGTGGTGGGAATATGGAGTGAGAGAGAGAGAGAGAGGGGGTTTACAGACAAAATGAAAGAAAGAAAGAAAGAGGGGGAGGAGGATTGAGTAAAGAAGAGAAAAAGAGGAAGAACGAGGAGCAGACAGATAGAAATGAGATGACAGGAAGAGGAGGGGGTCTTAAGTTGAACATGACCAACCCATTCATGTTTGGAAATGAATCGTGACAGTAAACCTCTTCAACAATGTTGACGAGATCATGGTCTGTTTCTCTGAGGCCTTACAAATCCCCCGGATTTCAGCTCTCTGATCCTTCGATAGGCTTAGGTCCTCAACACACAATGGGCATGTTGAACCAGAAGTCATGAAACAAAAATATGGCAGGAATGTATGTTGAGGATGACGAAAATCTCTCTAAAAAGGGTGCCGTCACCCCGTCAAAGTGCAGGGCTAAATTTGAGAGGTAAAGAACATGAAGAAATGCTTATGTCTCACTGTGGAAGCACTGTTGCATTTTGGTAAATGCTCAGGACTGTCATACGAGAGGTCCTGGGTCCTTACTCTATACATCCTTGGTCAAGGCATTTAATCCAACATTTCTTCGTCTGACCCAGGTGTATCAAAATGGTAACTGTTCAAGCTGGCGTAACAGTACAGTACCACAGGGCCTTTGCGTAGGGCAATTTCAACAGCCTTTGATTTATATATAATAATAACAATAATAGGCATTTATATAGCGCCGTCTATCTAGACAGTTCTATTCCGAGGCGCAGATATATATCACCTGTAGGAATGTGAGAAGATTAAAATGACAATTACGTAATAACAAAATTATTTATTTGGGTTAGATGGCATTGAAATTGCTCTGATTTTAGTTTTCGAAAGTGTTTATGAAGTTACCCAAGGTAAATACGACCATACTTATGATCCCCCAACCCCTAGGCCACAGCACTAGTAACCTTGACGAATCGACACACTAGACGCCTGCGCCTACGAGTGGTCGACCACGATCAGCATTGAGGATTCGCGGCGGACGTCGACAAGCGTTACGGTGTCGATTCATCAACGTCAAGGTGACAAGTTCAACTCGTCAACAACCAGGCAGCTGATCATCAATGACAGTGCCACCAACTAGTCTGGTTTGGGTGCTTTTATCCATTCCAATCCTCACAGTATGCGGTTTAGCGCCTTTTCCTTGCAGTTACACAGCACTTCACAATTTGTTCAACAGCGTAGTAAAATGGCCGCTTATATATACCCTGGATCTACGAGAGAGGTAGGAATCATGTTATATATACAATGGTAAAACATTGACTATAATCTATTATAATCGAGTCCAGCATTTTGGTATTTCCGACGAGTTGATGCACTATTGGACGCTTTGAAAGAAGAACTCCTGCTCGTAAAAGTGAAAGAATTCTCCACAAAGCAGCAATACCGAAAGGGAATCCGTATTCATACAATGACATAAAACCATTTACACACGTACTACACTTTACCAACGTGTGGTTGTTAGGGTTATTAGTTCCCATGTGGCATTCACAAAGACATCTAGATGTGACAAAATCTAGGTCTGGCAATGGCGGATGCAGAATTTTTTTCATGGAAGAGGAGGCACATCTAGTCTTATTATTACAATACAATAACCAAAACTGTCATTTGCCCTCCTGCCCCCCCCCCTTATTGGAAATATTCAATCAAGAGCGATGATTCGGATTAAATCACCTAAAACACGATCACAACTATTTTCGAAAAATTAACTCAAGTGTAATGACAAGTATGTCCAATATAAATCATGTTTGGATTACGTAATACGTCATTGTCATGTTCTCACAATTCAGTAAGTAACGCACAAGGCTTTTGAAATCGCCTTAGGGTAATTTTTTCGAAAGTAGTTGCTATCGTGTTTGAAGAAACCAAGATCTACAAATACCTAGATCTGCCCACAAACCCCCACACTGTCGCTCCGAAGTGTATTTTCGTTTTCCGATTAATTTATATTCATTTCAACTGTTTTCCTTTGTCTAATATACATGTACTTTTGATATTATGATATTAATTTGTTCACGAGCACAGTGTGTACAATCATGTCTAATTGCCAGTTCGTTCGTTTATCACAATGTTCCCTGTCCATTAATAATGGATATACAATCTCCCGTTTGAAATCAATAATTCAGCATTGCAATAACACAAAAGACGATTGAGATCGATCAGCGCAAATGGTTACAACAAAATCGGTTTATCTGTATGGCAACCAATACGAGAATACCGGCAAAACATGACTATATGTATTGTATTTGATTTAATTTACCGAATATAAATAGCACATAATTATTATGACATGATGACAAACTAATTTCGGAAGGGTCGCACTGCTCAGCTGTGTCAATACAGCATATCTGTTCTAAAAGAGAGAGAGAGGGGGCAGGGGGTACTAACGATATTTTTGTTATCTTATTTTGATCTGGACTCACTACAACCATGGTAACATATTGTAACATTTATTACTGGTCGTGCGATGACACTGTGAAAGAAACGGTCGGGAGGCGATTGGGAAAGATTGGGATGATTACATAAGAACTGATCTATACTGTGTAAACATTTGGGATGATCAAAATGAAAAGAGGTTTACTCAAACTTAAGAAAAACACATCCACTGTACACAGAAATGCGTATATGGGACCATGTGGATTGAAAGCTTGTTCAGAACACTTCGGCTTTTTCTTGTTATATTTCGATTATATAGGCACAAGAAGAGCCATAATGTTCTTCTGTGATAACCATCCATTATTTTATTAATAATGACATAAACATATTGAAAAAGCTCACACATTATTTTGTCACTATTTTCTTGCAAAACTTAATGTTATCTTTAACCGATGACCATGATAACGACTGGGTCACTTTACCTGCTCAATATACATATTATTGGGCGGCCAGCAAAAGGGCAATTATTTGAATAAAATCGGTATCACTTGATGATAGGTGTGCCTCAAGGCTGACACGGGTCAGCTACAGGTGTGTCATCTTGCTTTAGGGAGCTCTTTCGAAATGGTCACGGGGTAAGGTTTTGTTTAAAGTGTATCCGGAGCTTGGAAATAAAACTGCAATTCGATCATGTCGATAGGGACAGGTTAGGTTTCGCTTTCAATAACTGTTATTCATGCAGGTAGTAGATTTGTTGGGTCACGGACAAGAGAAATATAGACGAACTTAGAGCATTCGCTTTTGAAAATGCATAAAGAATAAACACACCAACACAGATTGTATAGGCATCCAATCGGCTCGATTTCTTCATTTTACTCAACTTTGTGTTCTGTGGTTATACATCTTCTATCATGATCTTCTGACCATGTCTATGAAATTCAGTTAGCAGATAATTATCATCACCCTAACCATTCATTTCTTTTCTTTAAGATTTAAATCAATTTGTTTTAATATTCATTTTGGGAGAATAATATTGCAACGTTCTCATTAACATTCAGTATCCTAAGATATAGATATTTTCTTGTAACGTTAAGATGAATGCAGAGACGGAATACATTCGTACTGCATCAGTGCATCCATCCTTAATGTATTGGGGCTGAATCTGAGACTAGGCAAAGCATGCTGATCGCATCTCGTGGCACGGATTCCAATAGTGAATTTCAACATCAACTGGGTCAAAGTGATGACATTCCCCCAAATCGGGTAATCGATACCTGATCAAGAAGGGAATCTGAATAAAAATGCAATCACTTTGATAGTTCCGACTTTCCTTCGAGTAACTAACGGCCTGACCTATGCAAACGGCACGTGCGTGGAAAACTAAAAGGTTAAAGGAAGAAATTCTGAACAGAATGTTGCATTACATTTTAGATACTTAACGTGTTCGCGGTAAATTTCCTATCTTTACCTAATTTGCCTATATGTATTCCCCCAAAACGCTCACCGAAAATAATCCCGAGAACAACAAACCAACATTGCAGTTAATGTTCATATATTGTTTTTATTTCGTGTGATGAATAGTTGGACCTATAACTACATCCTCATCATTCGCCTGAGTCAAAGTGCACCCATCAGCCAATGAATATATTAAACTATCTTACCATACATCAATTTATTTTTTTAAAGAGCTCAAAAGCTAGATGACCCACCTGTAGCTGACCCGGTGTCAGCCCTGGAGCACACCTATCAAGTGATACCGATTTTATTCAAATAATTGCCCTTTTGATAGCCGCCCAGTTGTAACCACAGTAAGCCTACAGTGTGAGTCGATGGTTGGTCAGCCCCCACTTAATTATATATGACTTTAAAGAAGCACATGTAGAACATGAATGTAAGCCCCCGTAGCACCAAGGCTACCCCCCGCCAAAAAGAACCCATAATCTTCTAGTAGTGCTCCTGCCCCCTGGATATAGAGTCGTTTATAAAGATCTAATGAAGATATGAAAACACACATATCATAAAGGCCGCGTCTGGAATTAGAGACTAGCGCAGGTGTGCGATGGGCGGGTACCTCGTGTTACCTGTCACACCGACACCTGGAGTGTTACATTATGACGTCATCTTGATTGACAGGTACAATTCATTACAGCAAACAGACGTGCAATCTTACAGGTGATAGATACATCGTGTGGTTTGGGACACGCATGCACAATAAGTTCACGAATATCATTAAACTTTGGAAAGTTTAATAGCTTAGCAAATGCTTTGGTAATAAGGAGTGAGGAATCGGTCAATTTGGGGTTGGTTAGTCACCGATTCGGGTGTCAAGTTTGACCTCTGCTTCGACAAAATCTTTAAATTAACGATGTGCTCTGAATATCAAACTTGGAACCTTTATGATACTTTTGCAAGATCATGTTGCAGGTAGTTTTATCCTCTTTAGTGTACGAATTTTGTACAATAAAGGTTTTAATTCTGTAAACTGAAGATAATATGTCTTAAAAGTCGGCGGGGAGGCTTATCGAAAAGTCATAAACTTCATATATTGAGCCCCCCTCCCTCCACAACCCGTCAGCTTGGCATCCTAGTGAGTCACCATTGCATCCTCATTATTTTCACAAATAAAGATTCAAACAAAACAATGGAATAAAACAAATTATACTGTGACGTTTAAAATATCTGTCAGTGAGATATGTGTAATCAAAATTAGTACTCTGAAAATCGCAAAATTAATTCTAAAGTAAAGTAAAGTATTTTGGAGGAAAAAAGCAACAGTTTCTTAGCTCTTGGGGATTGTGGGTCTGAAAATCTAAGACCACAGATGACTACCAAAGGTGTGTGGAACGCATCTTGAGTAACAGATATCTGCTTACCAAGGGTTTTATGAATCAGGTCAAATCTTGAGTGTATTTGACGGGATTCTTAAAGGGAAGGTTGGGTTCTGGAAAAGGTGAAAGAAAAAAAGGTGAGCTTTGTTTTCTCATTACTTTATGCCGTTGTGGAAGAATATCTCATCAGCAACCTCGTGAAATGCCCTCCAAACATGCCTACAATCAGACAAATAGTTCAAACCTTTGCATCACATTTTGAAGCCACATAAGGGTATAGTCCCATATATACCCTTCGCTAAGTGCAGTGTTTTTCACTGTCTAACTTTCAGCAAGAGTAATTCAGTTTCTTATAATGTTGATGATTTCAAAACGAGGGGCAATTCTAGAGGAATAGTTTGGGGCACCGCGGGGGGTCTTGCATTCGTATTCTACATGTACTTCGTTTAAATTATTTATAATCCTTTCGGGAGAGGGTTGACCCCTCAAAAGCCGTCTACTATAACATGTAGAACCGCTACTGTTCAAAACCACACAACTCGGAACTGTTCTAATAAACAATTTCAACCTTTTCAAAATACTTCTACCAGATCTTTAAGAGGAAAACTACACCGCAAAACTGACCGAGAACCTCTTGGGCAATGCCACCATGCGGGGAAAGAAAGTCCACGAACATGATAAGGTTATCAATATTAAATGAATATCGTCCTATTCACTGTAATAGAGGACGTGTAGAGAACATGGCTCTGTAAGCCGATGGAGAAAGTGTGGGAAATTCGATGCTATTGAGTAAATTGGAATGCATCAATAACTTGATGATGAAGTACAGTAATACACGTCCGGGTTTTGGATGAAATCTGTAGGGAACTATCTCAGTAACAGCATGCCTACGCTCCGCTCAACATCCGTATCGAGAAGACAATAATAAACACTGTTTCAAAATGAGAAAAAATTAAAACGGTTTCAACATTTTTCTGATTTTCCTTCGAACTATGTCACAGTCCCCTGACCCCTCAGTCATTTACATGCAGAATATCGCATCTCCACGAGCCAGTCATAAGCCATTCTCTAGGTTTGCGGGTAAAAAAAGGAATATTCATTCCGCATATCAATTTCAGTCAAAGTACTTCATGAAAATCTATAAGGCTTAATTCTCTCAATAAAATTTCATAAATTCGATTGATATCCATACTAACAATAAACACGTCACCACATAATTTTCAATTTTTCATTCATAAAGAAGTACGTAACTCCACACATATTCGTGGATATCCACGTTTCGTCGCTACAAATGCCATAAACGTGTTCTATAGCCCTGCTGTCATCAATTGGGAGTCGGTAGAAGATGGCACGACAAAAAAATATCGCATGAGGCATTGTCCTCATATTTCATAAACATTTCACACGCCCAAAACAAATTGCAGCACTTATCGATATACAGTGGCGACGTTACCAACAAATCAATGTAAATTAGAGCTATCAAAATCAATTTCAGCATCGGGAATTTAGTATGTGGTCAAATCCAGGCTTTTCAGAATAGGCCATGGCATATATCACATCCCATATAAATCCATTAATCGTATTTAGATTGAACAGGCACGGTCTAGTTTTCTTAATTATCGTAATTCTAAAGAGATTATGGTGTTGTAAAGCCCGTTCTCGTCTTACTCGTCCACCTACATCATAAATATACCCCCTCTTTCTCTCTCTCTCTCCCTCTCTCTCATTCATATTTTTTCCATTCTGTATCCCCGTCTCCTTGTGTAAACGATGTTAATCATGGTCATATGTCCCCATTCCCCTTCTCAATCCATCCTCAACTTTATAATTTCACATATTAATTCCTCTATTGTTTTCTATAAGAACTACTCCATTCTTTATACACGAATAAACACATTCTAATTTCACATTTTCTTGATTTCAAAGTTATCATATAACAGACATAAATGGCTCAGGTGCTCAACGCTGTTACTCCTACCCTTTTAACTTTGATACCCTTTGTGCAGTTTAGTTTCTAATTTCTGTCATATTTAGTGGCAATATATTTGCATGTCCATCAGTGCTGGCCCTTAGTCTCACGGATTTGCCAGGTATATTCCTTATTATACAAACACACGTGTGGTCTGGCTAGGTCTGGGGAGCTATACCAGCTCTCCTCGCTGTTCTAAAGGCCCTAGAAATCCATGAAAATAGAATATAAAATTTGCACAAATTAGCGGATAATACGGCATTGTGGCGGGTGAGGTAAAATGTTGGCGCCATGGTAGCAGTGACGTCACAAGCGCGGGAGAAAAAAAAAACATGACCACATTACCTCTTACATGAGCACGGCATATGCTGAAACATGTGTATTTGGTCTAATAATAGGGGTGTAATTCTACTAGCAAACTCGCAAGATGAACATGAGAGTCTCTCCCTAGCTCTGTCTCTTCGTTTACCGTCTTTCTCATTTTCTGCTTCTCTTCTTCTTTTTTTCTTCTTCTTTTGTTTTCTTCTTCCTATTATCTTCATCTTTTTTCTCCTGCTTCTTCTTTTATTCGTTGTTTTCTTCTTCACCTTTCCTTTTCTTCTCCTTCTCCTTCTCTTATCTTTTTCTTGTCTCCTTATCTTTTTCTTCATCTTCTTCATCTTCTTTCTCTTCTTTCTCTTCTTCTTTCTCTTCTTTCTCTTCTTCTTTCTTCTTTCTCTTCTTCTTTCTCTTCTTTCTCTTCTTCTTTCTATTCTTTCTCTTCTTCTTTCTCTTCTTTCTCTTCTTCTTTCTATTCTTTCTCTTCTTCTTCTCCTGTTCTTCATGTTCTTCTTCTCTTCTTCTTCGTCTTCCATTGTCTATGTTGTAACACCGAATTAATCTCTGCATTAACTTTATATTTTGTTGATATAATAATAAGCAAAGGTTTAGAAGAAACAACATATTTAAAATTAGAGTTATACCGTATAAATGTAAGACTGTCTTCTCAGTGTTTGAACTATGGGAGGGCTGTCTGAGGCAGATCCAATTTCCTCTCAAATTGACATCAGAAATTGATATGTCGAGATGTTTGAAATACAATCGTGTGACATGACAACCTTATAACACAATTGATCAAAATTGATTCTAAAAAGTAATATATCATTTATTAAGCATGTTAAGGAAAGATTGCCTATCCAATTTTGAGCGACGATGAAATTGCTGTATTGGATAAGATGAGGAATGTGTACAGTTTCCATGTAACATATACAGCAGCCAGCAGGGCTAATCAAAAAGTCATCAACTACAAAAATGAATACATGGGACCGAAGGCGAAAAAGGTATCCGACTTTAATGCCGGTCAATATCGCACTGAAATTACTCTCCATTTTTCGGCTTGGATCGAGGGTAGAGCCTCCGAGGTAAATGACACGCTGTTTAACCGAGTGAGTCACCAATGTGCTTCTTTGGGAGAGTAATTTAGTCGATATGACTGACATAAACCAATATCATATCGGTAATACAACACAATTTCGATCAATGACCCATTCGAGATGAATGTCATTTTGCGTGCAGTGCATGCATGCAGTGCGCTTTTGCGCGCACTATGTCGATTGCACAAAAGTGGCAAATATGGATTAGGGGTGGGGCGCGCTATGGCAAAGCGCTATGGGTTACGCGCGAGAGAAAAGTGCAAGTGAAATGGATCTCAAATATGTCGAGTGTGTTTGAGAGTCCCTGAGCGGGTAGAAATGGAGTGAATTCCGGAGTCGGACCTCACCATTTTCTTCAGTTTGTTCCGTATAATCACATATGAGCCACAGGTGCCGGCTGGGTGATATGGATTTTATTCAAATTCCCCTAGTTGCTTTGTTCCGGCGGGTTTCCCTCGCGCCCCGAATACTGTTCTTCAATCTTATTTTACCCAAGGAAACCTTGCTTGCCCTTAATATACATCAGAGTAAATAAGAAATGCAGTTCTTTGTTCGTTTTCAGAGAGGAAGGAGATATTAAAAGATAGCAAGCTGCCTGGGGCTGCACTCACATTTTAAAAGCATTTGCCCCAGAGGCAACCTTTGCAAGCTGCTCTACTGCAATAATGCTAGGTTACCTCCCATATTACGAATTCCATGCGAGCGAGCGCGCGCGCATAAAGTGCACTCCAGCAGTTACACGATAAGACGCAAGAACGTAAACTGGTCAGTGATGACGATTTGTATAACCTTTGAAAGTGCAACCCTTCAAAGATTCATAAAAGAAAAATCAAGTGCCTGCACTGAATATGAAGAGCAATGCAAACAAGAATATTCGTCGAGTATCATTGACAGTTTGGAGTGAGTAGGTCGAAAGTTTCGACTGAAAGTTAAAACCTTTTTCTTTCTTTTCCTTTTTCTTCTATTTTTCCCCAAGTATTGCTAAATATTCTGACGCATGATCATAGGCTTCCATTAGCATTTAAGCTTATGGACCTGGCATGTTACACACGCCTATAATGGTCGATAAAAACATAGAATTTCCTAACTTCACTCAATGAAATTAACAGACGCAAACAAAATGATTAGAACTGTCAGATTGGAGGATTGAAATTACGCCAATTCCCATCGTGTAAGACGCAGAAAACGTACATAAATATAAATGGGACTAAGCGAACGTAACTATAACCAAGGACTCACCGCACATGTGTTATTTTCCCCTGTTTTGTTTTCTTTTTTCCAGGTACCAGGTGAAGGCGGTCATACCTGCTCATTAGTGGGTCGAGATGTCGAAAATGAAAGGCGGGTGCCCGCTTTAGGGAACTCATTAAAATCTACGATCGTGTAACGAGGAGAGGAAAAACAACGTCGAGGACGGAAATGATTCGATAACATCGAATATCAGGATATAAAATGAAAATCCTAATGAGGTCTCTAGCGAATGGAAGCCCTTCAGTCTGGATTTGACTTGTTTTTAGTAGTCACGTTGCTTGGTTTCATTTTTCCTCGCTTCAACACCATACACCTAACGGAGTTAAAGGAATAGGGTATCTTTGCCTCAGATTCTAAACAAAATCCTGGATTTAGCTCATGCTGCAATCATAATTATAAACCTCTAGGTCAGTAAGGAATCCCATGACTTTTAAAAGCCGATCGCCTGTCTGATTTTCAAGATATTTATGAATGGAAATCGAAATTTCAGAAACCGTTTTCACAACGGTTTTTATAACACTACAGTCTATTGGTGAAATGAGTATGGTAAAACCGGTCACTCAAAGATTTTTACTTTTTTGAGGCACTTCATGATCATTTTGAAGCGCAATTTTTGTGAGGGCTTCAATATTACACTATGTCACATACACTGGTAACACGTAGGGCTGAGCATCTCAGATTTAACACTGTCAAACGATGCCTTTAACGGATTGTGCTCCAATAATAGGGAGAAGTTCTTACCTGGTAGAGTATCGCACATCTTGAGCAAATTTGTTCAGACTGTGATAGAACCAAAATGAATTGAGAAGACTTACCTGCATAAAGAAAAAAAGGAACAATACAACATTAATAAACAGATGTTTCGGGTTACAAAATCAACAGATAATCATCATTTAGTCATAAAATACAAACATTATCATTGCATTACAAACAAAACGATAAAAGCATTAGCTATCGTCCAGTCATCAAGAATTCTAAGAACGTATGATATCATTGAAACATTTGCTGGTATAGATAATCCATTGCAATTCATGGCATTGTTCTAAATTAAATAGGTCATTCGTAATGTTACACAACTTAATATACTTAAAGATAAAGTTGAGTTCTGGTCATGCGATAGCAATGTAAAAGAATCGGTGTGAAATCGACCAGGAAAAGTTGATCGTGTAGCATTGGTATTGGTGTGTACTGCAAGGTTCGTGAATCATCAAAATGATAAGAAATTTGGCCCAGTCTTTGTAAAGTAACAAGCACTATACACAGAAAGATGTATATGGGACTACACAAACATTTGGCATCCAAATCGGGCCTCATAGTTAAGCTGTTACTTGTCATATTTAGAATATCAAGGCAATTGAAGAGCCATACTTTTCATGGAACATTTTTTCTCTGATGTTCTTCCACACTTGCATAATTACAATGATAACGCTCATAAATTATTTTTCACCTCTCCCCAGAATTCAACCTTCTCTTTAAGTGCATCGATACGAAGTATTTCATTCACCCGTAACGAATAATTGCATTTCAATAGTCAGAATGCAAATTGCATATTACGTGTTGCTAGGTACGGCAAGCCATAATACTGGTCCTACCCAGCAACAGCTAATGTACGCAATTTGAATTCTGACTAATGAAATACAATTATTCGTAACAGGTGAATGAAATAATCCTTAGCGAGGCGCTTCACAAAGAGACATGCATAAATTTGGTTACATTACGAAAACAATTCTATTCAACGGTACATGAAGGAAAAAATGCATATCTCTCAACCGCATGACTACGCGTTTAGCAACGAATCACCATGCTCGTCGATGATTATAGGAATAATAAAAAAGTAGCGAAATTTCCAATAAGCGTTGGAAAATGAAGACCTCGCTTTTCACCTGTTAATCAAATTCTTGGTCCATTCAACCAACCATAATGCTGAACATTGAGGGCGAGAAAAAGAGAAATAGGGGAGTATTTGAGGACCGATATCGATTTTTAATTTGGTCGCCATGGGCGCTCACGACACCTGCATACGGGTACTAATGTGCCGATTGCGCGGCTGTGTATCGATTTCGAGGCCCGTTTCATCCACTTTTTTCGGTGTTTCCCGCGCTTCGGCCGCGTCGTCTGCGCTCGAACATGAACATGAGCGCTTGAGTGGGGGTTTATAGTCTGCTAATAAAAGCTTTATTAGATAATCGCTGGATAACGTCGATGTTAATCTCGTCACGCTGGCAATAGCTACTGATTTTGATCAAGGTGAACCGAATACAAGTCGGCTCTTCGCAGTAGAATTGATTCTTATTCGAAAATTAGCCATTTTGGTCAGGGGAAAGAGGGCGTCAATTCTGATAATCTTACAGGAGGGTTGTGTCTCAAGACTACGGGTGACGATGGGCTTGTCATAAGAGGACAGTGATGAGTCAAGTGAGAGAGGCGTGAAATTCACACAGCTTAAATGCTCAAGTGTTAGCCTCTATTTAAGTCCGCACCGTTCGGCAGCGAAATATTTTGATGCAAGGTCAGGCAATCAAAAATGTTGGTGCTATTTCATTAGGCAGCGGCTGATCATTTCTAAACTAACTGTATCGTTAATTAGCATTTGGTAGCTGATATATTGTTAATTACTAGAGGTGTTCATTGTTAGTTTGTCATTTACAAAATCAGGGCAGGCTAATTGCCTCTTTGCCCAACTACATAATGTAACCACTAACCGACAGCCGAAACCAATGTAGAAAGAATGGGTATTGCTACGTCGTACATGAGCTGTGCTGCCTTATTATCATCTATAGAAGATATGGACTTACTGTGGGCTGGGACGTATTGTACAGGGAGGGAGGGGCGAGGGGATGAGGGGCGAGGCGGGTGAGGGGCGAGAAGGACGAGGGGGCGAGAAGGACGAGGGGGCGAGGGGGGCGAAGGAGAGACAGAAGGGGAGAAGGGGTGGGAGGGAAATTGTGGGAAGGAAAACGGTGGGGGACGGGGAAGGGAGATGGAAGGAAGAGAAGGTGAGAGATAGGGAGGATGGGTATGATAGGGAGGATGTGTATGATAGAGAGGATGGGGATGATGGAGAGGGGGAGGGAAGGAGGGGTGAAACATAAAGACACTTCGTTATCTTTTCACCGCATCACCATGCTCCCTCTCTCTTCCTCACATCCCACAGAACCTCTTTCTAATCTCCCTCTTAAGCTCTTTCCATATTTAACTTGAGAATATCATCATGATCATTCTGACTGCTATCAACATGCATTCACCATACATACTTCTCAATCTCTATTATACCTTCTTTGCCGCCGAGGATTTCGCAGTGGTTTGTTTGCATGTCTTAAAAAACTGTATAAATTATAACGCACATGTGTCCTGCTTGCCTTTGTCTCTTGTTATGCTTGTGTGATTTATTTGATTTTCACTTTCTTTATCTGCTTGCTCTCGTTTGTTTATTTGTTTCTTTGATTTCTCTTTCTTTCTTTTTGGAGTGGAGTGGGAGTGGGGGTCCTTATCTCATATTCATCCCTCCATAAGATCTTATTTCTCAGCATATCCGTCAGAAACGATACAATACTAACGTATTTTACATAGGCAAGTTGGCCTACCACTTGCAAACTATACAGCTCATCACAGAGCTATATGACGTTGTCTCGGAAGAAGGCTAACCCACACACACCAATTTGACTTCGATCTAGGTCAAGTAGTCTTGAAACGTTAGACTTTCGATCTGTGGTCGTCGTCGCTTCAACCTCCCCTTCACTCACTCGTTCTCCTTGTCATCTTCTAAATCTTATCTCTCGTTTTTTTTCTCTCGTTTTTGTCGTAACGCTGCGTGTAATATGCGATGCGTCTATTCAGTTCACCTGCTATGGAAGGTGTGACACACAAATCTATCAATTTAGACCACAGAATAGTAAATCCGCACGGTATACCTTTTCCGACCGTATAATATCGGGAGGTGGGGTGGTGGGGCTCAAATTAATTATTCAGGTAACTGGTGAATCCATCTAAATTTCAGAACCAAATTAAGCATTAAAATACTGTTCTTTTTTCTGACGAATGTAGTTTGGACTCGTAAATATGTATCTCCTACGAATACACAGATATGGCATCTATCAAGGTTATTATGTTACTCCTGCTCACAAAAAAGGCTAAATGTTACTTTTCTTTTCTTTCTTTTCTTACTTTCTATCTTTTCGTCTCCTAACATACACGGTATTCATTTTATGCTGAATGAAAAATGAATATTCATTTTGACAATAAGTGTTACGTTTTACAAAGAGAATCATAAGACATGGATAAAACATCATTATTAATGAGTATTTGCTTTATTATTTTCAGTTGAGAAGTGTGCTACAAGTATATAGGCACTATAGATCCACGTAATTACACATTGCCACATCACCGGGCGACTATCAATATTTAGCTAAGCTAACCTAAAGAGTTTAGATTGGAGAATAAAAAGCGAACTAACAAAGCAAACTGATTATTGATTTCAGATTTCGAGCACTAATGATGTTTTCCCAGACTAGATTACGAAGTGTTTTGTGTGCAGTCTCGTAAACAAAATGATCATTTATGAGCGACATCATGAATATGATTGATTTTAAAGGGAGATTGCGTTTAGTGTCCAAATTAAATGTTGACTGAATCAAACGAACTTCGCAGTGCTTTTCGAAACTGAATCACGTATATCATATTTACCAGAATAATTTCTCAGAAAACATGGAAATTAATGAATAGCAGACTTATATTGCAAAAAGAGCTGGGCTTATCGGGATCACTCTGAACTTCTCTAATGTGTTGTCCCACTTATGCAAATCCGTGTTGGTGATTTTTCTTTTTATTACAATAAGTTTTTAACCGTTTCTACATTATTGTTTCTCTACACCTTTGATGTTTCAAATAACCAAATGGTACAGGGCTTTAATGATGTTTATTTACTGCAGCACAGTAATAAATTCCTAATAACTAATTTCGTCTAAATAGAGTCTGTTTTGCAGAACTCAATGTTCCCTTTAATGTGAATCCCCATTAGCCGACATTGATTGAAAAGTGTATTGTAATATCTGTTACTGTAAAGTGAACGTCTAACGATCTCTCTGACCAACCCACTACATCCAGGGTCTAATGGGTTTGTGGTCGTTAACCTTTATTGCTATTACCATGCATGTACATGTACATCTTAACATTGCTTGTGTCGATGTGTATCTGCAGTTTGGAAATGTATGTATTTTCCATGTTTCTCTATGACAATACTCATGCCATTTGATGCGTGTGTGCTGGATGGTTGCTCCTACAGGTAAAAGAAGATTGCCGTTATGAGTCTGTGGTTTACGCGTTCTCACTGTGTTCAATCAGATAGCAAGTCAATTGGTATTTCTCTAACGTGTTGTAGTACATTCATGCGTTGAAGATGTGCGACACTAGGGACTTTTAGATTTGCACGACGAGAACGTGGACTGCGACGTGGACATCCTTTTAAGGCAACGTGACGTCCTTTTAAGGCACTGGCAGTGCCCGGCCAAAAGGACGTCACATTCTCGTCGTGCAAATCTAAAAGTCCCTAATGACACCGGCCGAATCGAATGATATTTCGCAAATGACACAGGTAGCCCCCCCCCCCCTCCCTTAATACACATAAATTAGCAGTATTTACGTGTCCCGCCCCTTCCTCAACAAAACATGTAAATGAAAATACTAATCATTAAAGTTTTAATACTAATAGAGAGAGCAAATCCACACCAATGGGCATGAAAAGATGACAGCTCGTTTTTGTAATGTATGGGTTCTTTTTTTAATCCATTTCTGCATTTAAATAAATACATACATGAGTTAAAATGGCATGACAATGAGGTAAACTCACGTCTGCGCTGATGCCGCACAGCTAGCTAAATAGTGTTCGAGTTTGAAGTTGCTCTTAGTTGTACCCCCTGAAACCCATGTAGAAACTTAACCCAAAATCTTGCCACAAATCCTGCTGAGCTTCCCTTGACAGAATGAGATTGAGAGGATTCTAGGTATCATCCAGCCAGCTACCAATGCCAATGAATCTATTCTTACGTGAAGTCAACACTTGAGCTTCTCCCATTCCTATGTTACCCCGTTATTCAATGTCTTTCTTTTAAGTTTCGATAGACTATAAGGCGACATAATCTTTTACATTACATCCTTCAGTTCAAATTGGTTTAACTTTCGAAAAGATAGAAAGGTGCCACATGACCCCATTCCTTCCCCCCCTCCTCCCCATCTCTAACTCACTCCCCCTCTCAAGCTCTCTCTCTCTCTCTCTCTCTATCTCTCTCTCTCTCTCTCTCTCTCTCTCTCTCTCTCTCTCTCTTTATCTCTATTTCCCAAATCGTTAATTTTACTTACACATTCATACTTCACGCAATTATACGAACAAAACGTTCAAGCTTTTAACATTTACACCATACACGCATGAGAAGGGACGACATGTATGTAACGACATATTACATTCTTTTATAAGATGGCTACCGATAGTAAACGCAAAGCCCCACCCCCCCCAATTCTCATTTGATCATGTTCTCCGTTTCCTGCACGATTCCCGACAGGAAATTGTTCATTGTCAGATACAATCCTCTATTCCGTCTCTCTAAATCTGTTGTAGCAACAATATGATTCAGATTTAAATTTCTCGCTTGCATGCGGAGATTTTCCTTCATCTTCTTCATAGAAGCCCCTCTCTTAATTGTCTATTCTCCGGAGACGAGAGCGGCGAACACAGTTCCAAAAGCCTGACTTCGTGTCCCGTGTTAAGAGCAACGATTTACGGTGTCCTTCGTCGTAGCAGACGACCGAAAAAAGAGAACAAATTCAATCGAATACAGCGTTACTATGGATACAACGCGCGTGGCGAACAAAGGAAGATTTGTAGCGCGAGGGGAACGGTATAGGAACATCTAGGAGTGTCTCTCTCAGCTCAGCTGTTATCTGTTATAGCTCATATTTTGTAAAGGATTTCCATTAGAAAAATCTTCTTAGACGCATACTTCTCATACTACACCATTTCAATGAGATTCGTCATAACGGAAGGTAATTTTGATTGTGGGTTTGGGGGTGGAGGACATTGCCTTGGAATCTCTGCTGAAGTTGAGTGTCAACTCAAGGCAGTCACCAATTACATTACGACATCAAAACCATGAGGAATGGAATCCTCCATAGTATTCAGCAAAAATCAAAACAATTTAAGATATAATAGTCTGGTACTTTCAAAGTTAATAGGCCTACAGATGTATTCAAATTTAATCACATGTGTAAATCTAAATATTTTACATAATTATTTATTACTTAGCTATCGAACAGTATATTCCAATGTGTCAAAAATCAATTGAAGACATAGTTTATCTGGAGTTTTGTTTTAGTTTTGAGTTTCGTATGATGCATTTTGAATTTCTTTTCCATCATTAGCATGCCCCAAAACTACTTTTACAATGGTCAACGACCCGTATTATCTAAATAAGGTATGTGACGGTCACCGTTTATTTTTCAAAGAGAAAGAAAAAAGAAATCACAATAAACTGACAATGAATCACGAAAAATGTGGTTAGATTCTAGCCTTGCCCACTGTCGTAAAGAAGACACTTCAAAAGAATTCTGTTTAAAAGGCCATCGTGACATTAAGGTAAGTTATGCAGTTATTACATAATAGAAATTCCTTTAGAATTGAGAGAAAATCGATATCACCACTCCATTCGCGGATCATAGCATTGTAAACAGGCATGCAAACAGCCAAACACTGTAATGATCAAATGAGTAGCAGGACTAATATCATTTTCATCACAAGCTGAATTTAAATGTGCTTGTCGAGTTCATTTTCAAATTTTCACGATGTAGACCTACTTTGACTGATGAATATCATATTAATTCAACTACTACGTAGATTCATACATTCATTTATTCAGTCATTCATTCTTTCATTCATTTATTTATTCATTTATTCATCCATTCATTCATTTATCCATTCATTCATTTATCCATTCATTCATTCATTTATTCAGTCATTCATTCATTTATCCATTCATTCATTCATTCATTCATTTATCCATTCATTAATTCCTTCAATCATTTTATTCATTTTAATTGATTTATCCATTCGTTCACTTCGTTTTAACTCTGATGCTGATGACTGGTCTTCAGTAAACCCGTGAAATAAAAACATAAACATGTTTGATAATTCTTTATACGTATATTACACAAATAAAACCCTTTTGAAATTTAAAAGACGTGAAATTTCGTGAGGAGAGCCATAGATATTTGTATGAAGATGGCAAATATAGAATTGTCACTCCTTACGTGTATCTATCTAATATGCAGAATTTGCAGATAGTATCTTTCCCACAACAAAAACCAGAGAGACGTGGTTATTATCTTGTTCAAGTCAAGATACATCCCTTTCCGACCACAACAAACGAGAGGCAAGATGGAACATCTACCCCTCACACCTCTAAAAGCTCCAACCAACTTCCCTTCCCGCTGCCTAAATCAATTTCTGAAATGAAATCACTACTCTATAAATTATGCTGCATGATTTGATTATACCTCGCAAACCACGTTACTTGAAAATATTGCGATCTTTTAAAGTTGTAAGTTCGCTTTTCTTACACTGCGTAAGTAATTTTATTGACAGCATACATGCATGTATACACTTTAAGTATGCACATGCTGACAGGAATTAGAGTTTACATGCATGCATGGGTTGATGATAGGAGAGGGAGAGAAACTAAAAAGTATATAGTGACTGGAACACTCATACAACTGACGATTTTATACTCGAGTCGTATGCATGTAAAATGTCTTATTCTCTCGCGTACATTGCTCAAGGGACAGTTTGTACGCATTTATCTGGAAAGAAATATAAAATCACATTAAAAATAGTCATTGGCCCATATTCTACCGCGTTAAACTTTAGTCCGTTTTATTAACAAAGGAAGTAAGTCTAGGTGTCTACGTTTTCATTGATAAACTGGTTAATGTGATCTAATGCTCAGACTACACCGTTCTCGGTACGAAAATAAACGTTTTAATAAACGTCATAACGTCCTTACTACGTGTGTCGAACGTCTTGAGAACGGTGTGTTTGCTGGGCTGAGTATTTAAAACTATGGAGCTCCATAATATACGCCACACCTGTGTATGCCTTTCATATACTTGGCGACTGAGGACGCTGACGGATTATGGATTACGTAAAGGGACAAAGAATTTGTAAAAATCCATTCGTTGCTTGCCAAAGAAATCCGATTTGCAAGGTAATTCAAACAGATCTGTGATTTTTCATCCCTCAAAAGATTGTAGCAGTTGGCACAAATGATCTGCCACAATCGCATCAGTCCTTCCATAGCAGCAACAAACAAAAGTGTTTGAAATGTTGGACGAATTGGACAAAATCCCTCAGAATTGTAAGGCTTCTAAAACCGAACTATGCAAAACAGCATTATGTTCAATTGAATACTCTCTGTCTCTCTGTCTCTCTCTCTCTCTCTCTCTCTGTCTCTGTCTCCCTCTCCCTCTCTGTCTCTCTCTCTTTATCTACCCACCCCCCATTCTCTCTCTCTCTCTCTTTCTCTCTTAATTCACGTCTTAGCTCGAAGAAGACCCAGGTCAATTTACATTGAGACGCGGATTATCCATGCAGGGTTTCATTCAATTTTCACATTTCACTTGCTTGTATTCATCAACGGAGTGAAGAGTAGGAAGAAAAATAAGATCGTGTTATAAAATTCAATTAAGGGAAGATAAAAGCACCGAATACAACTTAAACATGCAATGGGTATACTAAAACGTTTTACTGATTTTAGATACTGCAAGTCTGCAACCACAATACCACAATGGCATAATTGACATGAATGGTACTTTGGTAGGTATAGTGTACGACTATTATATCTGCTGATATATAGCCATTTGGTATGAGGTATAAAGACATTTTCGGTTATCAGCACATGATTAAACAATGGCTGTCTACAACAATTTCCAAGCTAATATTCTTATTGCGTGAGCTCTTGACTGTCCCTCTATTATTACATCTCTGAAATATTACCAGACAATTTTATTATTTTCCCCCGCCCAATAGGCCTACTTTTGAATAAGGGATAAATAATTTAAGCAAGCAATTAAGATCCTTTTTAGTATAGAACATAATATCCCCCTCCATTCTACCAATGAAAGGCCTTTGGCAAGGTAGAAAGAGGGCTAGGTCATTTAAATTATGATTTGTATTTTCTTCTTATATTGAGGAGGGGGCAGGGGTAAGGCAAAGGCTACAAGGCCATGAATCAAAGCTACCAAACTAAAATGCCCTTTACCAACCAACTGCTAAGAGCACTAATTACGCAATTATCTATTATCTACTCGCTCTAACTAAGTCGGTTGCTTCTGACAAATGTCAATGACTGTTTCCTAAAGCAAACTCACTAATGAGGCGTTTATGACCCAATTGAAAAATCTGCCCCTGCCTGGAGCAATAAAATTCATTAAAATAGAAAATGCTATATTCTTGCCTTCACACGACACTGTGACCTGAAAATGTGTGGTAAATGTTCCCTGCATCAGTACCTCGATGCCATTACAGCATCAAGCAATCTTCTAAAAGCTATCTTTCGTAAATAACATCTATCGTCAACATCGTCTGTCTTTTCTCGCAATTTGTCATTTGGATCATTTACATGATTCAATAGACAGTTTTGAATCTCTTCTGAACGTAAAAAAACTTATGATAACCCCTACAACCATATAAACAATCTGCATCATAGCATTTCGGATAATCATAAACATGATGGATACAATGTCGCTAGTATATCAATACTTCTAATAAGGACTCTTGCCAAGGGTCGCGAGAAAGAACACAACAACTCAATCTTATTTTTCTCACCATCACTCACAGTCACCCGAGGGTTATTACTATTGAAAACTACAATTCATACATTAGCGATCGATGTAAGGAGAAGACGAGTCAATTGTCATGACTGTGGCCTGTAGTGGAATGCATCCGATTTTTTTTCTCCCTTGAAGTACTTTGTTGTTGTTTACGAATTCCTCCGAATTATGAGAAGACTGACAAGCAGCAAATTGGACGATAATTCGGATTAGCAACTTTCAAATGATAAGGGATGTAGTAGTACTTCAAATACTATCGTTACGACTTTCGAGAAATCAACCATTGTGCGATTGTAATGTCATTTTGTACATCGACCATATACATGGCTTAGAAAAAGTGTTCGGATGAAGTCATATGTCGATTTAAGTCTTACGTGTTTTAAAAGATGATGAACAAGGCTAATATATTGACATTACATTTGGTTAATTTTCGAAAGTCAATGCAATTCCAAATGACAATGGAACGTTAATGAGAAAGGGACTATCTTTCACTATAAGGACAGTGTCCTACTAGATTCTTTTACTTCTACATAATTCGAGCAACCTACTCTTCTAAGAATACGGCCACCGTGTTCGTGACGACATTTCTGTCATGAAAGCCCATGGTTATTTATTCACGATGATCACTTAATTGGTATTCATATCCTTGTTCGATAATCCTGGTAATTCGTAAAGTCAATGCCTTGTGTACGAAGGTAGGCTATTACTCATATAACATTACTCTGCATATATTATGATTTAGGCAATGGCGTAGAGAGTGAGACATTGCCGTAGGCCGCACATCGAAGCTATGTCTCACTTCGTGCTATTGTCCCAATTGTTGCCAATTATCGATTACGAGTCGGTTTGAGCCGTCGGCGATGATTATGCGTTGGACTCGGCAATCGGCAGGGTGTCGACGACCATTGTGCTCGGATTAAACATTCAATAGATTCTGCCACAGGTACTATAATAGGACTCCAAAGGATAAGAATAAAGGACTGACGGCAGGCAACCATCTTGAAGATCCACTGGCATATTTCGTGTATGATGAATTCATGATGGACATGTTAAAATCCATCTTTTATCTTGGTAATAGTGGCTACCTTCCGTTAGCTCTTAACGATTTTCACACCAGGCGATAATTTCATTCGGCGAAATATTTGCCCTCTCTGTTTAAATCATACAAATCCCCTTTCTGCATCTCCGCTGTCTTCTTTTCTGTTCGTTTAGGGCTTAAACACGAAATCCATTTAATTCGATGTATTTAGCCTACTTTCACGAATTTTGATTGGGATACGTGTGAGAAAGAGCGTCTGGTTTTCATGGAATGCATTAGAATGTCGAAAAGCAAGTTATAAAGCTTTACAAATCGTTGAATTATAATACTATATGTACGCTTACGGTTGACTTTTGTATAATGTGCATCTCATGCAATCATAAATTTCGTTTTTGCTTTCAATACTATTGATTACAACAAAAACTTCTTCTTCTCAAGATCAGGATTTCTAAACAATGATCACATTCCTTGATCATGTTGATTCGACAATTTCTCTATACAAAGAAGTGGGCCAACGAGAGTCATGACGAAAAAAAAATGCCCGGACGGGGGCAGCCACATTGCATTTGCAAGTTAATGGCTTTTGAAAGGTCTTCGGAATAAGAGGAGGGCGTACACTCTGTATGGAATACTCGCTACTTCTATTTCTATAGGCGTATACTCAATAAAGATTTGAACTATATTCATTAAAAAAAACACAGTTTCCAGCTTTATTTACCTCTTAAAAAGTTCATTGCTTCCCTTCTCCATATTTGCTATGTCGGTAGTTAGTTTGAGCAATGCAACGGAAACCAAACAAATCCAATATTTGATCGCCAATATTTTCAAATGCATAGAACCAGAACGGTCATATTTAAACACAAATCTATCAACATATTATTTAGAACCATGCCCCCTAAACGTCTCATTATGAACCACTGCTTACACAGATTGGAAGTGGGTCATTGAGGTTTGTACAGAAGTGCTCCCCCGTTTGGCACCCATTGAGAAATCACGCTGGGGCTCATAATGGGTCTATTTGCCTAAGTAATATTGAACGCCGTATGTAGGCCATTTATTGTAGACTCGTACTTAGAGACATTATGAATACAAGAAAGACATCTGCCTGGCTTTTGAGTTTGAAGCTATTGTAGAATGAATATGTAGGCTGTTAGACGATTTGTCATCATTTTTCTTTTGTCCAATAACATTTTATAAAGTAATTGCACAGCGAACCGCAAGGGAACGTTTGTTGTTCGCGAAACGTAAACAGTAACCGGTGCCAGCAGAGCTCAGAAAAGAGAATATCATGCCAATGACATGGTGTGATATTACAATAAGTATAAAGAAAAATATCCCAGATCAAAAGTCGCGTGATGAATAGGATTATCTGTTCAGGACCTGAAATAACTTAACACTTAGTGTATATAGAGAGCTTAGTTGAACAAAAGTATATCAAATAGTTACCAGTCGTCTTGTCCAAAAGTATTAAATGACTCTTGTGGGAAAATTCAAATGCATAGATGCGTTTAAAAGTTTAAATAGTTAACAATTCACAAGAGGTAGAATATTTAAACCCCTGATTGCTGTCAATATTTCACACCTCTCTAAGGATTCTCATTTCATCAAGGATAAACTATTTAATAAAAATAATAATATCATTCTATATATCACAGCTACTATATAAATATTCTTTACTACGCTAATTTAATTACCAATTCTATGTTAAAACCCATGGCTTTGCCAGATATCCCCCCCCCCTCCCCCACAATCAGTGCCAGTGAAGAAGGACTGAAAGAACATAATCACTAATTGATCATTTTTATCTGGCACCCATTTTCGTTGGAAGCATGGCAAGTGCACAGAATTAGTTCAGGTGAGTGACAGACAACCCCTCACTGTTTCTCAGCCGCTCAAATTCCTCACTTAAAAGGTCCGTTATAATTGGTACGCCAACGAATGACGACCCGGAGCCTGATCAATATTTGCTTCCTTTAACCAACAAAAAGACACATTCAAGTTCGTAATAACCCACCATCAACTAAAAAATCTAGAGCTTTCCAATTAACCCGATTCCACGCAATAACAAAATTGAGGCCCTTAATAAACGAAGGTCAACATTGGCCTAAAGTCAGGACTGCCCCCCCCCCCCTCCATATTAGTCCATTACGTTGACCAATAGATAAGCACGTATTCAAATACAATTACTGCACACCTCCAGTCTCCAACTGATCACTAGTTTAATATTAAAGCAGCAATAATTGTGGCGATATTCTGAGATGTTCGCAAGACTTTCTCATCAACGACGAGCGAACTGATGGCGATTGAGAAAAGGGCTAAGAAGCACAACATTATTACTGCTCCTCGTTTTTTTTTTCAAACAAAATTTCAAGCAAGTATTGTGAAAGTTCGCGTCCTTCTAAAATAAGTTTTCGCTATGAGCTATTCGAACCAAAAACTCATTGGTTTTCCTAAGAAATAGCAATAAGACAAAACACATGAATAATTCAAAATTTTCAAATACATCTGAAACATACACGCTTCTGAAGGGCAGGCGCCTGAAATGGACAGAAAATGCGCTATAAAATGTCATTATTATTGTCATAATCATCATCCACTATCAGGCCTCTTCGCAGATCTTCATGAAAACCAATCGTATGAATGTGATGAATCTTTTCGTCGTGTTTTTCCTTTTTTCTTCTTGTGCATTCTGCCAGGAAATCAGTGGCGAACAATAATTCATGATCGGTTTCATAACCGCAAGAAAGCGAACACCTACATGTACTTGGGAGGATATTGGCGTTCGGTGCTCTTTTTAGGCGTATAGGAGCTCAAACGAGTCTATCAACATGTAATATTAAACATCTTGCGGCTACTCGAAAAGTCTACCAAAATAATACATGTCAAAAGTGTATTTCCCCTCTGTAACCATAATAACGAGTCCGGTTGCATGAGAATGTGCAAAATTGACGTGGTACTTGGCTTTAAAAGCAAATACCCTTTATGTTAGATGATAATATGGCAATATACTCATCATTTTCAGCTGTAGTGTTGCAAATAAAGATATCTTGCCCAGTGTATAGATGGAATTCATGAGTGGGGGGGGGGGATATTTAGAATATATAGCCATTTATGGTGGTGATTCAATCTAAATTATTTTCTGCATTTCATTGTTTTATCAGCCGAACAGGAAGACACCCATCGTTTCTACGAAGCAGTTTTAAAAGGTCCTTTTCCTCACAAGAGGAGAGAGTGACTAATGAATTAAATAATTATATCGCGATCTAAATCAAATTCTGCCTTCCGTTGATTTTATTTATGTAATTCCTGACAAACCAAAGTAATTATTGATTTTCAAGTTGACGATTTTGTCATCTCTAATCCAAATGATTTGCAGGTTTGGAGTACATTTCCCAATTATCTGTGACCACTGCCATCACTTCTCATAACCTTTAATTGGACGAGGAGCATTCCACTAATCTGTGTATACATCATCTGTCACATTTGATTGCCAATATCCGTCTTGCTGGATCTATTGGGTTCTCAATCCTAAATCGTCAGATCACCAATATTAACTGACTTCCCTAATTTTATGTAATATTATTGTAGAAGGGGAGATGTACCAAGCATTATGGATATGTAGATTTATTGCCGTTCGGTCTGCAACCAGTTCGTCTCCTTCCCAATTGGTCTATTCCCATATGGTCTACACCCGACCTGTCTACTATTATATGGTCTAATAATCATTTCGTCTATTTATTATTTGGTCTAATGATAATTGAGGCTAATAACCATTTAGTCTAATTTCCATTTGGTCCAATGTCCAATCTCCAATAAAGCTACTACACATTTGGTCTATGCGGGCAAGCACTGAATCCAATGACCGGGGTAATAGTATATCTGTAAAGCGCTTAGAGACATTGTATTAAGCGCTATATAAAAGCTGAATATTATTATTATTATTCCTCATTTAGTCTAATGTCCTTTCGGTATAATTCCCAGTTTGTCTAATGCCTATTTTTTTCTTCTATCCATAATGTCTAATAATCATTTAATGATTATTAGACCATGTGAATAGTAGACCATATGGGAATAGACCAATTGGGTAGTGGAAGATTTGGTTGTAGACCATACGACAATTCACCGATTTGCATCATGTACAGAAAATAAAAGTAAGCATTAATGAATGATTTCCTTGCATTGCTCGATAAGTACCAGTACGAATGCACTACCTCAATCAAATAAAGACCTGTCAAAGTGTCTATCAATCTAACGACATGTATGATAACGATATCGTGAGATGTAGACTTGTCCATACTTCATTTGTTTAGATAGATAATAATTTATCAGTGCACTCTTTCATTAGGATAAAGACTATTCTTCTTATCTCTCGAAATGCATGAAATATAGTGTAAGCGTATTTTGTCCATACTGCATTCGCTATAAAGATTACATCAATACACCCTCAATTCAAATTAAGACATCCCATGCATTATGATGATGTGAGAGTGTATTGGTGGGCTTGGGTGTAGGGGAGGGGGAAGCCATATAGCTAAGTCCGTTATACATGCATTCCCAAGGGACTGGGATGGCATGCTGGGGCAATATTATTGAGCTGAATGCAAATTAGACACGCCACGCAACAATATTTGATTACTAGTAATTAAACGAAAAGTGACGTAGATTGGGATTGTCACTGTAATTTCATTTGAGGCAGAGAATAGGGGCATAAGATGCTCACTGTGAGTGTATTGCCTAAGTCAAGGAGATACCTCCTTGCTTAAGTAGGCCTATAGGATATACACTTGACATTTTGTGCAAAGGTTTTATAAGGCATGTGTGCATAATTAATAAACTTCTCAAATTAATTTATATGGTGTAAAATAGCAATCCATTCATAATTTTTACCAAATTTAGGCCTACATTTCAACTATTAGCTGATTGATTGATATTGTATTCATTGCTTCAATCATTCTGCTTTCAAGATGACTAAAATATCATATTACTAAACTTTTTTCTGAAGAGTTTACACGTTTCTTCCAACTCTCTTGCATTTAGTAAGTCTGATGCGGTGGTGCCGCCCCTCCCCCTAAAAAAAGACATTAAGACCCTATCATTGGTTGGACCCAAGCTACGCACCACTGGCGAGAACTCTACCTCATCACATGATCACAATTTCAGAGCAATAGCAATTACTATTCTCTTATCACTGTCACGTGTCATACATTAGGACAAATCATCTCAGACTCAACGCCCAAATGTGACACACCGAAGATAAATGACCAGAAACAATGAATGTGAGGGCTTATTACCGCAGATAAACCCCCTCCAACTCATCATCACCAACATACAAACAAAATGACATCTTGAAACTTTGCTATCTACGAAAGGTATCGGTTTCTCTCATTACTACCCCCGTCCGTCGTTCTGAGTTTCTCATGACGATTTCCAGATGGCACGCCCATACAATGTGGCTGGTAAAAACTTAAAGGTACATTTGAATTCTGGATATACATAGATATCGAGATCAGAGTTGTTCTAAACCTGAAATCCTGAATCATTCACAACATGAAAATCCAGATTTCTTGATCGGACATTCTAGGGTTGTTTGAACCATCAAAGTGAAAACAAAATCAAATACATACTGCTAAAGACTAAACAACTGCTTACATCTAGTGGGAAAAAAATATGCTTCCGTGTGGATTTAGTGGAAAGTGCAGACATGAATATGCACACGTGGGACAAGCAATTAAATGGCAGTAGCATTAGTCCAGTCCATGGTCCAAGTTTTCACATTGTCTTTCTCGTCAATGTTGGCTAACATTTCCTATAATAGTACCAATGGATAGCATTAACTTCTTTGCCACGCGGCTTTGGAATATGTGAGAATTTCAGTTTCCATTCAATACTGGAGAATTATCCATTCCACCTTTAAGATGAAAACATTAAATGGCGAAGCGAAGATGGAGAAAAGTGGAGGCGATGACAAATAAGGATGATCATTATCTGTAAGCTCCAGACACATGTCATGGCGTAGATACTGGACAGACAGACCCTTTGTGAAGTTTATGGTGATAAAGTACGTAAACAACTAGCCATCGTTTACAGTAGCCCTAGTTTGTGATGACCCCCTAATACATACAGTTTCTCTGTTCTTCCGTCAAGATTTGGGCCCCCTTATCACTAATGAATGGTTATCTATGGCCGAACAGCAGTTCAATGATGTCCAGTCATACAGAATGGCGTCGGTGTTGCAATGGGAACGCCTGTACATGTTCAACTAAATTAACTTGAGAGATGATATCCGTTGGACGATTGGATAAGAATGTAACTATTGCCTCTGGTAATGAGAACAAGGGATGAACTCCAAGTCATCACCACAAACATACAAACAAAATGACGTCTTGAAACTTTGCTATCTAAGTATAGGTGGCCGTGGTGAGCACATCGAATGACTTTCACACAACGAGCCGTATGTTACAGGACAGGTCTTGTTGTTGAAAACTTGAAACTAACTTAGTTATGGTCATTGTAAATCAAATTTTGAAAATGAAAAAGGAAGAATGCGTAACGGCTAAACTTAGAATCATTTTACCTCACCATGGTAGAGTAAGTGTTTGATAAGTCAAGGCGTTCCATTTCTTGCAAAGAGGGGGGGTGGATTACAGAAGATATGGAAAGTGTTGCCAATTCATCACTAGTTTTGCGCACAAAGACTACCAATTAACAATGACAATATTAACAGATGTTGGGATGTGGCAGGTTAATTTGGTTGATAACTGCAAACAACGTGAATGTTTATTGGAGGAAGCGCCCCCAACACAAAACATCCGGTATCTACCTATAAATGTCTAATCTGCAAATTTCACTTCCAATTATGTTTACATCTGCATAGCTACAGATAAGTTTATGTAATAAATACTGATAAATCTATCGCGGAAAGATAATCCATATCTGGAGACATTTTGCAAACTGTGTTCATGATCAAATAGGGCCGACCAGTGCCATTGATTAGGAGAGTTTGGCCAACCCGTTTCGAGTTGGACACAATATGGCGACTGCTGCTTTGTTGGGCAAGCACAAAACAAAAGAATATACGCCATGTTGTGACCCAGTGAAACCAAGCTGGCCAAACTCTGTGTATAGATGGCTGTGGGGCCGACACGCTGTATAAGAGGGACTCATATCCCAATTCTGAAAACAAACTTTATTATGAAACTGCTCAAAAACAATCTTGCCCTAGAACTTAACTTATAATGTATTGAGTTAAGATACCCCACCCCTGTCAAATCTCCCCCCTCACCAATTAGTAAGCCTAAAATTACAGGAAAAGAGTTTGACAGTGGAAACACTACGCCGTTAGAAGTCGATGACTTTTTAAGAAGTGGGTCCAAATGCATGTCAATGAGAGCATCATTTTTTGTGAATGATCATGCCGATGCACTTCATATACTAATCACAGATGAACATGATGGAAGGGGGGAGGGGGATGTTCGACTTCATGGCACGGAATGCCTTTATAACGACCACAATAAAATGAATTATGAGATGGTTAATCGTGCTACATGCTAATGTCAAAGAACACAGTTCGTAACCTCGCTGTCTCATTCCGTGTTCCATCGTTACATTTCGAAGTTGTAGTATCCACATGATACCCAATTATTGCGTGGCTTCAATCAGCAGGTCCATGTTGCAAGACCCTTCTGAATGGGAGGGGGTTAACTCGTACACCTCGCTACCAACATGGACTGTAGTCACTATACATGTTACCGAAGAGCCGTTGTGATATCTCTTTAATGTTATGTTTATGTTACCAACATGTGATGACCGATGTACAGGATGGTTGCAAGACACTTTACTCCTGCGACAATTGCTCCACAATTATTTCCAACACTAACCGAATTCTTAACTCTAATGCTGAACCCGACACTACACCTAACCTTACCTCAAACCTAATTCCAGACCTAAACGTAACCCTATACTTCTGACGATATATTAAAGCCCGCAACAATAATTATCCCAGAGGTAATTTCTTTCTTCTTATTTTTTTTTGGGGGGTGGGGGGGGGTGGGGGGGTCGTCTAAAAAGAAAACTTGTAGAAGCTCACTAAAAAATGTACATGTTTACATACGAGGTGAATCACAGTTTTAACTGCTGGTATGCAAATGACATCTTCTCAACAAAGTTTAATACCCTCTTGCTCTTGGCTCAATCAACAATTACAAAGTCGGTACTTCACACATTACGAAGCATTATCAACCAAAGTATATAGGCCTACACAAGTCACAAGACTCTTGTGTAGTTAGTGGCATTCTATCATCTTCCAAAGCGTGCCAGCTGCCGCTTAAGCCCCCTCACTGAACGTCCTATTTGTAATTAGTACAGCGTCAATATTTATCAAAAGAGAGCCGAGTATTTGCATAATCTAGATCATTACCTAGATCTCTCCACTTATTGTATGTCGCATTATAATACGTGCTGTGGTTCAGTGAAAGTAGTTGCCCACAAGCCCATACTTTCACGAGTTTCAATCGTCAACGGATCAATGGTGCTTGGCTATAGATGTTAGCAAGCTACGTTGTGTCACGGCGTAACGGTATACAAAGAAATTGGAGTATATCGATAATAGGAAAATGTTGCTTGCATAGGTCATATGAAAGGAAGGATTATAAGATTTAAGTTCAAAAGTTTTAATGACTGATCAATGGTGTTTGGCTAAATGGCTATATTAGAAAGCTACATTATATCATGAAGTAACAGAACAGAGAACAGTGGAACACATTGTATACTTAAGGAAAATGTTGCTTGCATAGGTACTATGGAAGGAAGGACTATAAGATGTATACGTTCACCTGTTTCAATAACTGATCGATTGAGCTTTGTCATGTTAGAAAGCTGTATTGTGTCATGAAGTAACGGTCCTATATAACACGACGGAGAACATTGGGATTTGGGGTATACTTCAGGAAATTCTTGCTTGCGTAGGTCATATGAAGGAAATTATTATGTGTTTGGGTATAAAGCTGTACTGTGTCTTGTGAAGTAACTGTCTTGTGACGTAACAGAGAACATTGGAGTACATTGTAATTATTTGAATACTAGGGAAAGTAGCCTACGTGGGTATGATTAACAAGTTTATATACACAATCATAGTTCGTGAATGAGTATACAATTAACGAAAATAATCCATCACTGTAATTCACAGTAAATTTTTCTTCAAACAACTCGCGATATTTCAAAACAAACAAACAAACCCTCTTCCTACCCTTCAGTCCATCAGCCATCGAAATACTTCTCACAAATACTTTAATTCGATTTGATCATACTTCTCAATTTAAAGAGGTAAAAAGCATAACATATCATTTTTTTCATAATAAAAACATTAAATCATGTTTGTACAATAAAAACTATTATCAAATCTACAATTTCCGCTCATCAATTCATATATCCTATTGATCATCCCTTTTCTTTTGCTCATCTTGAAGGGAAAATATAACTCGGGAGTCGGGACGTTCAAAAGATAAAGTGACAGATGTGCCTCATAGGAAAAACTATTCATGCATGCACGCAACAGAAAACCGCCGGTAACCAAGGCAACAAAAAGGATCGCCATTCAAATTTCAGAAAATCTGATGACAGTCTGTCAGATATGGGGCAACCATGAAAACATGATCAATCTGAATTATATCTATTTTTTATTATTGATAGAAATTCAATGAATACCCCGCTTTTATTCCAAATAATCTGGAGAGAGAATGCCCTCGTTATTCTAGATTTCTCGAGTGTTTCGACGGATGAAAAAAAAGTTTAACCGAAACATAAGTGGAATACCATCTTAAATGACCAAAGTGTCTTCCCTGCCAGCTGGGCCCAGCCTCATCTCAAAAGAATTCATCTCTTTCTTTCGTTCTCTATCTCCTCACCCTTTTGATTCTTTTGATATCATTCAATATCTTCTTAACTCTGTTTTGATCAAAACACTTCACACAGTCAGTCGTCAGGTTCTCAAACAATAAAAGGGCTCTTACATTGCCCAACAATTATTACGCGATACACGCAGGGCGTAAAGCGAGTGCTTAGTCACAGAAGACCTCCTGTATCGTGACGACATTTCTCTTGAGAAAAATGTTAAGAAACTGAAAGAATTCGCGCGCCTTTTGTCGCGTTTCTTACCCATCTCTGCAGCGACAAAGACTTCAACGGTCCACTGTTCGCTAGGATGGATCCGAAGAAAAGATTGGAGTATAAAGCTGGCCGATGATCTGGATGACTGTAAATAATAGCAAGAGGGTTCCTAGATAATGGGGATGAGAGAGGATAGAGCCGGGGGATGCCAGCGCTAAGACCCTCCAATGGCAGCAGATCAATACGGGACCAAAGACCTTTGTTTGGGGTTCTCAAGGCGCTGGGTGCATTGAACACATTGTACTGTGGACTGCGAGTGCAGTTTAACACCCCAAACAAATCAATACAAGGGACTATAGAGAGCTTCTTACCTCCAATAATCGCCTATTGTCATGCAAATTCAAATGGGTGTGAGGTGAGAGGAATCGGCCTTGAAATGTCTCAGCGGGACTCAAATGCACCTCTTTAAGCTAGCAAGTCTAGAGCTTAGAGAATAAACCCACGTTACCCAATACCATTGAACTATTCGTCTCGCCTTCCATTTCCTTTAAAACTTATTTTTGATGGCCTCGTTTTCAATGGAGTGCATTAAGAAACAGACTCTTCTATCAAGATTAATTCTTCTTCGAAAAATACATTAATCACGTCTTGCAAAATAAATGAGGCTCTCTGGTTTAAATAATCTGAAAGAATTAGCCAATATCTATTGTCATAAAACGAACAAATAGTCATAGATCTTGATTCTTCAGAACTGCTGAATCATGCATGTATTTACAGTATTTCATAAATTAAAATAGGTTTGTACACATAGATCTACACAATCCAATAACCGATTCACAGACTAGATTATAGGTTCATAACAAAATGTTGGCTCCCCCAACCATCCTGAAATGTCTTGCCTTTTCCGTGACCCCCTCCTCTTTTACTTTTAGTGTAATTCTTGTTTAGCAGTGCATGCACCTCCGTAAATAATGTTAAACACGCATCATGGTATTTGTTTTATTCAAGACCATTTATTAGCCCCCCCCCCCACCTCCCTTCGTTTGTTTTTCCTTTCCTTTTTTTTAAATGTTAAACAGCAAGAAAAGGATAGACCCATTGGTATAGGCTTTAATAGTATGAACGAGTTGTCAATCCGTTTTTGTCAAGGCATAATTTCCCTTTTTAACTTGTATTTCGAAAGCCACAAAAGGCACCAATCTGCAGCTGCACGAGCCTCATTTTGAAAGAAACCATTCTCACATATTCTGAAAGGGTTATAGAGAATTGGTTCATTATTAATATACGGACGTCATTTTTAGCTTTTAGCTGGTGAAAAACAGAGAACATTCAGTCTGCTTCCCACAATAACGTGGGATATGAATTCTGCTCACTTTCTCGCCAAAATGTTTAATCTTTTCTTCTATCTCAACAGCTCTTGCAATTTCGTAGGTGTGTATTTACGAATTACCAATAATTATGACGATACGATACTTCACAGGCTCCTCTTCCCTTTGTTATTCATCGATTTCCCTCGCATTCCAAAAATACCATTCCCTCGGTCAATTTCGTTATCGATCACTCACTGACTGCTATAATGGGAACCCTTGATGACAATCTTATCTTTCTCTATCATCAATCATCATCATCTTGATCTCGTAGCCCGTTTTCCGTGCGCAATACCTCGTCGAGATCTCGTACATTATGTAGTAATTGACAGCTAAATATGTTGGCTTTTCCCACTACAAGTCAAAGCCATATGATTCGGTTTGGGGAAATCCATATCTTTCATAAATATCTTTCTTTCTGTCTTTTATTTTGCGTGCCAACTCTCTCATGCTGACTTTTGCTGATGCCTGACACGTTTTTTTTTCCCCGTCTGTCGAATTAACCTATAGCAATTAGCATGTCGAAGCATGAAGATTGGAAACTTGGGTGGATTCAAATTAACACTAAGTTACTACTAATTAACTAATCACAAAATTGACACTATAATGGTCACATAATATTGCGTTTATGCCATTTTGCTTAATTTTCTAACATTACATATCAATCATTCGCAGGTTTACCGCTTTATCAAAAATGTTCTGCTAGAGAGGCATTTCAGAAAGAGGATACCTCTTGGAGTGTGGGTAGCAAAAGAGTTACGAAACAAGTGCAGTCTCTGACACTCTGAAGCCTTCGGTAATCTAGTGTCGACATGAGATGCGATTGTACACTAAACTACATACATGTAGTATTACCTTTAAATCAAACAAAGGCTGTTTGCACGATGGTGTCAGGCAATCGTGTCTTATCATCATATTCCCCTCGTGTTCAATCACAAGGATCTGGACAATAATAATTAGTTCGTGTCCTATCACGAATTTTTACTCCAACCAGGACGATGAGAACATCTTCCTGCTCCAACCAACTGGAAGTTCTTCCATCCATTCACTTTCTCACAGAAGAAAAAATGTAAACGACCAACCCGTCACATTCACACAGGGGCATAGCCCGAGTCCAACCATTGAAGGGGGCACTGGTGTCGGAAGAAATGCGAGAAATCAAGGCGATTGAGTGACGAAGAGTGGGGAGGAGGGGTCGTATCATTGTTTGGTTTTTTCTCTCTCTCTTCTTCTACTTTCATTCATTTTGGTTTTCAGCAAATTTGGGGAAATATTGGAATGTTGTGCTGCTCCCTTTATTCTAAATTCTTGTGGATCCGAACCTGGCCAGAATGTCCAAGTTATGGTCTAAATGTAACAACTGTCCATTCCAAATCCCTGGTATAACATATTGTTTCATTCATTGTCCACGAAAAACAGGAGACGTTCAAACAGAAAGGTAAACCCGTCGTAAATGTCTTCGCAAAATGTAATGAGGTCACTCGTAAAACTGCTGACGACTACCATTCCGTTTCGAGATGATAACTTGTTGTTGGGAGTTATTCGAAGATTTATTGATGAATAGTCACATAAAACCTGCCCGACTATCTGACCGACTGTCAACATTGTGCCCACGTACTGTTTCGTTCCAAAGTATTTTTCAAATGTTTCTGTACTTCCACTCAAGACAGACTTTTCTTTCACTTCTTAATATTTTATCATTTCCTTTGCAAAACGCAAGTCGACAGAATAGACTATATTATACATGTAATATGATGTTAATTAAAATACATTTTTATTTACAAGATTTACCAGAAAACATTGCTAGCCTGCGTGGACTCAATGAACAGATTTTTTTTAAATAAAATGATACTAGTTAAAACTGAGTCTGAATGTCATTCCGAGACCCCTCACAAGGTTGACCCCGTTTTCATGGACAGAGGTTAAAAAAACACACACACACACACACATTTCGCCTGGAAACCAGACTGTTTCTCTGTTCACTACCATCGGCAGTGGAATTGACAAAAGACAGCAAGAACAATGCTGATAAAACAAAAATATCTTGTCAAGCTTTATCATCATCACCATCTTCAAAACAAAATCTATCAAACGCCTTGCGAGTATCGATAAACCCATACACATGACTCATAAACTCGGTATGTTGGTCACTAACACACCTGCATGGGGGTGTAACCGAGGTACGTCGTAAACATTTCAAGTTTGTCAAATCGGGTTTGATTTACAAGTCTAGGGTCCAAGGGTCTGTTTTGTCTTGAGTCAGATTATTTCAACCAACCCATTGTGTTTTGAGTGGTTATTCCAGATAATGCAATAATTTTCTCTTTTTTATTGGGACTGTAACTTGAACAATTCCCCAGATGGCAATTCTGAGTTTCTCTTATCTTGCAGACAGTGCAAACTCAGTTCATATTTACAGTTTTATGTTTGTAATGTGCGTCATACCTTACACTTCCAATTACTTCCATTACCGCAGCGCCACTATTGTCCTATATTAAATGGATTATGAAATTTTCATAATCCATTCTCATAACATCATTTTTTTTCATTTAGTCATTGGCTATCAATAATATAAATGTAAAAGTGCTATTAAGAAACTTCTTACTTTTGTGAATTGGGAAGCTGAATTTCCACGGCATTTCCAGAAAGAAAAAAACAAAACTCACCCCTCAAGATTTTGTCAATGAGTTTTAAAATTAATGCCCATCTTAGAACCAAATGGGTCGCAGTGATACTGCTCTGACCGTCAAATTATTAATGTAGTGGGTTGTGGGTTATGGGTTTCCCCAAAGACCCCAGGGCCCGTATTCAATTCAATACTTAAGTACAAAATTTAAGCTTTTTACTTAGTATTTGGCTTAGATAAAATACTTAGCCTATTCTGGTATTCAATTCAAACTTTTGGCTAAGTATTTTACCCTAAATTTAAGTCAACTCCCTACCAGACTTGATTGGCAGGCATATGGTTTTCAATTGCGCATTACTTTTGATTGACCGTGTGACGTCACAATGCTTTTCAGTAAGTATTTTACTTAGATTTTGTCTTACGTAAGTATAAGTCTGAAATGCGATTTGAATACGAGATAAGTAAATTACTTAACTTAGCCATTTACTTAGTAAATTTCTTACTTATGCTAATATTGAATTGAATACCGGCCCAGGCCACATGGGACATGGGTTTGTAGCATACATGTATATTACATAATTCGTGTACACAAACACGTTAATATTAAGCTTACAGTGTACATCTGTATCTATTATATATACATATACATGTATATGAAGTCAGAGTGGGAAAGAATGAAATAATACAGATATACTAACGAGGAATATAAGCAAGCAAGCGCTTCTCAAAAGATATTGGGAGGGGGAGGAGGAGGGGGGCTTGGGGTTCTTGCGTTCATTTTTTACGACTTGTGCCTCGCTTAAATTACTTTGTAATGAAAACAAATGGGGAGCTTGAATTTATTATGGGGCGGGAGGGGGGTCCTGGGGCCCCTTTCACCCATCCCCCTCTAGAACCGCTACAGAGAGTGACTGAAAATCTGAATGTTTCACCAGAATGCGCGACCAGGGAATAACAACTCACGGCTAATGACTTCACTTTGGGTTCCTCATCGAGAAAATGAATCTTCCGCAGTTGTCAACCAAACTGCGGTGCCGTCTACGACGATTCACCCAGTCGGTATTTTAACGAGAGGACTTGGGGAACATAAATAATTTTTGCAGAGGAATAATTCCGAAGGACGATGGCCCGCCGCGGAATATAAATCTGTCTTCCTCTACAAGCTGTTCAAGATGTTCTACCAACGAAGGATGAGGGGAGGACGAGGAGAAGGATGAGAAAAAAAGGAAGCGAAGATGACGGGCAGGAGGAGGAGGAGGTGGTGAGATTCCCAAAGTTCTCCCTCTTCTCCGGAAGATCTCTCGAGATAATTCATGGCATATACATGTACATTATACCAGTAAAAACATTGATACAAGTCAACGTACGCTGATAATGTTTACAGGATAGACATTGGTTGAGGGCGTTTTGCCCGGTTGTCATAGAACCCCAAATGAAAATAATCACTGTGAACTATGTCCTCTACTTGTCATGCTTTTCAAGGCGACAGCCCTTTTGAATAGTGTGGCCCTCTAAAAAGTACATGTATATTTTATGGACACAGTCTAGGACATAATTATTAATATCAGGTCTCCGAGATGGGAGAAAATAATACTACGTGTGTATGTATTCTGAGGTACATGTAGACATATATATCATCGCAATGATCTTCACCATGGCACTTGATGTTCTAGATGTTTCAAGTCCAGAAATTGACATTGTGAAGAAAAAAAAATGTCGTTTCGAGTTGTGACTTGTGAGTACCTCTACAATTTCGCTAACGATAACATGATTGCATTTCGAAAGACATGTAGTCTGGAAAGTGAAAATATAAGGGTATCGTAAAAAATATAAATAACTAATTTGGTATAGGCCTACTACAGTAAAATAGTATTGTTTGTACGTCACTTTATTGATACTTCAGCAATAAAGAAACAGATACATCATGAGTCATGACAAAGTCATACAAAGAAAAGGAGAACATAATAAGAAAAGCTAAGGACCTGATCTGATTAATGGTCCATGCAGGGCAGGTAACGTAAAAAGAAAAAAACAAATCACTAAAAATAACTTTTTAAAATCAATATGGTAGTTATACAGATTAGGTAACCACCCAATGTGATCATTGTAATAAAGTATTGAAAATAGTATAATACAAATATAATGATATAGTATAGTAAAAAATCCGTTGGTTCGAATTGGCAACATTACTAAGAAGTCGGAACTACGTACACCCCTGTTTTTTTTATCTCTCAACGAAACATGATTGCATTTTCGAAAGACGAATAGCATGGTGTCACAAGACACCGATTCATCACTATCATACACATTCTCAAACAAACAACTTCTTTCTGGCCAAGTTTACTTAAAAGAGAAGGCTCATTTAGCACGCCAGAGGAATATGCCCATTACCTTAAAATTATGGCCTGAGCTCCCGCAGAGTAATTCATCCAAACACAAGCTCATTTCTACGGTTTAAAGGGACGGTTAAGTTTTGTGAAAGATAACAATGAGTTGCGAGTTTTCTAATTCGTTTTATGTCAGTTTGGAAGAATAGCAGTGATAAATGTACCCTGAAAAGAATCACTCATCACATGCCCTCTTATTCAAAATATAACGCGAAATAGCTGAAGTGTTTTAAAAAAAACATTCATGCCACATTTTGTGTCGTCCCATAGAGGCATTTATGTGTACATGTACAGTGTGCGTGAACAAATGGCAAAGATGACTTGATAGATCATGTAGTACATGTAAATAACAAGATTAAAAGAGGTTTACTGTGAGGTTTTGGAATTGTCAAAATGAAAGCATACTGCACACCTGATGGGTACACAAACACCTAAACTTGCTGAGTGAGTGAAGAATGAATTTCAGTCTTATTTTCCAGCCATTTCTCGTCATAAATTATTTTTTAAATGAGGGCGTTCAGTTTTGAAGAGCAATCCTTTTCAGAGGACATTTTCTCCGACGATATTCTTCCAAGATGACGTACAAAGTAAAAGAAAGCTCACAAATTCCTTTTCATCTCTATCATCTATACCAATTACCAACTTTCTCTGTCTCTCCCTCTGCTCGATTCTCTCTTTAACACACGTGTGATTTCTCCTCTCCTTTCCCCCTCTGGTTTCGGCTCGATAGAGGTAATGCCTGTCCCTTGAACTTGCAGATGGAAACGAAAAAGGTTAGAAACGGCACTCGTCTGTTTTGTACCACCCCATTTTAACTGCCTGTGAAAATAGGGCACGGATATAGGGAATTTTGTCATGCAGAAATATTAAGGTTTCAGTCGATACTGGTTGCCGTGGAAACGTGAACTCACGAGAGCAACGTCTGATATTGCCGAAGTCTTTTTCTTCTTCTTCCGTCTTTTATTTACTAATAAACCCAATTGCCTTTGGTGGAAAAGTCATCTGCGTTTAACGCGTCTTTCTATATGATTTGGATTGTAGATTCATACCATAAGAGTCTCATGGAAGACACAAAATGCACTTACCCAATCAATACCTCCTTGATTCAACTTATTCGGAATCAGATATCGTTTTCGTTTCAAGTGCATTTGGGGATTTTGTTTCCATGCAGTACATGTAGGCCTATAGTATATAATTTTCTACATCCCCCCCCCCTATTATTTGAGGAAACTCGTCATAGGCGACTGGGAAAATTTAAAAAGCCACACAAGGTATAAACCAAAAGAAAACATGGCGTCTTTGTCGTGGCTATGAAGTTCAACTATTTACATGTTCCTGGGTTATGTATTAATACATGTCCATTTCCTGGTACAAGTGAATCGCGTAGACTTTGTATCAATGTCCCGACTACTGGCACTGTACTGACTAAACTGGTATAATTTTACAAGAAGGTTACGATATTTCTGACATGACATCTCAACGTACTTTGTTATCCAAACACTGACCAACACCCCTTCGACACCGGTCTCATCTATCTATGGAATCCAGATTTGTTTTATCCGCCCCTTACTGCTCGCATTATCATTCTGTACGTGCTTTCGTATTTGTATGATCCTAAATCTGGCGCTACTTCACACTCTCGTGTTTACGTTTGGGTCATCTTTCGGGACAAAAATACCAACACCGATAAATCCGATGGGTGTAGTCTTCACATGCAGACTTGAATACGAGGTGTCCATGAAGTAAGGTTTGCGAATGAACTTGAAGCTTCCATGCCTCATGGGGTGGTGGAACCAGTGGCGAACGGGAGGGCACTTCCGGCCGGCAAACCAAGTTGAGAAAACAGAGATATTGTGCCCACTAACTGTGCCCCCCCCCCACCCTAGCTGTAGACTCGATTGCTTGTCAAGAGAAGCTTGAGGACTTGAGGGGATGGGGTATGGGGGCCTAATGGCATTTTCTGGCTTGTCAGAGAATATCCGTCTTGTGCGACCCCCCTGCCCCTCCTGCCAAGGAATCTGGAAACGCCACTGGGATGATTAATGGTTTGAAATAATTTCGAATTGACTGTATACATTACATACATGTAACTTCCAAACTTATTTCCCTCATTTATTTCCAAATGAATATGCGAGTTTAATCAGAAAGCCAATCCCAACCATGCTTTTGAATGATACGAAGCCACGGCAATGTCAAGGAGAACTGGAAACATGGGTACGAACTCGACCAGGAAGGTAATAGTATCTGTAGACTACAGCAGTACCAACAATGTCAAATCTGCCAGGGATTACTGTAGGTGTTCGCAGCTGCCTGGCAAACACACACAAACCCACGTTCTTACGAGCTCATCCCGTCGACATGGTAGCCGTGTATTTGGAAAGCAATTCTTCGTATTGACTTACTTCTTAATTCACGCTTTTAGCACGAGAAAAGAGTAGCTCCTTAGCCCCTTGCTGTTCATCTTCATTTCCATTAAGCTAAGAAGACTTACATTTAGGAGACTACAGCAGCCCGATACCAAATTACCATTCACTTCACTCTGGCAAGTTGTAAACTGCAAATCAGCGCGAGTAAGCCGTGCGTCGTGAGTTGGTGCTTCGGGTGTATTTCAAATTTTTATATTCCACAACTTTGTTTCGAGTACATTTTCACAGAAAATATCTATTTCAGCTTCTTTTTTTTAAACTTTGCCTTGGTAGGTATTTAATGTTTCTTTATAGATTCATTTCATACTTGCATCATGCTTGTATAATCGTAATAATTATGAATCAATTTAGTGCTCAGAAAAATGAAACATAAATGTCTACCTGTAGGTCCATGCTATAAGCAAAACTGCGTACCCACACAAGCATTTATTAATTAGATATTCTGAACAGGTATACTTTTTTGTCTTTCCTCATTAAACCTCCTCTTTCTCTCTCCATGCCAATGTAATAACGACCTATAGAACAAAAATAGGCCAAGCATAAATAATTAACATTTTTCATCCTTATTCGGTTAATTCCTCAAAGTACCCTTACGACCTGCCTTTCCGATCAAAATCGTCCGCGAGGGAACGCAGGCGAGCTCCAATCACGTGTGATACTAGACACGGACGGTATGCCTCGCTCTAAACTCGATTAGCAATACAATTTCAACTTGATTATCTTCATTAAACGAGTGAAACTACAGAGGGAAAAACAATACGAGAGCTTCTAATTAGTCGAGAAGTGATCGCATTACTATTGGGCGACGTCCGTGATTAACCATAAAAGGCGAATTCGTCCGATGCCGCCTCGATGAGGCCATCTTTTTTGAGAGAGCTAACAAAATGATAAAATAGTTTCCTTTTTTTTCATTGAGAGGGTTCGATTGAGAGACTGGAATTCCAAACTGACAGGATTTCTCGATCTCTGATATTAATGAGATTGGATGAAAGTGAAACCAATAATAAAGAGGCATTATCAGATTTGTGAAGCAAAGGTCCCAAGAATGACTGACAGCTTGGCGCGAGATGACACTCTCAAGTCAAGATGAAAAACGGAAAAACAGAACGAATACAAACGACAGGCAATGACACTTTTTTGTCAGGAAAACGGAGTCACCGAATAAAATGTTGCGTTTGAGACTGTGTGTTACGTACCTGGCTCATTCATTAAATGAAAAATATTGTTAATTTGATTGTTAATTTTTCGAAAAAGTACACTTATACCAGCAAAGGATAATAAAATAACGGTGTTTCTTCATGCACGTGTGTTTTGGCTTATTGTATAGGCCTAACTTACATACATAAAATTGACTTCGTGTAAGGTACAATGAAAGAAACACACTTTCCTCAAACTTGATTAATAATTTAATACTATACAAACAATTCAACTACAACAGATGAGAGGAGAGGAGTGGATACCTGCCTGCGCTACAATCATAGTCAAAATGAATTTCTATCTCACAGTGGCAACAAAAATATTATTTATTCAAGATTTACACAGCGCCTAATAGTAATACTAGTGCTAATACATTTTACCTCTATACATGTACGATATACATGTACTGTCTTTACAGAAATGTGTTTTTTATTGCCTAGTGCATTAATGTTTTTAATCTTATTATACGCCTACCTCGTAACTACCTCATTAAATAATCATGGAATCATTTTGCAGTCCTTTAAACATTTACCCCTGTAATACATTGCTCCGTATTCGAACTATCCTTGTAAGTTGTAACACAATACGAGCCCCCTCCCTCAATGTCCTTGTCCATAATAGTCAGCTAGACTTGCTAAATGGTCTCATCTATTGCCACAAAGGTTATCCATTACCTCCTACCCGTTCGTCAACACCATCTCTACTCCCAATTGACGGGTCTCGTTATCCTCACTTTTCTTCGGGATATCGTAGGACCAAGGTTGGTTTTATCTGGACTTTGCAGGTCTGACCGTCTATTATGGGGGTTGACCCGAAAGTCAGGTCAACTTCTTGACCCCTCCGGGTTGATTCACTCCGAAGGTTTCCTCGGGTCAGTAAAAAGGAGAGAAAGGGTAATTGTAGCGGGCCGGGGAACAAACTTTCGAGAAAAAAACATGGCATCGCTCTTCACACATATCGTCAAAATACTTGAGATATGAATGATTGGCGGTGTTCGGTTTCTACCATTTCGTGATGAATTGTGCGATTTCGTCGAGAAAAACAAGGTCTGTTTAGTATCAAAAGAGCAAAAAGATGCCTAGGGAATCCTTGAAGGCCCCCCTTCTAAGGCGACCAGTTTGATGGGCTAGAGTTTATTGTTTCAATTTAATTTGGTTATTCTATGTTTTCGTATATTTGTATTGTTTATAATATTTTCTTGCTTCGATTTCACTTCTATTTTGCATTTTTATTGCTTTCGCTCCCTTTCCATTCGATATAAATGTGACCTATTTTCAAATTGCGTAAACTTGAGTTTATCAAGCACCGACACTGTCGACACAATTTCGGAGCTTAGTTATATCTGAAAATGGATGAAGTATCACAACTGCATCGACTTAAAACAAAATATCGGCAGGGGGAACATTATTCAATATGGGTCGAATCTGCTGTCTCACTATCCCAGTAATTCACGTTTTATTAAGAAATGTGCACTTTTTTGTCCGGACTTAAAAGTACAGAGCGGTGTCGTCCCACGGCGCTGCTAAATCAATCCCGCCATCGATATTACAAGTTAGAACTTCATTATGAAAATTGCGCTCACCACTGCCAATAATATTGCCCATATCGGAGGCTATTGAAACGCCAGGACCCCTTGTATCATATTTCATGTTTTAATAAGAAGGAGAGAGTAGACGAAGTAAACACAGGTCGGTATATACCGGTATTTTCCATTTCCAGTCTTCTTTTTCTTCAGGCCAGGACTATAGACAAACAACGACCAATATTCATTTCTCTCGCGGAATACATTATCATCTGTAAATATTAATAAGTGACTTACGCATCATAACTTAGAGCGCGTGAAAAGCAAGCGCTTATTTTTCCTTTTTTTTCAATACATGTCTCTTTCAGCGTCTGCTCGATTTGAATTGATTACGTGTGAAATTCGACTTAACTCCATTACTGATGTATTAGGTATAGGTACAAATGCAAGCAGCTAGCTCAGTCGCATCGCTCACGAAAAATAATTTGCAACATCTTGTTTCTTTCAAAATGCTATATCCGCTCACTAAACATAGCTATAGAGTCTACAGACTGCTTAGTTCCGCTGGCTTTCTTGTCACTTTCTACCACTCTCATTTTCCATCGTCCGCTTCCATATGAGGCGTGTTCTCATCCAACTCGACGTCGCCGTAACCTTGAATTACTCGACGATCAAATTATAAGCGAGCTCTTCTCTCGCGCCCTCACTGTTGACACTCACGTGTTGATAATAAAGCACGACCAGCGACCATTGAAACTCAACACGACTGAATACATTACGGTGTAAGCACTCTATCGTTGGACCTGGAAAATAAACTTTGTCATCAGACTACTCGAGAGGCATGAGCGAGGGATGGATAAAGAAGAAAATATGAAATTTGATAGCCAGATAATTGAGAAACAGACAGCATAATGCAGTAAGATGCTAAGTGCCCTTAACAATTGCACCCTCCCCCCCCCAAAAAAAAAAAAAAATTATAAGTGCGATATGTTGCCGCAAACTATGCGAGATCAAAGAATAATTTATATATAGACGAGTGAGACGAGAGAGGCAGCAGTATAGGAAAAAAATGGGTCCGTATCACATTCCCGATCCATGTTTGCTTGGTTTCAAACTTTAAACTTTGTTTGCAATCATTATTACATACTACACAAATCATGATTTTCCTTTATTTCTTCAACACCCAATATATCTTATATTCTTTCAGTTTCGTCTCAAGTTTCAAACTAGGCATGATCATACAAAGGATATTGAGAAGAACGCAGTGTTTTCCGTTTATATTTTCCCTTCAAATTTATTTTGACAAGATGCCAACTTAGAGCGGATATATTTTCAAAATACATGATATATTTTCAAAATACAAGTATCAAGCAAGGCGTGGGAAATAATACCTGAAAGTCTGTCGAAATCACGAGTCAAAATCACGTCAGGGTTGGCTTTCATTCGTCGAGATTTAAAGCGATGACTTAGATATCAATTAATCAAGTAAAGTAGTTCGAACAGGATTTGTATACAGTTATAATGTATGTAAATCGTTTGTTAAAAATGATAACACTACCATTTACACATCCGACAATGGAGACTTCGCCTATAAATTAAAAGATATCGAGTCATTATCTCTAAAATAATTTCATAGCGTAATGTATCGTAACTGCTGAGCTGAGGACGATCATAAAATCAGAAATAAATAGAGCCCGAGATGAAAAACACAGACATCAAATTCAAATGGGAAGATTTAACACATGATCCATCAAACTCAAAATTTTATTCTGATTGTAATCATCATAATTGCTAATGACGACTATAAAGTCAGAAACCAGTACCCATGATACAGTCGACCACCAAGTTCATTATCCGCGGATCACATAATTTCTTTTAGCAGTTCAATGTTCCTCCTAGTGCCGCCGCTTACAGAAAACCTGAGATATAGCCCTCCCATGTGAATAATCTAAATCGATCTGGTCATCAATAACAGTTCATGGTCTGATTCGCAGTATACAATATTTCAATATCACTCTCAGATAAGTGGTGGAATTCGCTGCGGATTTGGTACTATTTTGGGACCGAGTTATTATACTTTGGAGTGAAGTTTCAAAGCGATATGTCTTCTCGTTAGTGATCCGTGAACTGCTGATTTGAGGATGAAAATTACATTTTAAAAAAATTCAAAGACGATGAAAAGAGAATGGTTATATCGCAAACTCGCAATGGGCATTGAGCGGAGAAGCAGTCAATATTCATCGCTTAGCTTTGTGTGGTCGAATTGCACAGAATAAAGTGAATTATTTAAGGCGTTTGCAAATTACGAAAAATGAAATAATCACGTACAGTAGTTCGTATGCATTTAATCGCTACAGCAATATAGGCTTCAATAAGACATTCTAAATAATAAATTGACAGTACTGTTCCTGATATCTTTTCACCAGTGTTCACACATCTAAGTTTGGTATTTAATGTTTCATCTTGCACATTTTAAATCAAATCTTACCTTGATCTGCAGTTGCTTGTCTCCATTGAAGAAGGATCATGAAGAAAGCTATGAGTTGTTGAGTTGTCATCTTGGTGTTTAGCGCACGATGATTTGTTACATCCATGATGAAGTCGAAGAGTGTCTCCTTCACAAGTTTATCCACTATTGATTTACTCCGCAATGGATACACGTAGCTGCAGGCCTCGACATGAATAAAGTGTGCATTCGTCAAGAATATGTAAACCAACTTCGATAAAGTCTTCCCCAGATAAAAATGTGGAAGCTTTTCACTAGAAAATGTCACGTCTCTCACACTTATTTCGCAACGCTTTCTGTAAAAAAAATTGTTGGATTTTATGACCAACGTGAGCGTTGCACAAGATGGAATTATAATCCAAATAATTCACCTAGCCAGTTTGTTTCGCTGAGAGGAAACTATCTTGACACTGGAGAAGTTATTTCCGCACTTCCTTGAGAAATAACTTCATTCGTTCCTCTCCTCCAGACATAAAAACCAAAGCAAATGAAAACGTTAATGTGGCACGAAGTGTGTCAACTCCTGACGTAACTACCAGGGAAATTTAAACACTTTCCCTTCTACTCTCGTTTTGTTTGTATTTTCCTTCGAAAAAGGGTCAATCTAGTTTCCTTCTTTACTGAGTTGCCGCCTGGGTTGTATTAAAAAGCTGAGGGCGTAAATGGAGGATGGTATTTGCACGACAACTCCGGTGGATCATCGCTGTAGTCCAGGGCAAACAGTCAGCCAGTGTCTGGTAAACATATTATCCATTCAGGGAGGGTGCTCTCCAACAGACAACGACAAACTTTTGGAAGCAATCCTCTGAATGCCGAATCATCATCTGGGTGATAATTCACATACCACGCTTTCTGCTGAAGTCCGTTTGATCGCTCTTGGTATTCCTCAAATCATCAAGCTCAACAGTCTTTGTTTGCGTGTTGTCTGGTAGGAGATCCTTATTCCGAATGAAGGCCCTGGGATGTGGATTCCAACCAATTTCAACAGTTCCTTGGCCCAGGTTGGATTTAGCCTAACCTTTTACGTGACGATTGAACACAAAACAATACAAGTTCTAACCGCAATATCCCAAGAAAGGTTAGAGGCGTTTCTTTCCAACTGCAGAGGGTGACTGCGGTAAGCCCCAGAGGATAGATTTGGCCCACTTTACCCCTCCTAAAGAGCGGGTACCTAAACAATCAAACTGGGGTTCCAAACAAGTCTGGTACTAATCCGACAGCGGGGTTGGGCGGGTAATCTCCGCCGTGACTCCGGGTGCGTGAAGAGGATTGACTCGCTCCTAGCTTCACACGCCGTCTCCCAGTTCAGTCACGTCCACAAAACAACCAAACTCGGCCTTCATGGTTGATGAAATCTTGTTATTTATCTCAAAATAACCACTCCTAGCTGTCTGAGGTGTTTATAAATCTGTTCTGTAATTAGTTCTCCACAAGAATTCCAATAGCGTGGGCAAAATGACTCCAGCGGTAGTCTGCGTGGTGTTTGCGTGTTGAACGACAAATTTCGTATGCAGACGAGGCAATTTCTATCCGCGGGTGCGCCGCTTTACGACATACGAGCGAACTCGGACAAAGTGATAAAATATCGTCTGCACCGGTGGTCATTCAAGTGTGCACGCACTCACTCGCTGTATCATTGCAGAGGGCTGTAAAATGTAAATGTTCAACGAACATTCAGAAAGCCCCGCATAATTTATAAATACTCATCTAAAGTCGCCATGTGTAGTATCACAGAACTCGTGAGATGACCTTGCATCAAAATGTGCATAAATTAAGATCTTAGCATGAGGCCATTGTTCCGTTCGCTGACTGCCCTATAAATTCATAGAATATCAATAAGCAGATTATCTTATGCGCGATTGGGTAATTACACAGCGAAAAGAAGAATGAAGGAAGGAGAACCCGGGAGGTATATTACTCTCGAATGAATGAACCCAATATTTTTTTCATGTCTCTTAGCGGAGCTGATCATCAGACCTTGTTTACAAATTTACAATGGGCTCAAATTTAGATTCGTCGCATTAATTACGTGGCCATGCAACAAAAGGACAATTAGAATTCGCTCCACTCCCTGCAATGGCTATACACGCGGAAGGTCATTTCGTTCCTAAATTTAAAGGGGGAAACTTCACAGTCGTGGGATACTTGTTTCTTATATCATTCGTCTATATTACGAGATAAATGATAAATGTATAGGGTGGAAGGAAATGGACGAGAAATTGCTCCCTACTTTTGGCATTCCTATAATGAATAGTTTAAGTTTAATTAATTGGTGAATAGTTTAATTCGATCAACAAAAACAATATATTCGATCAACAAAACAAACATATATTTGGTTATTTATGATTCATTGTCAGAAAGATACTAAATGTCTTATTGTACTTCATATTATTATTGTTATCGAAAAACTGTGTACTTACATGAATGCAGAAGAAAATCAAATCAAATCAAATCAAATATCCATCTGCCCATGCAATTTTGAAATAGGCACGAGTTTAAGAAAAAAAAAAGTACGTTGATAACATTTTGAATACAAGTCATCATGTTTTATATTTAGCTTTTATACAAATGATTACAAATTGTTCATCATAATCTAATTGAATGCACGTTTATAGTAACAGAATCATATCATTCGATGGAAGCTTCTTGCTTTAAAAAAAAGGAGATATCACCGGAGTGATAAGAAGTTTAAAGAATAATGATATTCTCTTTATTATGAACCTTTAGTTGTCAACGATACAAAGGTTCATTAAACTCTATTTCATAAGGTGTTTAGAAGTAAATGCGAGAAACCGGTTTCGATATTTACGGTTCGTTTGGTTCTTTATTATATACTTTTTCCTGCTATATTCTTCTTTTAGTCGGCTTATATTTTCCGAGATACCCTCAGGCTCTTTTCGATGGTTAAGCTTTGTTACCCACATTGCCTGACCGGAAGTCTTATGCAAAATATTTGTTAAAACTTTGGGAATTTAGTACATGTGTTTCTCTGAAGCGTAATTATAACAAGATATTTAAATCAAAATTTATGTTGGTTTTCTTTCTTTTTTCCCTCTCTCTCTCTCTCTCTCTCTCTCTCTCTCTCTTTCTTCTTAGTTCTAGAAACCAATGAGCCCAGAGCTCTTCGTGTGATTCACAGGCCTGATCCACAAACTCTCTCTCTCTCTCTCTCTCTCCGTCTCCCTCCCCTCATCTTTTCTGTTCCTCTCGATTACAGACATCATTTCTATCTCTCTCTCTCTCTGCCTAATGGAAATTTCATCCAAAATTATCTATACCGGTATAGGAGATAAAGTAAGATAATTCACAGTCATAAATATAAATCAGAAATATAATTTTAGATCACACGCAGTGTTATGGTAATACTTTATCAGAAGATTTAAAACCTCGTAAACAATCATGCACGCTTAATTTCTTTGCTTTCAACCTGGTTGCTTGTTTGCGGTTTAAAAAAATCTATGTATTTCCTTAAATATTGTAGAAAAGTAAACACCGTTTCCAAATTGGCCAAATTAGAGAGAAAAATAAAAATCTGCGAGAGGTTCAATTATCAATTACATTTGTGTAATATTAATAGAGCGTAACTGCAGAACGGCTTATTCATCACGCTCTATAACCATCATGACCATATTTTGAGGGGCAAACCCGACAAAACAAATTGAGTTGTATTATAATATTTAAGGGTTAAAACCGCCGGAAAAGTAGATGATTGATGTGAAGTTGAGTGGTGGTCAAAACAGGGATTGTAATTTGTCAGTCATGTCAGTGGCTGGCATTGATAAAACGATTATAATTATCTTTCTTAATTCTTTGAAATCCATCAAAAGCTCTCATTATATCATGTGTATATTGATCTCACTTCTCCTCCTTACCTTTTTCTCTCTTTTTTTTTTTTTTGCCTTTTCTCTTCTTTAATGATTCGGTGTTTTTTCTTCTACTTCTTTGCAAATAGACAAATGTATGTGTTCGCGCATAACCCCCCTCCCCCACCCCCTCCCCTCTCTCTCTCTCTCTCTCACTCTCTCTCTCTCTCTCTCTCTCACTCTCACTCTATAAATAATTTTCATACAATCCATAATCATTCTCACTTTCTTCTTATCTTGTATTTTTCGTGTTCGATCTTTTAAAGTACCCTTGTTCTCCTGTTTCTTTTCCCAATCCTCTCTCTCTCTCTCTCTCTCTCTCTCTCTCTCTCTCTCTCTTTATTTCTCTCTATCTCCATCTCGGTCTATTTCCCCCATCTCTCTTTTTTGTCTCTGTCTGTATGTCTCTCTCTCTCTCTCTCTCTCTGTCTATCTCTCTCTCTCTCTCTCTATCTATCTATCTATCTATCTCCCCTCATCTCTCTCCCTCAATTTGATATCTTCTTACCAATCAGACTTGTCAGTCTGAAGTAACTGGATCTAGGACACCATAATATGTGTTCTCAATACTCCTGCCCTATTGTTGAGCAATAGGAACCCAGTCCTTAAAAGGAACAACATCATCTGACAACCAGAGATCGTTCAAATCCCCAACTATCACCTCGCTCCTAAAGTTCAATTGAAAATCAGAAGAGACCACCCCCCCCCCCTCCCCCCTCATTCTTCCCACATCTTAGTTTTTTAAGTGAGTCTTACGTTGCATGTATTACATGAATGATGAGTCTTTACTATTGTTAATTTGTTACTATTCAAGGCAATTTAAAGGAAATAAAAACAAACAATAATAACAAAAAATATAAAAAGTTCAAAAGTGAAGGTCTTGTAATAATGAAATGGGCCATCAGACAAATATAACATTTAATTGTCTTCGTTACGGTCAGTTGTTTTTATTTTTTATCTTTGCTTTGTTTTCTGTTTTAAAGTTTTTTTTTTTCTTGTTTTGTTGTTGTTGTTTTTACTGTTGGTTTGCTTTGCTTGCTTTTTTGTTTAGAGGTACTATGTCCCATTTGCAGGCCAAAAAAAAAGAAAAGGTTAAATTCCAACGGCATTTGAAAGATAATACTAATTTAGAACTTCCCTAAAAAAGGGGGGCTTGAAAATTCCTTTAAGTGGGAAAATAACGACTATTAGTTGTCGAATCGACTTAGGAGCTATAGAGCCAGTAAGTAATAGTCTGATTTTCAGACCATTGTACCGAATGGTCGTACGTTTTATGCTGCGCAAAGATTCAATCAGTTTAATTTTGGCCATTACAAGAAGTGGGTTATTGATGTAAACAAATGCTCATGTACCCTTTATAGCTCATTTTATGTATGTTATAACCAAAGATGAAAAAAGCCAGTCAGTCACTCAATAGTGTCTGACAGTGAAGTCTAGCAAGTAAACGGGTTTCCTTGCATAATTTGAATATTAGGATACTGCTAACGTTTAAATTTCACAGAGAGGACAAACATGACATATTCATAATTCAAGCAAAGTTCTACAGAATTTGATGTTGGCTGCAAAAGGGACATAGTATCTTTAAATGATGTTTTGGGGTTCGATTGTTCGTGTATTTTTTCCTGCTCTTTGCTTTTCTACACTATGTGAATTCTTGCCATGCATGCAGGCAGACGGAAATTACTGAGTGTCTTCAGGTGATTATGACATTCTATAAAAGTAATTTTACTGCGTGTTAGATATTGCATACCCGTATGATATTGATGCCATACACAAACATCATTTTAATTATCGCTCCAATAATTAACATTATACATCCCATTCCATTGGACCATACCTGCGCATGATTGAGACCCATAGCCGTCTATACCTGCGCAGACATCGATAAAATGTTAGGCATGTTAGGTATATCATATATCGACCAAGCCTGCTTGCATACTATCGATTTTTTTTTGTTAAAGCATTTTCTTTGAGAAAAAAGCCTGAATCGAGAAACACAGGAAATGGGGAAAGGTGGGCTGGGGAATATCGTTTCAACACATATGGAATCACTTTGGCATTTGTGGGTTATTACTAGGAGCTATTGGCCTCTGACATTGAGCGTGAAATTCAAGCATCGCTCCATCTTAGGTGGTGCTCTGCTGTGGTGTTGTTTTCCCCGTAGGCTCCGTGAGTGCCCCTAACACCCCCCCTCCTCCCGTCTTCCACTTCTTTCTCAACATCTTACGCTTAAGACAAAACACATCTCCCTATCTCGTTATCCCTTTTCACCCCTTCTATTCTGTTTCTTCTCTCTCTCTCTCTCTCTCTCTCTCTCTCTCTCTAACCATTTTTCCTGTACCTTTCTTCTCTCTTTATTTGCTCCCTCTCTCCTTCTCTATTCCGTCTCTTTCTACTTTCTCTCTCTCTCTCTCTCTCTCCTACTTTAATAGTATGATCGTTTCCAATCTCTTTGAATATAAATGAATGTTATTTCAGCATACTCTTTTCAGAATGTTGTCGTTATACACCCCCCACCCAATCAGCTCCTTTGTTGATTAAGGCGTCTAACCTGAGGGGAGAAGACAATACAAAAAGATACCAACCTCACAATGTCTCAAAACAAACTCTTTTGTTTTTACTCGACAAAAATACATATCGATGTCAAATAACAGCAAGTGCGAGTCAGAAAACAATAGCCATGGGGATAAATATGCATACCTAAAACTGGCATCAGTGATGTCGATGAGAGATTTCCTTCACCACTTCCAATTTTTGCACTGATTTTTTTTTCTTTCTCTAAAGGCAATGGTGAGTGAAAAAAGTCCTATTTTCTCGTATCCGATGAAATAACTTTCTTGTTTCAGTGATGCAACATCAGCATCGATGCATGGACGAGGGCTGCTTGGTTGGGGAATATATTTGTCTTAAAAACATATAATATTCAAAAGTCCTTGACTGGAGATGCCTATATTGAAGTAAATTCATGCAATAATGTAAATCGGCTGTACTATCCACATACATTTGTTTTGTGCCGAAGAATTATGACAGAATAGAGCGTCAATCAATCATAATTACGATAGTGAGCCCTCTACGGCGTCTGTATTCTCAATTTTCCGGAGAAGATTACTATACCATAATTTGATCAATCTAGACCACACTGTTTGATTTTACTACTTGTAGTTGCATTAAATCAGTCTTGTCATACACAATGTAATGTAGTTTGTATATGATCATTTCAGATTTTACTTCGACGCAGCCTTTTCCCTACTTTCGTTCAAGAAAGAAAAAAAAAAGAGGGGGGGGGTAAAGTAAGTATAAGAAGGACGAAAATAGTGTTTTGAATTGCACGTTTATTCAAAGCAAGCCTTCGTCTATTAGTTATATATCATATTTATCATCCCTTGTAGTGTGTGCTAATCATATACAACTATTACAATTTGATGTTATATTATTATCCACTGCAAAACTCAACTATTATCTAATACATTCATGTTGGCCATGCCCTTCATGAAACCAACGGGTCATTATTGGCTTAAAAGCCCTTTCCACGGCTTAAGATGATCTACACGAGTGCACATGGTGAAAGATGGACTTAAACAAGGAAAAAAAAAACGCGAGGACTGTGAAAATGGAACAAAAAGAAGAAAATAGAAGACACTTTCCGTTGCAGAAGCAGATGGCCCAGATATTAAGCTTATCATCGAACCAATGATGTCATATTACCATGGATTGGGGCTCGAATGTCACCGAGTGACATTTAGCACGTAAACTAAAGAGGGGGGAGACGGGGAGAGATAAAGAAAGAGAAAGATAGGGAGAGAGAGAGAGAGAGAGAGAGAGAGAGAGGGGGTTAAGAGAAGTGAATGCTCCCGTAACCAAATAATTTTCAACAAAAGGTTGAGCTCGAAAAGCAAGAAGATGTTGACGAAGAAGAAGGAGGGGAAGAAGAAGAAAAAGAAGAACGATTGTGATGAAGGAAAATAAAAGAAGGAGGAGAAGAAGATGAAGAAAAAGGAGGAGGGGGAGAAGAAGAAGGAGGAGGAGGAGGAGGAGATAGATAATTTTTAAAAAAGAAGAAGTGGAAGAAAGATAAATCTATCTGGGTCTTGTTTGTTTGTTTCATCGTCCCTCTGTCAGTGTCTGTTTTTATGTTAATTCGTGAGACTGTACAATCAGTATTCCCAATATCCTCTTTAAAAATATTCTTCTCTTTAATGAAAAAAAGATCCTCTTAGAATTACTAATTGGGGCCCCATCCGGACTTGGCCAAAAAAATCGCTCCACCTCTTCTTCTTTACGGACATTCCAGCTCGTCTTTTGGCAATGAGGCGGTGATTAAACACCAAAACAAATATATCTGAAGAGGGAGATTGGTTTATTGAAGAGTAGGAGAAATCGATAACTATAAATCTGGGTTTAGCTTCAACTTTGAAGTCATTACCGTGGCAAACAAAAGGGACAGGGTTTTAAAGAGGATATTTTAATCGTCTTTTCTAAATCTTCTTTTTCTGTCTTAGCCTGGCTTTCAGGTTATCTGATTTTTTCCCCCTTAAATTCATGAAAGTATAATACATGTACACGCAGAAAATGATAATAAATGTCAAAAATTAATGAACGAAGAAACTACAAGGAGCAAAACGAAAACAAACTAACCCATCAGCTAATTATGCGGGTTAAAGCCCCACTGCACTACCTGTAGCTACTTGCTCCCTCTATATAGAAAACAATGCTTAAGCGGTGCCCGTTGGTCCCCCATGATCCTCTTTTCCTTATGTTAATTGAGAGCTGAGTTGATGAGATAACCACCTGTCAGTGACCATGCTGGGAGGTCTAATCCCTCCTGGACAAACCAGTGCAGATGGGCTTTAAAGAGGAGGTTGAGTTCTGGGGAGAGGTGAAAAATATTTTGTGAGCTTTTTCATTGTTATTATGCAAGTGTGGAAGAACATCAGAGAAAAACTGTTCCCTGAAAAGCATGGCTCTTCAAAGGCCTTCATATTTTAAATATGACATGTAACAGTGTTAAAATGAGGACCACATTTTTATGCCACATGTTTGTGTAGTCCCATCTTTCTGTGTACAGTGCTTGTTACTTTTACCAAGACTGGGCCAAATTTTTTATTCCAGAACCTTGCAGTACACACCAAGACTTATATGCTACATGATAAACTTTTTCTGATGGATTCCACACTGTTTCTTTCTCAATGCAATCGCATGAAGAGAACTAAACTTTATCTTTAACAAAAGCAAAAAGAATCATATTGATTGCCCTGGCGCTATTTTCCATCTTCTTCTTCTTACTCATCCTCCAGCTCATCTTCATAATCATAATCACCATCCTCTTCCTCTTCCTAGCTCCTCCTCCTCCTCCTCCTAATCTTCTTCCTCATACTCCTCCTCCTTCTTCTCCTCCTCCTCCTCCTCCTCTTCTTCCTCTTCCTCCTCCTCCCTTTTCCTCTTCCTCCTTTCTCCTCCACATCTTCGTCCTTTTCCCCCCTCTTTGTCCTCGTCCTCCTTTCTCCTCCTCCTCCATTATCCTACTCATCTTCGTCCTCCTGTTCCTCCACCTTCTTTCTCCTCCTCCTCCTCCTCCTCCTTTCTCCTCCTCATATTCGTCCTCCTCATCCTCCTCGTCCTCGTCCTCCCCCATCACCATTGTAAAATAGGAATTACTACAAGCAGCCTTGAAAGAGACCATCTCAAGAAGTCTTCTTATCTGTGTTACCTGATGATGGTCATTCTCTAGAACATCCTAGATTACGTTCTATTGATTATCTCCAGCAATACAAAAGATGGCTCGTGGGGATAACCTATGGGGTTCAAATCTCTGTCTTAATCCATTACAGAGTGGATGGTCATTATTACCAAATTAAAGGTAGCGTAGAGTCCTTGCGATAATTAAGGTATAGACCAGTTTTGGAAACGCCCCCCTCTCAAAAATGAAATGGAAGCTTTTATTACCAATCATGTGAAAGAATATGTTTTGACTAACACGTGATGATACAAATTTTGCCGGGAAAGGGCCTACTAATTGATATATTTGGTAAATTATCATATCGATCTGGACTGGATAGATATCGCGATCGCGTATATAGTCCCATATACAAAAAAATATATACATCTTTCTGTGTACAGTGCTAACTTTACCAAGACTGGGCCAAATTTCTTTTATTTTTATGATTCCAGAACCTTGCAGTACACACCAATACTTATATGCTAGATGATCAACCTTTTCTGATCGATTCCACAACGTTTCTTTCACAATGCAATCGCATGACCAGAACTGATCTATACCTTTAAAAAAAAATATATATATATGCAATCAAACAAACTTTATATTGCCTGATAACTTATAAAAGACACATTTCAGAAGAATATGCACAATGGATAATCAAATGGATATCTATCTAGGAACCCCGACCCTTAGAAATTCGAGTCTATTAGGGGTTAGGGAATAATTTCACAAAGATCGTCTTTTGCCAAATATTTTCAGTTTAACGATTTCGTCGTTCACTGTTTGTTTATTGTGTGTCTACGTTGAAGCTTTTAAAGTAATTTCGTCAAGATACCAACGAGACACTCCGTAGTTTCGAAATTATTGGTATAGGGAGAGGGGGTCACCCCACTACCCCCCCTTCCACTTCTCCCCGCCTGATACGCCGACCATGACGAAGTCCCATGTATGTAAAATCATGGTGTGATTTTTTTTCTTTCTTTTTTGCCTTCCATTGGAAACCTTCCACTTTCTCTTGCAACGCATTTTCAATATCCCGACCAACAATGGCCTTTAAAGGTACTATGTCCCATTTGCAGGCCCAAAAAATGAAAAGGTTAAATTCCAACGGCATTTGAAAGACAATACTAATTTAGAACTTCCCTAAAAGGGGCTTGAAAATGTCTTTAAGTGGGAAAATAACGACTATTAGTTGTCGAATCGACTTAGGAGCTATAGAGCCAGTAAGTAATAGTCTGATTTTCAGACCATTGTACCGAATGGTCATACGTTTTATGCTGCGCAAAGATTCAATCAGTTTAATTTTGGCCATTACAAGAAGTGGGTTATTGATGTAGACAAATGCTCATGTACCCTTTACAGCTCATTTTATGTATGTTATTACCAAAGATGAAAAACCAGTCAGTCACTCAATAGTGTCTGACAGTGAAGTCTAGCAAGTAAACGGGTTTCCTTGCATAATTTGAATATTAGGACACTGCTCACGTTTAAATTTCACAGATAGGACATACATGACATATTCATAATTCCTGCAAAGTTCTACAGAATTTGATGTTGGCTGCAAAAGGGACATAGTATCTTTAAAGGGTTTAAATCTCCATCTTAATTCATTGTCGGGTTGGATGGCCATTATTACCTTCTTAAGAGGGGTATAATCAATAGTCATCACCTTTAATAAGAAATCCCAAAACAATAATGAGTGCCTTTACAACTTTTCTGATTAGTAGCTGTCAGGGGTGATCCATTTCAATGATGTTTGCAGACTTATAAGAGGGGTTATAAGATCCCTTTGTAGTTTGCCATCAAGATTAAAGAGGGATTATCTGCCACAAAGCTCTAGAGAAACAATGTGAGTCATCAATCATAGTGGTCCGTTAGCAAGGGAGGTAGGGAAAAGAAACGACTAAGAATAGAAAATATGCTAAAAGTAACCACCCAATCAGAGATTGAGCATTATGCGTGTGCTTACATTATAATAAAGCAAAAATGATACGAGCATGAGTAAGGTTAGAAGGAAAGATAGGCAGAGAGGGATGGGAGTGGGAAAGAGACTGAGAAGTGAGAAAAAAACCGAGAGAGCGCGAGTGATTGAAAGAGAGGAAGAAAAGAAAGAAATAATACTCTCTTGCAGAAGTCATTATAGCGGAATATTTTCTACTTGGCTCAAGTGTTTCCCCCAGTCTTCATTAGGGTAGCAAAGTATTATGATAATGTTCTATAACTATATTCAAATGAATATACAATATGCGAAAGCTCTTGTGTATTTAACTTGAACACAATCTATAGATGAAAATCGGTGGCCTAATTTCATATGTACACACAGGGGCGTGTCAGCAGCATGATAAAAGGAAGGGGTCGGGTATTACAGCAAGATATGATTTTATCAAAGAGGTTTTTTGAAATAAACCATCTTTAAATCCTCACCATAATCATATGAATTTACCAATGTCATAGATATACATGAAAATAATGCGACAATATTTTCCTCGATTGATATGTGGTGAGTTTATATTAAAACAAGTTCAAATGAGACGAAAAGTGTCGGAAAATCCCATTAAACCACTCTCAAGTTATAGCCATGATAGAGGCAGTGGTTTTGGGTTATAGTAGACAGGTAGATGTGACCATGGTGAGACTTGTCCCTAACCATCTCACCATTCTAGGACTATGCGCTCTGAAGGAGGCATATAATATACCACACCCTAACCAATGTCAGTGTTTTGGCAACCATGTCTCGATCTGCAGAGACATGAGGGACTGGTCACATGACTATACCATGCGCAATAGTATTTCGAGAGTCGAGACATTATCAATATGAATTGTTCAGAGCCCCCGCACTCCACCTTCCCCTCCCCTCCCCGCTACGGCTCTAGACCTATAGGTACCCGCCCCTCCCCTACCGTATAGATGTGATTTGTACCCTTTGTATAGCGGGAAAGGAGGTGCTACTTCCCCTTTCCAACCTTAATGTTCCAGACCCCCCTCACCTAATTTCCAGGTCTCGTCTGCGCCGTGGAGTATACCTAAAGATCTTTTGTTTGAGACGCTTTTCCGGTAACGAGATACAGGGTAAATTTGGAGAAAAACTTCTGCAAACATGAAGTTCAAGAACAGCCCGGCTTAACGGAGCAGAGAAACTTGGACAGCCGGTGAAGCTCCGCGACCGAGTGTTAATACGGAAAGCAAACTCGCACGCCCCCAATCAATATTCAAGCGTAAAGGTGCCATAATTTTTGTTCTGTGACTGGCTTAGTTTTTCTGAATTAGCACTTGTTACGGAAATGAGAATTCGGGCAAATAACTTAATTACGAACAAAGAAGTGGTTTTGAAGCCCATATTGTGCGCTTTGCCTTCTACATTTTAATTTGGAAAATTTGATGTGATTCTGTCATTGTCTTATTGTCTCATCTTTTGATATCATCATCGTCATCATCTATCTATCTATCTCTATCTCTCTACCTGTCTCACCCCTCTCCTCCTTTTTACCTCCTTTTTCCACCCACTAGCAGTCTTTCTATCACTCCCTCAATATCTCCTTCCCTCCACCCTCTCTCTCTCTCTCTCTCTCTCTCTATCTCTCTCTCTCTCTCTCTCTCTCTCTCTCTTCACAACCCCTTTTCCTTCCCTTTGTTTTCCTTCTCTCTCTCATGTTTGTCTATCCGACTTTCTCTATCTCTCACCCTCTGTCTCTTTCCCCAAACTTTCAATTTCTTGCCCCTTAAAAGCAACTCCCTTTCTGCTCTAAACTTATTTTTATTGCAGAATATCATCTAATTTCGATGTCTTTCTTTCGTTATATTTTCTTCCCACTCCGTCATCACCATCATCATCATCTTCATCATCGCCGTAGTCGTCGTTATCATCGTCACCATCATCAATTCCATCACCATCATCACCATCATTATCATCATCATCTTCTTCTTCTTCTTCTTCTTCTTCTTCTTCTTCGTCATCGTCATCATCATCATCATCATCACCATCATCTCTACCATCACCATTATCATCATCACCACCATCATCACAATCATCAACATAATTCATCACCACACATTTGAAAGTAAATTTACAATCGTTTGTTTAATTCTTTGACCACGTTTTCAGTAATATTATTGATCACGGCTCAAAGACATCAAAGACACAAAGTAATCTTTTTAAAATTACGGATTTTTAATTATAAAGGAAATAAGTACAGTGTGTACCTAATATGCTAATATCAAAGTTACTTATATTCTAAACGCTTTGGATTAAAAACCTACAGAAAATTGTCCTAGCACAAAATCATATACAATATAGTCACACGTATCTTTCGGTTTAACTCTTGAGGTACAATCTTTTTTTTAACACGAAACAAATAATACGAAAGTGTAAAATTAATAAAGAACATATTGAAACATCACCATGAATGAAACAATACAAAAATGAAGCACAACAATTTGTAGTCGAGACCATCCAGCTTTGACCTTTTAACAGTAAAATTCACGTTCTAAGTTCTAACCTTATATCAAAAGTGTGGGAGGGGAAAAAGCAGAGCTAAACCTGCGGAGTTGTGAACAATAATGGATCTAGTTCGTAGTAGGTCCATGGAACAAAAATAAGTCACTCGTTAACAGACACATGTATAAGGAATTATTATTACAGGTCTGATGAAAGGTTACTTGAAGTCGTTGCTTATGCAGAAGTAATTATGAAATACTCCATGGCTTATCTCTAATCACATAATGAGTTTATCTATTATCTACCCATGCCCTTGGATAGATGGACTGCAGCTCGGTATTAATCTGGATCATTTTCTGCCATTGAGCAATGATAACTATTTGGAAACGACTGCAGTCATCAGGAATGTGTCATTTTCTTCAAAAACCTTTTCAAGAGATGCAATTTGGCGGTATTCTCAAAAAAGAGGTTCATATTAATTGTGTTGATGGCCGACTTTTTAAAGTGATGTGGCAATGATTTCTACTCTATCTATGATAACGATAATAGTTACCAAGAATTTTAGATTTTGCATTAGTAAAGGATTTCATGAATCACCCCCATGTAAAAGAATACAACGGTCGTTATGACATCATCACAAAAAACTTCAAACTCAGTACACTAAACCTCTTTTGAAGAAGATACTAATGAAAATTGCCTTTAATCATTTTCTCCTTCAAAAATAATGACAAACGAAAACGGCTTGGACAATTTGAGGTATTCCAGTGACGGAAAAGGAATGAAATGTTTACGACATAATCATGCATCGCAATGGTTATAAACCCACACATTTATTTGCGGATAAGCGCATACGTCGATTTAGAAAACAAAATACATACTGAAAACAAACACGAGACAAAGAATCCATTTATAGATGAAACGACATTATGCATCGCGGTTATTCATGATTATAACAAATTATTTCAAGAGAGGGCGTTATACAAATCGCAAAAAGTGGATGAATGGTGCTGTCGACTCCAGTATCCACCCCCGCCCCAACCTCTCCTCTGCAGACATCGTCTATACGACCCCCTCCATGATCCGGTCATCGGGTTTGTGATTGACCTTTATCCCATTCTTGACAGGTTCCTTCTTGATGCCTTTGGTCCAGGCCTCATCCTCAGCCAAGTTCTCGAACTCTGTTCCCTGCAGGAATGAAAAGGAGTGTGAGGAAAAGCGTTGATCGTGGAAACGTGGGGGGACGGGTATAAAATCTGTTTGTCTTCAAAATACGACAACCCCACATCCAACACTCACTTGAAATGATCTATCGAATCCTCTCATTCAACCTACTAAGAAAACGAATTGGAGAAACTGTCCATGACTTGACATATATGATAATGGTAAATTACGAAGGGAAGCAACATGTAGGAGGGATAATTTTCTGATTTTAATACAATTCCACTAAGACAATGCGTAACATGGAGATTGAATCTATATTATAAAAGTGATTAACGTTCAAGACTTGTATGTTTCTGAAAGTCAAGATTTTGTTGTGTCAGTGGCTACTGACAATGACCCCCATACATTTACAATGGCGAGGTAATAAGTGGCAGATTAATAACTGGCATCTTCTCACCTTGACGAAGTCTTCACCCACCCCGCATCGTAATGGAATCTTCCACTTCTCAGGCAGACAGCAGTACATTATGTCGCCCACTGGACTTATTAGACGGGGTCAATCTTTGTTGGGTCCGTTGCACCTTCATATATGGGGAGGGAGAACAAATATATACATTAATGAAGGTTCGGTCACGCCGACAGATTTGGTCATTAGTTATCGCCAGTTTCCTTCATTTACACTGACTGATCCTAGTTTTCTCAGGGTGAAAGATAATCGAAGAGCGATCGAGAGAGAGAGAGAGAGAGAGAGATACAACAACTTATGTATCAATTCAATGAAACCGAACTATTGTAATAACATATTTTTAATCAAATATGACATTTACTTTTACAGTAGATATTATGAGAAAAAAGTTTCAACATTCACTCGTTGAAAGGGGGATTTCGATTGGCTGACGCTACGCGAAGTGAGTCGCATACTATCTTATGATTGGACATGTCTTGGACTAATCAGAGACCTAGAATTGAGTCTTTTACTAACACATGATTGGTCATGTCTTTGACCAATCAGAGATGTGGAACTAAGTTTTTTTTACTTTCTTGCGATTGTCTTTGACCAATCAAAAACTTACAACTCACCGGTTAGAAAGCTGATGAGGAGAGCTGTGACGACAGTAACTAACCAGGATGCAGCAGCATACCATGTATAAGAGAGAGTGTAGAGGGCCTCAATCGATGATCTGTTGGAGAAAATTAATAATCCGTGATAGAACAAGAAGTGACACTCTTGGGGGGAAATAATTACCAGGAATAGAACTAATACTTTTAACGATGTTTCATGAAATGTAGTCAAGAAAAAAAGTGGGTTGTCATTGTGTTTTATTCATTGTCAAAAATATAAAAATGACAAAGGTTTTACTCTGTATATAAAGTAACAAAAAATTGTTTTAAAAATGGGACAACACAAGATGGCAAAAACACGATTATAAAGCCTTTGGAGAAATAAACGACAACAAAATTAAATAGCCTTATGCGTCACCTACTAGTATATTGAAATATATAACCACATTACAGTGACGTGTTACGTAATCGGATCATGATTTCTATGGAATATCAATAGTGTATTGAAATATCCCATGAGTTGATTTCTCGAAAGTCTTTGCAACCGTGCCTAGTGGTAAAAATGATGCTAGACAAACAACTACGAGAACCTTTGAAGGATTTTTTTTTCGATGTCCAAAATAATAATAGTACTGAAATTGGAGAATAGAAAACATTAGGTTATCTTTGTGTCTTTTTTTGTTTTTTTCATCAAAGGTTTTCATCTGATCTGTATGTAAGGAAATAGGACTACAAAGACAATGTTCGACTGAATTATTTTTTCCTAAATAGTACACTTTATAATTCCATAGTTACAAATATATGAATTAAAACAAGATTAGAGAGCTCATGAACTGTGTAATAATTTATTAAAATATTGGTTAACCCGTCAATTCATCTGAATAACAATACCTCTCGTCAACCGCTGACTCTGATTCCATGAGCATATCGAGTGTAGTAGCGCCATCTGTTGCCAGCTCTGTGACAGTCGAAACGCCGTCGTCGGACAAGTGAAGGCCATTGTCGGTAAAATTGTAGAGGTTCGACGTGTCGTTATAGATGGCACACCCAGATGTAGAGAAGGAAGGGGCGGGGTAACTGGGAGGGTGCACCTGTGCCCCTATACCAACCCAGAAGGAGAAGAGTAACCCGATCAGAGTCCCGCAAAAGGCACCCTGGTAAAAGAGCGAGAGAGTTTTCAAAAGTAGGACAAGACATTAGTATGCATGTATTTACCGGGGTAATAATGTATGTAAAGCGATTAGAGACGGGTTTCCGTATTAAGCGCTATATAAATCCAGATTATTATTACTATTATAATCATTATTAATCTATCGTACCTTAGGGTTTGTCCAGGGAAAGAACATTCCAACACTGAACAGTCCTAGAGTTGGACCTCCAAACATACTGAAGAAGTTCAGCACCGTCTAAACGTCACATAAAAACATTCACAAAATGAAATACGGTGAGAAACATGCTGTACCTGATAAACATGATAAGTGGACGATCCTGTGCAATTGGCCGCGTAAAACATTATGTCTTTTATCGATTTATTCCATCCGAAAATATATAGTATCTTTGATATGATAACTGACAGTAATAATACATGTATGACATTTTGAATGAACCAAACACGTACATGTGTGTCGTATACGGGATGATAATTATACATCACATGGAATCTCGTACATACACATTGAGAAAGAGGAGAGGGGGTGAATTTCCCGTTGAGAAAGAGCGAGAGAGAGGGAGTGGAGAGAGAGGGAGAAAAGAGGCACAGAGAGGGAGAGAGAGAGAGAGAGAGAGAGAGAGAGAGGAGGGAAGGAGAAAAAAAGAGAGAGATAGTAAGCAAAATTACGGACTTCTCTGGCGATTGGACTTAACTATCAGACGTGATATCGGGGCTACTATCTTCCCGAGCTGAAGGCGACGGAAGATGATATAGCTGGCAAGATCATCATTCTTGGAGTTTTATGAATAATAATAATTTAACAAAACACGAAAATAATTTATTTATTTGTTTTTAAATTAGGCTTAATTAAAAACAGTCCAGTTGACAAATGACTTTGGCCAAGATAATGTCATACTTACACTGAAAAGATCACCAAGAAGCGAGGCAAGAAATGCAAACCCAATCGTAAGGATTCCATATGTCAAAGCTGAGGGAGGGGGGGGGGGAATAATTGAAATTACATAATTATATCGAAACGTTTGATCTCCGACCATTTGCAAAATAGTTGTTTTGATTGCAAAAGGAATCTATTGGATGTAGCATGGATTGGATTGAAGTAGCATGGATGTGAAAAAGGCATTACTAGGAGGATTATAGTATTATAATTATAGTAGTAGTAGAGGTAGTAGTAGTAGTAGTAGAAGTAGTAGTAGTAGTAGTAGTAGTAGTAGTAGTAGTAGTAGCAGTAGTAGTAGTAGTAGTAGTAGCAGTAGTAGTAGTAGTATTAGTAGTAGTAGTGGTAGTATTAGTATTAGTAGTAGTAGTAGTATTAGTAGTAGTAGAGTAGTAGCATAGTAGTGTAGTAGTAGTAGTGGTAGTAGTAGTAGCAGTAGTAGTATAGTAGCAGTAGTAGTAGTAGTAGTAGCAATAGTTAAGCAGCAATAGTAGTAGTAGTCGTAGTATAGCAGTAGTAGCAGCAGCAGTAGCATTTGTAGTAAATTAGTAACAGCAGTAGAAGTCGTAATAGTGGTATTATTGGTAGAAAATAGAGTTTATAAATAATAATTCACGCGACAGTATTTAAACAATAGGTTGTGGATTCATGTTAGAGGTGAAGTGTGTTTATTTGTTAACAAGAAAAGGCTGTGTATTAAATAGAAAACTGCCTCGTATAAGTGCAAGGAAATCTCACTGGACCTATACATTTTTACGAAACAAATATTGATATGGTGGATGACCTTTCTTGGGTTTAACCCCTTTAATGAGTAAACACTGCAAAGAACCCACCCATTAACTTGGACAATTGTGTGTATCTTTCATCACTCAGTCCCGGCCATAGAGGTTTGATGAGGTCTTCGGTTGTTACAGCTGCCACGGCGTTCAAACCCGATGAGATTGTACTGAAAATGTAGATATAGATATCGAAAACAATGTTAGCTGGAACAAGATTATATAGGTTGTGACAATGGTACAGTATTTTGGAGTTTATTTGATATTAGTCCTAATAATGAGAGATAAATATTATAATTTCAATCGTATACGTATTGCGCAGGGTGATAGTGAGCACTAAAATAAAAATTTAAATTAAAATTTAAAAAATTCTCAACCACCCCTAGCCTCCCTACCCCTACCTCCCCTCCTCTTGAATAAAAAAAATAAAATAAAAAAGCGTTCCAGG